>CM067478.1:10035874-10168984 GCA_034552555.1 Semaprochilodus insignis
TATATATATATATATATATATATATATATATATATATATATATATGCATATATATGTATATATATGCATATATAGTATAGTTCCAAACCAGAACCAATATTTGCTACTGGGATACTGATTTCTACACTATAATAATTTGTGATAGACAAATGGGGTTATCTACCCTGAGTTTCCAACAGAAGAGTCATTGTAGTGTTAGTTGTAGGTCACATTTGCATGTATGCCTCTGTGGCTGAATAGAAATATTGTCGCTCCATGCTTGCCCATGACTGGTTTACTGGTTTCCATGATTATCCCGCATCTCACCATTAATTTGTATTTTCTACGCTGGATTGTTTCAAACATTGCTGTTCTTTGAGGTCTTCTAAGTACAAAAAAATTACTTTTTAGAAACTTCCAGGTCTTGTTTCTTTGAAGTATTGTAGGATGTCTTAATAAAAAGCTGAAAACAGTCATGGTTATGATTTTACATAAGATTTTGGCATACTGTTGTATATGTGAGTTTCTAGAAAACCTGGTTTTCATAGTTAATGAGTAATGAATTAAGTTGGTGCATCAGAGTACGGAAGCAGTTTCAGACTGACTGGAATAGACATAGTTCAGTGTCAGGAATGCCTGTGAAGTATTTACATAAATTAATCATTTACCACTAAAGCATGCAGCTGCGGCATGATTTTGAGACCATGCTAGAGGAGTCTATGTTGAACTTAAAGAAGTTGCTTAACACAAAGAGACTAATGCGGTCCACTAAGTGGTCTTTTGAATGACTGTGTATCTCAACACAGTTAAAAGGCAACAAATCGACCACAGACTCTTGATGCTGCTTAAATACAGGCTAAATGGACGTCCGCCATTCTTTTCATCAGATTGTTCTGCTTTCAGACAGTCTTTGCTAATGTCCACATGTACATGCAACCCTGTTCCTCCTTTTACAGGATAGAGAACCTCTACGTTAACCAGTTCATGCACATGTTTCAGTCGTCATGGGGCGACTTCTCCGATTTTGAGCGGATCTTCGTGAGGATCAAGAACACAATATCAGGTTGAGACTGATTCTTCTATCTCTGTGGTTTAAATATTTCACAGTCCCATTAAATCTTACTCAAAGCGTGACAGTGAGTTAAGACACTGAATACACTGAAAACACAAAATCTGTAACACTTATCTTTGTTCGTAAGGCCACGTCACTTACGTAAGCTTGCCCCGACATTAAACATACATCAGCATTTATAAAAAGGCTTATAACAGTTGTTATTACACTGACACTGCTTTGGTTTTTTATTTATTTATTTATTTTTTTTACATCTGGTCAGCTCATGGCACTTTATTGACTGAACTGACTATGTAGTTCAGTGTATCTCACACTGATGTAATACTAATAATGTGACAGCTTAAATCTTATGAATGGCAAAATGAAACTCACTTTAGCTGAGTTACACAGTGATACACTCAGCTACAAAGTCTGTCATTCAACCACAGAAAGTGTCATGACACTACCTAATGTCTGTAAAATATCAGTGTCACCAGACATAGACGTCAAGGATGTGTTTTGTACTTGCCGAAAGTAAGCAGCTGCCTAAGGTCCCCATGTGCCAAGAGCCTTATGTAGAATACAAATTAGATATATTGGTAACACTTTCTACCAGCGCCATGTCTGTACCACAACACATTCAGAACATATTATAATACATTTATAAGGCACAATGCAATCATAAACATGTCTATAAATATTGATAGAAACACACTTTACACTTTATAGCCGTGTTAACACAATGCATTAGAATTGTTCATAACATGTTATAAGAGCTTATAAGAGCTCCTTCGGTATAATTGAGCCTTCAAATTGAAACACTGAAACACTGCAATATGCAAAGTTGGACATGTCAGATTTTAATCTAGCGGAGGCATCAGTAGTATTTTACTCAGCGTGGGAAGTCAGTGTACGCCACTGTTATCTTACTTAATTACTCAATACTTAACAAAATAGAAAAAATAGAATGCTGGCAGAAATGACAGCTACCGTAGTGATGTTACAACGTGAAGGTTCTTAGTGGTTAATGTTAGAACCAGTGTTAGCACTCTACTTATTTGCCTCTCACTCTACATGCTCCACAGCAACTTCATGTTCAGCGTGATGTCAGAGGGTGTTTTAGGGGAGGGGCATGTTAGGTACTTGGCTTGCTGCACTTTGTAATGTAACACTGAGCTGGACAATTTGTTTGGGCTGGCATCAAAATATTTATATTAGTCTGAAACACGAAAGGTCCAGCCCTAACCACACCTGTGAAGAGAAACCGGAAAATACTGGAAATGCCATCACAAGTATATCACAAAAATAAACGTGTTTACCTCACTTTACTGTACACTCTGTAAACTGGGACTGACTTCTTTAGCACTGACAATACATCATGTTATTAACACTGCTTATAATGCATTATGTTAACAATTTTTTTTCGCAGTGTAGACAGCTGTGTGACTAATTTAAAAATGTGCATGCAGGGAACATCCATCCTGTCTTTTGGATAGCCCTGGAATTGCTAAATCCAGACATTATGTCAACTTATGTCAACTGCAATGCAACCTTTATGACAACTGACTCCAGTTGAAATCAGAATTTTATGTAGGTCTTTTTATGTAGGTTCATTTCAGCTGTCTAAAATAGCCTGTGTAGGTGTTGTGTAACCTCATGAACAGCAAAGTGTTACCAGTTAATCTGTGTATCTGACACACAGAATCTCATGACTGTGTTTCCTTTTTGCCAGAGTATGTGATGCAACATTGGAAGGAAGACTTCATGTTTGGATATCAGTTCCTAAATGGCTGCAATCCTGTCATGATCCAGAAGTGCACAAAAAAAATACTGGAGAAGTTTCCAGTCACTCATGAAATGGTGGCCGACTGCTTGGAAAGAGAACTCACTCTGGAAGAGGAGCTGAAGGTTAGCACCCGAACAGACTCTGATCTTCAAACTGACTAAAAATTGACATTTTTCATTTGTCAGTGTGTGTCCTTTGTGACTTGCAGGCAGGAAACTTATACATAGCTGATTATGAGATAATGGATGAAATAACTCCAAACTGTACAGACCCATGCACCCAGCAGTATTTGGCTGCTCCGATATGCCTGCTGTACAAGAACAGCCAGAACAAGATTTTGCCAATTGCCATACAGGTATTTGTCTGTATATTCTTCTGCAGTACATCCAACATCAAACATCAGACTCAAATGAATTAAAGGGCCCATATCATAGATAAACAGATTTACTTCGCTTTTTTGTGATGAAAGAGTTTGATGAAGTATATTAACATTATTAAACATTTTAAATGTATTGTTATCTCCCCACAGTCCATATTATAGACATCAAGTCACAAAAATTCACTAGTTTTGTGATGTCACAAAGGTTGACACATATCTAAACTGATTTGCTAAAATTGTAACCAGTTTTTCAGTCTGGCGTGCTCTTTTAATTGAGGCACAATACATGACAGCCAATTACAACAGAACTCATTTACATATACCACCTTCAAAGACACAGTAACAAAAAGAGCCTGTTTAATTAAAGGTTGGAAAATTATTATGTATGAATGAGTAATGACTGCTTTTGATATATAAAGCTGCACTAATATTAGAAATATTAAGCGTGAGAAAAACGTAATATACTCCAGCACTAGCGTCTCCAACCCTAGTGCTGGAGTGCTACCTTCCTGCAGAAAACTAGTTCCAACCGTGATTTGCCACCCCTGCTCCAGCTAATCATCCTTTTCCCTAGTCCTTGATTGGTTGGATCGAACGTATTAGTTAAGTAAGGGGTCGGGGCAGCTTACTGGAAGGAACTAAAATAAAATTAACTAAAAGAAAGTAGCTCTCCAGGGCTAGAGTTGGAGACCGCTGATATAAACAATCCTCAACTTTAATCAACTAGGATTAATACAATTTAACTTGTACCCACAAATGATATTTGAGATAAGTAAAAACATTATCATAAAAAAAACAGTTACAGGCATGGAATCAGTTCTGCCCTCATATCATTCAAATCATTACTTTACTAATGCTTTACAGCAGCTTGTTTAAGTAACCGATAACTACAACTGTTAACACTACTAAGCCTTTTTGGTACTACTGCAATCACAAATGCTACCCATGCATGATAACCAACAGTGAATCACGTTTAAACTGCATTCTTAATTCATTTAGTAAGTGATTTGCAAATGGATATTCACTACATATTTGTAAAGAAAATGCATTAAATAAAAATTGTACTGAATGTGCCCCTACACTTAGTTGCTCACTCTCATAACATAACTGATAACTATGTTCTTAAATATTAATTCATAGTACCAACTTATTATTAGATATTATTAGATAATAACCATTCCTTTTAATTGCTCATATATCGCTGTGTAAACATTACCTAGATTATAATATGCATATGTAATAAGCGTAACTCAAATATAAAAAAGATAGTATCATGCTTTTGATTTGCAGATTGTCAGTCATAACACAAATGTCCTACATGTTTTAAAAGCTGAGTCAAACCCCAGGAGAAAACAGCCCCATCTTTCTTCCCAGCGATGATCAGTATGACTGGCTGCTGGCTAAGATTTGGGTGAGATCGTCTGACTTCCACGTTCACCAGACAGTGACTCACCTTCTCAGAACCCATCTGATATCAGAGGTTTTTGGCATTGCCATGTTCAGACAGCTGCCTGCTGTTCACCCAGTCTATAAGGTATATCTTTCACTGTACCTTAAAGATGACAGAAACATGACCAATAGACACGTATTCAATTAAGTAATGCTACTGATGTTTAAGAACGCGTTCAATTGAATAAAAACACATTCAATTCAATACGTATGACTTCAGGTTAATGATGCATGGTTTGAACTTTCAGTTGCTTCTACCCCACATTCGTTTCACCATTGCCATCAACACCAAAGCACGCGAGCAGCTCATATGTGAGAACGGACTCTTTGACAAGGTAGGATTAACTTCAGTTAATTTCACCTGTGTGCACCTGCTTGTATCTGCTTACCATTGATAAAAATATCATTTGACACAATATATAATGTATTTAAGCATAATATATAATTTCATTAATATACATGTTCATTAAAGGACAAATAACTGATCATCACCATTAATTTATTAGTCTACTCAGACTTTAGCAGAGCTCAGTAACACTGAGATTAATAACTGATCATCACACTGATTTATCAGTCTACTCAGACTTTATCAGAGCTCAGTAACACTGAGATTAATAATTAATGTTATTTAGTGGATGGCATTCTAAAAGTATAAGAACATTACCTTTACAAATGTAAGTTGTACTAAATAAAGATACTTCATTTCTACATTCTTAATTTATGTGTTCTGTTACCTCCCAACCCTGATGAGAGCAATGTAACAACGTTCCTGTATGCACACAGGCTAACGGCACAGGCGGAGGTGGTCATGTACAACTTGTCCAGAGGGCCATGAAGACTTTTACCTACAAGTCCCTGTGCTTCCCAGATAACATAAAAGCTCGAGGCATGGAGAGTAAAGAGGAGCTGCCTTACTACTTTTACAGAGATGATGGCCTTAAAGTGTGGGAAGTTGTCAAAAGGTAATCAGAGGTTACCAGTCACGTGATTTCTGAAAGTTGGAGATGGCTGTAAACCATAATGCATTTTCCCTCTGTATGTTTCTCTGAAAAGAACATTGAACTTGCAAAGTCTTTAATGTAGCTCTATAGCTGAGGTCGGTGGTGGGGGGTGGTGGGGGGTTGAAACATAATATTATTGGTTAACCCTTTAAAATCCCTGACGTATTACATACTATGACTTATCAGTCAGTAACTACAATAATTACTGTGCAAACTGGGTGTTCTTAGGTCAAACCCGAACCCAACAAGACCCTGCTCATAGATTCAAACAGAGATGGATTGTTGCACTTTTAGGGAGCAATTCTGAACACAACTGTAAAGAAAATATGTGTCAGTGTGTAAAAATGACATATTGCATTCTTTTAAATGAAATCTAATCTACTACGTAATAGAGAACAAACCCAAACCTGAGCCCAACCCGAGCCTGATGCTGTACATAAATGAATTAGGTTGGTAGAGTCAAACCTAATCAAAAGACATATATAGACAGGCAAAAGTCTCTACAGTTTGATACAGGAAAATAACAATGTTGTCTTATTAGTGGTACAGTATGATGAGCTGAGCTCAAGGTGGGTAGGGATATGAAGTTACAAGACAACAAACATCAAACCTGCTTCTAGGTTGACTTTTGAGTTAGCAGTAGAAATGTCTGTACTATGCGAGAATCTAAGTGGTTTTAATTTGGCGGAATATAACATTTAGGATATGAAACTGTGCTTTGTGTCTTTTGGTAGTTTTGTGACAGATGTGGTGAACGTCTACTATACCAGTGATGAGAAACTGCAGGGGGACGAGGAGATACAGGCATTCGTTAAAGACGTCTGCAGCTTCGGAATGCAGGATTTCGACTACTGTGGTGAGAACAGAAACTTCACACTGTTACGCACTTCGTTAACACAATACTACACAGTTAGTAATAAGCATACTTATGTCTCAGTCCTGGTGCACATCTAATTCAGTTCAAGAAGAGATCAGTAAACATCTAATGATTTGCCCGAGGTGTGTTAGGAAAAGTAAACTGCATAACTATGTAGTGCTGTAGGGGCTCTGGGATTTCAGTTGGGAAACACAGGTCTAACTACACCAATTAATCCCGCACTGACCTTGATCACTGTAATTCGTCTTGTATACATGAAAACACAGAAGTGACTCAGATAAGTCACCGTAAAGCTGTTAGAGATCTTTTGAAAGCAGTTTTTGAAGAAATTTCCTGACTGTCACCATGCACGAACTTCCTCCAAATCACAACTACATAAAAAAAAAAGTTCCTCAAACCCAAATTTATTCTGAGTCACGCCTGAGAACACTCAGTGAAAGTACACTGTCATTGTTTGTAGAGTTTCCTAAAGTGCTGCAGACTCGAGAGCAGCTGGTGGAGTATCTGACTGTTGTCATCTTTACTGCTTCTGCACAACATGCTGCCATCAACTTTGGACAGGTAGAGTTACTCTCTCTCTCTTTTTTAGCCTGTCCTACACTGGTACAGACACTAAACACATATCAAGTCACTGGCTATATCTGGGAAAAAGTAAATGTATATTGATATTACCATATGGTAAATTAATAATAGGCAAACAATTTCCTACAGCATAATTAAACCCTGATAAATAATAGACCCAAATGTAGATAAATAGAACCAAAATAATGACCACACATTAGTCTTTAACATAATACAAAATAAGGTTTATTAGGATTAACGCATTAAAATCCAATACTTTTTACATCTTAAGTAGAAACCATGTTATTCTGAGGTTAAAGATATGTGTAATGTTCGAACCTTTTGTCCATTAAGGTATTAATAAAGAAAATGAAGGGTGAGATTTATCCTCAGCATTACAAGAGCATAAAAAGAAAAATAATACATTTAGAAAGTTATTTATAAAGAGAACTAAAAATAGTATACACTCATATTCTAAACTGCTTTGTCCCTATGGGTCACCAAGGGTGCTGGAGCCTATCCCAGCATTCAGTAAGCAGAAGGCAGAAAACACCCTGGACCCTGTTAAACATCTTGTTCTATTACACTAAATGATTGACATCAAAATGGAATTATTTCCCTGCTGTATTGTGGCAACAGCCGTCACGTCTCCAGGAAGACTTTCCATTAGATATTAGAACATGGCTGCAGGGATCTGCTTCCATTCAGCCTCAAGAACAATAGTTAGATCAGGCATGGAGGTTAGGTGATTAGGCAGTCATCCTTCCAGTGCTACTACGATTTCCTTTCACTGTAATTAGGAGGAACAAACTTTTTCACTATACCACCATACCGACACTTCACTTCACCTTACCACCACACCAGCACTGCACTTCACCATAACCACGCTTCACTTCACCATACTATCATACCAAGACTTCACCGTACCGTCATACCAGCACTCCCCTCCACCCTTCCAACATTTGACTTCACCGTACCACCATACCAGCACTGCACTTCACCATAACATGACTTCACTTTACCACACCAGCACCTAATTTCTCCCTACCACCATACCATCACTTCACCATTAACTGCGCTTCCCTTCAGCATACAACCCTACCAGCACTTCACTGTACCACCATACCCGCACTGCAGTTCACCATACCTATTCTATTCGTTCTTCTTCCTCACTTTCCATCTTTAAAACCCACTTAAAAACGTACCTTTTTTCAAAATACTTTCATTCTCCATGAAAAAAGGTGCTATACAGTGTTTTTGTTCCCCCCATCAATTGTAAAGTGTTATTGGGTTTGTGAAAGGCGCTATATAAGTGTGACTTATTATTATTATTATTATTATTATTATTATTATTATTATACCAGCACTTCATCGTACCACCATACCAGCACTGCACTTCACCATAACAGTGATTCACTTCAGCATACCACCGTACCACCACTGTACTTCACCATACTAGCACTTTACTTCAGCATACCACCATACCAGCACTTCACAATGCCACCATACCAGCACTTCACCATACCACCATACCAGCACTTCACCCTACCACCATACCAGCACTTCACCATACCACCATACCAGCACTTGAGGCATCTTCATAACAATTTCTGCTAGAGATGCCCTGGTCAACGGTAAGTGCTGCTACTGTGAAGTACAAATGCAGAGGTTTCTAGCTCTTTCCCTTCATCAGTAAAATGTTTGTTTCCATTACATACAAATATTGGCACAAAATGACAGCACACTTCACCGTACCACCATACCAGAACTTTACCATACCAGCTCTGCATTGTACCACCATACCAGCACTTTACTTCACCTGTCATTTTGCATAAATATTGGAACGCACTGAAAACAAGCGTTTTATTGATGAAAGGAGATGGGTTGGAAACCCGTGAATTTGCACTTCACAGTAGCAGCACTCACTATTGGCCAGTGCATCTCTAGCAGGGCAGAGATTTGACAAACTGAATTGTTAAGAAGATGCATCTGAGCGCTTATGCAAGATGTCAGTGACCTCTTCAGTGGCAGCCAGTATTTGTCTATAAATATTGCATGACAAGATGCTTGATTTTGTTCACCTTTGATAACAAGATTTCATAGTATTCACACAGACTCAAAGGTCAAAGCCATATGCTCTGGAGTCTTTCTTGAGGTCATATATGCATGCCTATCAACTTTAGACTAAAAGATGATTGCTGGTGATAATAGTGATTAATGATTATGTGAAAAGGGGTGTTCCACAAATTAGTGGGCCCTCTTTCCAAATGTAAAATCTTACACCAGGACAAACGTTTGAGGGACTCTTCCCCATAGGGGTCCTGGCTAGTCAGTTTCACTATTTTGCAGCTGTATGGAATGTCATGATTAACATAGTGGCCAATATGTATGACCATTAAAAGTTCATCTTCAATACAAGTACATGTTTCTGAGCAAATTAATAAGATATACTTTTCACTCCTTTCGAAACCAAATTCAGTATGACTGGTGCTCTTGGATTCCAAATGCTCCCCCGACCATGCGGAAGCCCCCTCCTACCAAGAAGGGTGAGGTGGACATGAAGTTCATAGTAGAGAGTCTGCCTGACCGTGGCCGCTCCTGCTGGCATCTCGGAGCAGTGTGGGCTCTCAGTCAGTTCCAAGAAAATGAGGTTAGATCAGAAGCCTTCCCCTTACATGTAGATGCGTGCATTGTGTGGTTTCACAGTGATTTCACTAACTAAACATTTCCTTTACAGTTGTTCTTGGGCATGTATCCTGATGAACACTTCATTGAGAAACCGGTAAAAAAGGCTGCAGAGACTTTCCGGGAAAAACTGTCGGAGGTGTCCAAAGTGATCAAGAACCGCAACGAGGGGAAGAAACTGCCCTATTACTACTTTTCCCCCGACAGAATCCCAAACAGCGTGGCTGTCTGAGTCTGTACACCAGGCAGGTTTCAGAAGGGTGATACATTGTTTAGGTCACCATTTGCTTCAGATGCTTCAGAAATGTTTGGATTTCTTGTCCCAAACACAAATTAATCCACAGCTTCTTTTTTTGTCTTTTATGTAATATAAGACAAAAACACAGTTATATCTTTTATGTAATATAAGACAATATAACACAAACACAGTGAAATGCGTTTTATTAGTTATGCTATGACTGGATTTGACTTTTTGTTGTTCTTTGTTTATCTTATAAACATTGTTTCCTCCTTGTTATTTCAAAATATCAAATAAAGACATAATTAACCTTCATCTTGTTAAACCTACTGCTCAACTCATGTTAGTAAAGGCCTACAGACAATTGGTATGTATTCATTCATATATTCATTAATTCATCCATTCATTCATCTTGTAAGGCGACTTATCAGTCTGGGTTGGAGGGAGAGGTTAGGGAACGAGCCTTGTGACCGGAGGATCGCAATCACTGCTCCTAACCCCCATCTGCTCCCCTGGTGCTGTGGATAGGGCTACCCACCACTCACTGCTCCCCAGTGTGTGTTCACTAGTGTGTTTGGGTGTTTCATTTTATGGATGGGTTAAATGAGGAACACAAATGGCAATTGGTTCTAAATTCTAGATCGAAAAACAGTAGCCCATCGCTTATTGGGCAGAAGGCGGAAAACACCCTGGACAGGATATCAGTCCATCGCAGCGCAGACACACAGACATAAATATTCACTCACACACTCACGTCTAAGGGCAATTCAGCATCTCCAGTGTGTAGTCATATAAGGTTTAGTTTATTTTCATGTAAGTTTAGGGTCTTTCCTGTTAAGCTGACACAGCACACACAAAGACCAATTATCGCATTCAGACCACCAGAAAAGCATAACTTGCCTATTTATTAATGGAAATAGCAAAGATATGCAACCCTGATAAAAGACTCCGAAATGTTGTAGTAGGTGGGCACGGTCACTTTTACTTAATCAAAGCAATAGCGCTCACTAGATAGACAGTAAATAAACTAGAGCTCCGGTGATATTGACATGTCATGAGGGGTGCCACAAGGGACACAATTCTTACAATATACAGTAAATATATTAATCACTGACACATTTACTTTTAATCTAAGTAAAACATGCATGTTTTCATTCATATTTGTGCACTGTTATAACTCTGTAAAGACCAACGGAGTTCCATTTCAAATATTGGTCCGCATGCACTATTTGCACAAAGGTATTGGGACGCCTATACATTACACATTACAGGAGCTTTTATGACATCCTGATATAATTCCATATGGAGTTGGTCCCCACTTTGCAGCTATAACAGCTTCCACTCTTCTGGTAAAGCTTTCTACAAGATTTTGGAGTTTGTCTGTGGGAATTTGTGAAGTCAGACACTGACACTGGACAAGAGAGCCTGGTTCGCGATATCCGTTCTAGTTCATCCCAAAGGTGTTGAATGGGGTTACGGTTAGGGCTCTGTGTGGGCCAGTCAAGTTCTTTCACACCAAACTCACCCAACCATGCCTTTATGGACCTTGCTGTGATACATGTACTGGGGCACAGTCATGCTGGAACAGAAAAGGGCCTTCCCCAAACTGTTCCCACAAATTTGAAATCATACAACTGTCCAAAATGTCTTGGCATGCTGAAGCATTACTTTTTTTCTTCACTGGAACTAAGAGGCCCAGGTCAACCCCTGAAAATCAACCCCATAGCATTATTCCTCCTTCACCAAACTTTACCATTGACACAATGCAGTGTTCACCAAAACCAGACTCCTCCATCAGACTGCCAGAGGCGTGATTTGTCACTCCACAGAACACATTTTCTGTGCTCCAGAGTCTGGTGATGGCATGATTTACAGCACTCCATCAGATGTTTGACATTGTGCTTGGTGATGAAAGGCTTGCATGCAGCTGCTCAGCCACGGAATTCCATGCCATGAAGCTCCTGGCGTACAGTTTTTGTGCTGATGTCAATGCCAGAGGTTTGGAAGCCTGCAGTTACTGAGTCAGCAGTGCTGGGCACTATTACACACTATGTGCCTCAGCACTCGGTGACCCCACTCTGTAACTTTATGTGGCCTGCCACTTTGTGACTGAGTTGTTGTGGTTCCTAAACGCTTCCGCTTTTCAGTAATACCACTTGCAGTTGATTGTGGAATATCTAGAAGGGAAGAAATTTCACAAACTGACTTGTTGCAACAATGGCATCCTATTACAGTACCATGCTCACATTCAGTGAGCTCTTTACAATGGCCCATTCTTTCATGAATGTTGGTAGGCAGTTGAAGGCAGACTGCATTGCTACGTGCTTGATTTATCTGCCTGTGGTAAAGGGACTGAAAGAACACATGAATTCATTGATTAAGAGGTGTGTCTCGATACTTTTGTCTACATAGTGTATATAAATTCTACACATTAATTAATTTATTTTAAACATTCATTGTAATGAAGTGATATCATTTAAGCCTCTAGACCAAATTTTAAGTTGCCATTAAATGCATTTATTCAGCATTTTAAATTGTTCTCTGATGTCTACTTAGGAGGTATGCGGCTACGGTCGGGGTTACAAAATGTGGAACAGGTTTACATGTCCATTTAAACTTTGTGATTTGGCTCTAAAATGAAAGGATTCCCCATTTTTGGTGAGCTCATGAATATTTTACTGAGCTCTGCTCTGATTGGTTGGTTTACAGTAAGGCACTGTGATGATCACACAGAAACAACATGTTGAAACAGACACAGACAGGAAAATAAAATGAACCTCCATGTGAACAAAGATTATATATGAGGCTTCTTGTGTCCACTATGTTGTAAATAAGCTTGTGCCTCATACTATTTAGTTAGCTATATGAGTTACTTGGGTCTTGCTAGTAGATAACATTACCTATACCAGCTATTTGCTTTCGATCTCAACATCAACACACAGTAAATTACAGTTTTAGGTCACTATGAAACTTTCAGTTTAAGATGATCTGCTTCAACCATTGAAAAGTGAATACATCACACAGCATGATTGTTACTTACAGATTGCTGTTAACTCTTAATTGAAGTTGTCAAGGGTCTTGTTAAAGATGTGGGAGCTGAAGTGGGCTTCCTATTCAGCAGTTCGTTTTGCCTTCGTTAAGTCTTCTGTTCCACCTTAAATAGTGCTGCAGTTATAGTCTGGCACCTGTACTAGAGCAATTAAGAACGTAGAAAGTAAATTACAGACAGTGTCATTTATCTGCTGAAAACAGGCAACTTGTGAACTATGAATATGCTCTGTCAATATTGTCGTGGAAATTTTCTAAATAAGCAGAAGTCAGTAAAATCACAGAGCCACAATTAATGCTCCAAAGTAATATATTTATTGAAAAGCTTTCGGCCAGGGAGAAGCTCCTGGCAAATACCCAGAGATCTCCGAAGGTCGACCAAGTTACAGAAGGTTATATATCTCCCCAATGGGGTGTTGTCACCTTCCATTGGTTCACAGCAGACAAAGAAGTTACAACGCATTGGTTACACCTAATTGTGATATGAATAAACAAAAGAGTGTTAACATACATGCATAATTAATGAAGGGGAAGGAAGCTCAGATATGTTTTTTAGAAGCCCCTTACACCTGGAGATTTCCAGACGAGTTGGTATGTAACTTCGAGGTCACTTGAACAATAACTCACTGTGGCCAGCATAGAGAAAGCAGATAAGGCCTACACTTCGGACTGGAGGAGTAGCTAGTTTGTTCCACTTCGAATGAAAGGATGTAACTGATTTGTGGTCCCTTTCACACAGAGCAGTAAAAGTCCACCCGAAAGTTATGATTAAGTGCCTAAGCCTATTAGTATGTTAGTCCAGATATAATATACTAAGAGAATGAAGCTAATGGAATACATATGGTATATACTGAGAACTAATAATCATCTGACTATATATTGATCTCGAAACCACAATATGATTGGCTGTATATCTTGCATGTCACATGGCATAATACATATACACTCATCATCAAAAGAGTAGTTGCACCCAGAAGGAAGTGTGGGATTGCAATGCTATTGTGAAGGAAGATAAAGGTTACCAGGAACAATAAATGATGATATTTAGACTGATATGGGCAATATTTACTGAACTACACATACAGAAGTAGTGTCTCTCAGTATGGCATCGGGCCTCCATTGCTAACGCAACATGCCAGATGTCTCGGCATGGAGCTGTAGAGGTTCCTAATCGTGTCCTGTAATAATCCATCTCATGCAGCTTGAATAATCTCACACAGTTCCTGCAGATTTTGCGGATTTTTGCGGTAGAGTGACACCAGGCCTTCCAGACATGTAAGTCATGTAAGACATGGAGTGACTCTGAATGGTGACAACAAACCATTCGGAGTCACTCCATGACAGTCTGGCATGACACTATTGCAGTCTTTGGTGACACTGACGTGGTGTTAAAGGCAATTGTTTTATTGTTTTAACGTTTTTTTTATTGTTTTTACACACACACACACACACACACACACACACATATATATATATATACATGTGTGTGTGTCTGTGTAAATCAGTTTATGTCATTCAAACAATAAAGACAATGGGTGATGTGATTTCTTTACTTTACATGGAAATTTTCGAAGTAGCACAAAATGTTTTTCCTCTGTCAGTCAAATCACCGTGACTAGTTTCATGCAGCAGGTTGTAAGAAATGAAACAATACAATAAAAAAAATCTATAAAACAGGAGAAACATAACCTATGTGAGGCACTGAAACCCCAGAACACAGAAGCAGGGGGTTTTGGGAATATGGGCTGATACAGCAGCGGCTCCACGCGATATCCCTGTTGAGGAGTCGAGGCTGTGGATGAATGGAGGCTTCTAGCAGAGCTCCTGCAGTCAGTCAGTCAGGTGACTATGGATCAGCTGATTGCATGCAGACTGGACATGGCCGAGCAGGCGGAATACTGATGAGGAGACCGCTAATCACAAGCTGCCTTTCAGCCCAGAACCTTTCGGATTCATGACTTTTAGGAAAAGAACATTCTGAGTAAAAGAACCTGCAGCAAGGTAAACAAGAGTCCTGTAATCTGAGTCATGTACAGTAGCGTTCATTAGCTAGCCTGGCTACACTAGCAGGAGAGGACCAGGGAAATGTTGTTGCTAGCTGTTAGCTAGTCCGCTAAAAACAGTGAAAGTTGAGGACCAAACCTGCACTAGCTAGAAAACGATCAAAGTGAGAGTCCGAAAATACCTCAGATTTGGTAAACTCATGTAGGTAACGTTACAGAAATGGCTGTTTTTACAGTGAGACGTTCGGCTCTGAGCTGGCTGGCTAATTTAGCTTACAAGTTGCATAGCTGGTTGGCTAACCTAGCTACACAGCGTAGCCACTTAATGCTAGCACTGTGTGTTAACTTCTGTTTGCTGGTGGCTTAAACTTTGGTGTGACTGAGGGTCAGTATCGGGTAAACTCGCGTAATTTGCTGTCTAACAAACTGGAAATGAATCAAATAGCGAGATAGCAGCGTTTTGCAGCCATGGTTTGGTGCTTGTATGAGACTGTTTACAGGTGCATGTACTCCATGTTTTCTTCTGGGGGGTTTATTAGGGTTTAATGGCAGTGACGCGTAATCCACATTACATGGGCACCATCTTATTTTATGATGGTTTACCACTCTGGTGACAATAATTGGTGGATTGATTTCTAAGGTTGTAATACTCCCGTGTGAGACAGATCAGTGCACACAACAAACTCTCTTTGGTTTAGTATGATTGATTGATTGCGCATATTATAGTTTGTCTCTGATAACCTGTTGAGAACGATGCTGTGATTTCGTTTTACATGATGCATATTAATTAATCAGAGCCATGTCTAATGTCTTGCTTTATTATTGCTTGAATAAATGGGATAATTGGATAGATGTTTAGGCATGACCAATATTTAAAAGCAGTATTTGAAGATACATATTAGGGGTGGAAATCACCAAAGGCATCGCAATAGGATATTACTGCAATTTGTTTATTATTGCAATATGCTGATTACTGTAATAACATATGTTGCGCCTATGTTTTTTCAACTGCACATTTTGTCCCTCAAGGAATACTTGAACTTGTGCTTTGTCTAATAAGAAAGATTTTTACTTGCGTGTCCTTGTAATGGTAATTCAGGTAGATGTAGTCCAAATCTCCACATTCGATAAATATTTTGGTATTTGTATCAGTATCATCAGATACGTACATGAAAATATTGGATGAGGACGTCAGCATACAACTCCCATATCAGGGCATCCCTAATTTGATTCACTTCTAGATTTATTGATGTATGTGGTTTTGTTGTGACAGATAAACACTATGGCTGGCTCTATGGAGAACGGGCCCAGCAATTACAATGGTGAGACTGAGCCGGTGTGGGAGAGACCCTGGACATTGGATGAGATGCGGAAAACCAGTTCTAACTGGTCTTTGGCTGCAGATTCAGGGGTATGATATTAGCTATAGAAATCTCTTGTGTGTGAAGTTTGTTTTGTTGTCATTTATTGAAAGGTCTTGTGTGTTTTGTCACCTCTACAGCTTTTCCTCTACCTGCAAGACTTCTCTCAGAGGATGCTGTCCAAAACTCATGAGATAGAAAAGCAGTTGGACGGCCTTATTCGCGACACTAAAGCAACTGACAGCTGCCTGCACACTGTCTTCAACGACTTCCTTATGCTTTCTAATACGCAGTTTATCGAAAATGTATGTATGGTTTTCAGGATTCATTCTCAGTTAGTGCTGATAAATGTGTTACTTCTGAGGTGAAAAATCAGCTTCCCCTAAATAGTCTAGACCGTGTAAGAATTGTGGTATTAAGTGTAATATTTTTTTGATTACCCAGAGAGTTTATGATGAAGAAGTCGAGGAGGCTGCTCCAAAGGCTGAGCCCCAGGAGAAACGCCCTGAACAGGTTTGTTATTTTCTTCGCTTTTCACAAAAGGCTTGTTGCATGTGCACTAATGTTTCTAGTCTAGCCACTTCAACACTTTATTCAACACATTTATTTTTTAATTATATGATTAATTTTGTTTTTGGTAAACATGTTTGTTGTTAATGTAGTTTCAAGCAGGGATCATTTAAAAGGTTTGATTGGATATAAAACTGCGATATGTTATTATTTCTGTATTTTATTTGTCGCTTGTGTATAACTTGCCAGATTTTAGTCTGATCAATGATAAAAGTCCTATTATTTTGGAAAAGCAGTTCAGTTTCTGAATGATACATGTATCCTGAACTGGATTTGGTCAGAATTAAACATTGCTATCAATTATAGTTACAATAAAATGACTGATGTGTCCTGCATCATGAGTATCTGTTTCTTATTGCCCATTTAAAGGAAAAAACACGAGAACAGAAGGAAGCTGAGCTGATACCTAAAGTCCAGGAGGCTGTAAACTATGGTCTGAAGGTTTTGGAGTCTGCCTTTGAGCAACTAGACATTAAGGCAGGGAATTCTGACTCTGAGGACGAAGAGGCAGCGGATAGAGTAGAACCCATCTTAGAGCCCAAGGTGAGATACCATATGTGCACTGCATTTGTACTGTTCTACTATAGAATTATGATGAGCGATATGTAACACTCCTTGCCTCTGCAGTGACTGCTAGGTTATTAACTTATTTAATTTTTGCTCCTCCCACTTTGTTCAGGATCTGTATGTTGATAGACCGCTGCCATGCTTGATTGGATCCCGAGCTTTCATGCAACAAGATGATGTCGGGCTGGGGGATCTCTCCAGTGATGGTAGTCTGTTCTAGTCTAGTTTTTGTGAAAACAGTCAACAGTCAACAGTCTTTATGTTGTTCCCTGAGTTTATTTAACTTTCTCTTTGTGATTAACTGTGTGTGTAATTTTCTTTCTCTCTCTCTCTCTCTCGCACAGAAATGTCCATTGACAGTGATAGAGAGAGTGTCATTGAGAGTGAAGAGGGGAAAGATGGAGAGGTAAAACTGGATATGCTAACTATGTAGTATCACCTTTTTAATACTGCTGAATAATATTGTTAACAAATTGGAGAAATCTGGTCATAGTGTTTTTCCTCTCTTTAAACGTTTGCATTCGGATACCTGCCAGCACAAATCAGGCTAATTTATATAATGTGATTTGCAAATCAACAGCAGTCAGATGAGGACTTTGACCAGGAAGAAGAGGGCAAGGGAACCTTGAAGAAAGTAAGAACTAAACGAAAACAATGTCATACACGTTACTACTGAATTGGATAACAGATTAATTCACTGCACTACCTTCAAGGCAGTATGAATAGCGAATTGGGAAGTGATATTTATTTATTTATTTATTTATTTGTCATGGTGTTAGAAAGGGGACAAAATTAACTTCCTGCATACAAGTTGTTTTTCATTTAATTGACAGAAGCCATCTGTGGTGAGTTATGAAGAAGAAGAGGAGGAAGAAGATGAAGATTCAGACATATTTGGAGAATCTGACAAGGATGAAGACGAAGCCAGAAAGGTTAATTATTTTCGGATTATTTCAATTTCAGGATCTGTTTTGGTTTTTTGACTCTCGTAGTGGAGCTGCTTTTTTGCATTTGAGTAACAGAGTATTGCGCTAGAATGTCCTAAGGCATCCTAAACCTTATGGTCTATCTGAAAGTCCACACTTCAGGTGATGTCTACTGTGTGTAAACGTAGAGGGCAGGGTACCTCAAGGGCACCAAGTTAGGACTTAGAATATTTATTAAGTAAACTGTCTCTCTCTCTCTCTCTCTCTCTCTCTCTCTCTCTCTCTCTCTCTCTCTCTCTCTCGTTCTGTCCTGTTCTGTTCTTGTGTTTCAGGATGATGTGGGTCCAACATCCTTTGCTGATGAACTGGCAGCCAGAATCAAAGGANCTCTCTCTCTCTCTCTCTCTCTCTCTCTCTCTCTCTCTCTCTCTCTCTCCTGTTCTGTTCTTGTGTTTCAGGATGATGTGGGTCCAACATCCTTTGCTGATGAACTGGCAGCCAGAATCAAAGGAGATGCGACAAGCAAGCCAGAGGCAGACCGTACATGTAGGTCCACTCCTTTTCCCACCATTTATCCCCCTAATATAAGACTTTAATGTGGATTTTTTTTTTGATTCACCTTAATTTAGTTAGTCTTCACATATTTCACCTTTTTGTTTGCATATGCATGTTTTTCTATTTTTTTCCCCAAGCATTGTCATCAGGCCCATCTGTCAGCAAAAAGAAGAACAAAGGAAAGAAACTGCCAAAGGCATCGGGTATGAATAAGAGCATTCACTTAGCATAGCAGAGGTTGGCCTACTGTTGTTTATTTAATCACTGAGTAACAAGGATGGAAATTCATCTGTTACTTATGGATGAGGCAACACGTTATATCTGTAAAATAACCACAGCTGTGTGTTTTCTCAAGATGCGTTCACACTATTCTTTGTTGATAGATGACTTGTTAATTTTCTTATTTCTTATTTATTTATTTATTTATTTATTTATTTATTTATTTATTTTAAAGTTCTGTGCCAGCTCGCAAGTTTATTTACTTTACGAATGCCCAGGATGAATAGATTATATCATGCATAGATTTGCATTCATTTTTACAACCTCAGTCACATAACATTATTGGTCCAGAGGTGGTGTTATGACAGGGGTTGGAAGTTAAATTCTGTATTTTATGGTTTTTACCTTTGTGTTTCAGCGGAAGATGATAATGATGAAATGTTTAAGCCCCCAAAAATGGAAGACGATGAATTTTCTCCATTTGGAGGAAAAGGTGGCCTCTTCAGTGGTGGGAAAGGCCTGTTTGATGATGACGATGAGGTAAAGCTGTTGTAAGCTTATACTGGTCACAGTTATCAGGCCCATAATAACTAAATTAAGAAAATATATACTTTTTAAAAATACATTCATGGAGATAATCCCTGACATTATAGACTTTTCTTCCATAGGGTGATCTGTTTTCTGAGGCACCCAAAAATGAGCCAGTGGAACAAACAGTGCCACAAACAGGTATGGTGCTTGTTTCTGACTAGAGGTGGGCTATTTGGCAGTGTAAGCCTGGATTGCTTCTTGGCTGTCCTTAAACAGGACTTTTAAGGACAGTCAATCAGAATAGTGCAATAAAAAATAAAGTACAGAAAGAACATGTTCTGACATAATGAATAAATAACAATAAATTGACAGTAGCTATATATGTATAACCATTATGTCCATTATGTTTCTTTATAGAAACCACTAAAAGATCCTCTCATTTTTGCTGCCTTTTGTTTTGTAGAGAGTGCCAAAACTAGAAAAATACCCACAGGTGCAGTCTCCATTTTTCCAGGTAAAGTCATTCCTCAATTCTCTATAGTGTCAGGTTTTTATGTTTTTCATATATATATTTTTAAAGCCTTTAATGGAGGTCATATATGTGTGCATCTGCATATTTGACACCCCCCCCCCCAGAATACAGCCGCTTTGGCTCACCAAACACTCCAGATTCACTGGAGAGCAAAGAGAATGGCAGTCCAGTCAAACCCAAAGTGCAGCCAGCTCCAAAACAGGCAGCACTGGGAGGTGGTCTCTTTGATGACAACGATGATGATGATGACTTTTTCAGTGGAAAGACTGTCAAAAAACCTACTTCTGGTAAGTGTGGAGGACTGCAGCTGTAGAATCTGAAATCACTATGTATGCTTTGTAGCTGTATTGACATAATACTGTGTCAGTGTTTACATGTCAACATCACCACGTACTGTATCAAATAACAAAACTATATACGCTTAGCTGGACAGGAGAAGCCAAAACCAAAGAAAACAGTGGACCTGTTTGGTGGGGATGAAGATGATGATGATGATGATGAAGGTGACATTTTCAACACAAGAAGTGCTGCCACTTCTCAACAGAGCAAGAAAACCGCGGAGGAAGAAGAGGTAGTACGACCTCCTGAGAAAAAGGTAAAACTCCATTCATCACCATTGTCACTTGTTTGATCATTTAAAATACAAAGATTGCTTTTCACAAAGAACAAAGTTTCTGACCAGAAAACGTTTTGCTTTAACCAGTTGCCATATAAGAAACAGTTATGGTCAGTTAAAAAAACCCTGGGAACATATAAAAGAGATGTTTTATGTAACACTAAACGTGGGTGTTGATGTTAAACATCCAGCAAAGATTACATGGAAAAAAACAATATAGCAATATGATAAAACACTCCTCGTAAAACGTCAGAATTCACCACAAACCAAGTGTGGTTTGTTTGTATTATGGCTTAAAATATGGCGTTTTGGGGCTGTGTTCCCATAAAGTTACACATTCTTGTGTGCATTTGAATTTACATAAACACACTACTTCCATTGCTCATGCACAGACTTTTTGTTTATGTTGCTATGGCAAAGTCACAGACCATTACAGGAGTATTGAGATGATTTTGATGTTGGCTATCATACGGTTGTAAGTGTGCGATGCAGCCAATGAAGAGATCAATCAAAAGTTCCAGCATCAGATAACTTGTGGTCATGGTCTGCATGTTGGCCATGTTGTAGACGCAGCTGTTTCCATGACGCACTACAAAACATATTGAGCTTTTCTGTGATCTTAAAGAAGGCAAGGCATCCAGCAAATCAATCTCTGATGTACGCGACACGATAGCTTAGATAGCCAACTAAGATGCTTGGTTAGTTAGCTTAAGCTTAAGAGAAGCTGAGCCATGCTAGCCTTGTAATTGGTTAAGTGTTACCCACTATTAGGATTATGCCGCCTTTTGTGCATCAGGTGCCTGAAACCGGACGTCTGTATTGTTGTGTATCAGTATCATAAAAAGAAAAGAAAGTACAAATGTCAGGTTATCAGGTAATACTCAAGATTTCAATAAGAGAATTGGAAAAGAAAAAGTGGGACCATGCCTTCTCTAATATCAATTTTAAAAATAACTGTTGTCACTTGGGATGCACTGAATGCTCGGCAACCGAAATTATTTGTCAGAAAATGGCAAAAAAAAATCTCTTTCGGTGTCCGGCTGAATAAGTGAAAAGACAGAATAATTTATACCGAGCACAGACGTTTTTGATGATGTTATCTTTCTCTTTCTCTAGTTCCCAGGTGTAGATGTGTTATTCAGTTTCAAGCATTGGAGCCAAATGGAGCTCCAGAAAGAGTAAATAACAGAACAGAGCCGTTAGCTTATACAAGCATTACAGTGAGGCAGACAGACAGCAGCTTCGTACACATACACACACAATAATCTCTCTCTCGCTTGCTCTTATTCTGTCTCTTTCTCTGTGATCTTTCTCAAATCTGGCCCACATTCCCTATTTTCATCTGGCTCACTTGCCAGATGTATTGACAGCACTTGGATGGACCTGTCCCAGTAGCAAGATGTGGGCCACATATGCACCACATTCGAGCCACGTAAGCCAAAAATAGGCAACTCTGCTGTATCTGTGCCACAAGTGGACCAGATCTGTTTTGGGACAGGTGGGCCAAATGCATGTTGTAAATATGTGGGCCACCTGTGCTTGCTATAACTGCTTGCTATCTGGGATTTAGCCTATTTAAATTATGCAGTGGTGAAAAAGTGGCAAAATTAATGAAACACTGTGATAAGCCGTGTTCGGTATTCAGCTTTCGGCCTTTGACCTGATGTTTCATTTTGTTCGGTTTTGGCTTTTGCCAAAACCTTTCATTTCGGTGTGTCCTTAGTTCTCACAATTGATTCATGAAACATATGCCTGTTTACTGAATGGGTTATTTTTTAGTGCACACGATGGGCACTGACTAATTTAACTTGTTTGCATGCAGTTACCTGCTGGCGCTATCTCTATGTTTGGGCCTGGCACACAGAATCTTCTTGTGGAGGGACTGAAAAAACGTCAGCCTTCAACTAGTGAGGAGTCTGTGAAGTCTGAGGAGGTATAAAACCGTTCTTTCTTTCTCCCTCTTCTTTTCCACCCCCTTTTTTCCTGTATCATAGTTTCTTGT
The DNA here is from genome assembly GCA_034552555.1 of Semaprochilodus insignis. Lineage (NCBI taxonomy): Eukaryota > Metazoa > Chordata > Actinopteri > Characiformes > Prochilodontidae > Semaprochilodus > Semaprochilodus insignis. The sequence goes on from CM067478.1 coordinate 10,058,811, forward strand.
TTAATGTATTTTAGAGTGTACCCCCTCCTGAGGTCAAAGCATCAACTGCTACTAAAACGGCAGAAAAAGTTCAGAGCAGGAGTTTGTTCTCTGATGACGAAGACTCACAGGTATGATTAAATTCCACTTTTATTGTTAATAGAATCCATAATCAATTGTTTTTTACTGTGGCTTTACACTAAAGCATTACACTAATTGCACTTTTTTCTCCTGAAGATATTCTCCCCAATGCCAAAAGGTCAGTCAAAGCATGAAACCCCCAGCCAGAGCAAACCAAGCAAGACAACACTCTCTATATTTGATGATGAGGAGGAGGAGGTGAGGGGGAAAAAAGAAGCAAATGAGCAGAAGATGAGCTTAGACTGTGCAATGCAGAAACATTTGTTACAACAGTTCTTCTGTGTCTTTCAGGATCTGTTTTCTTCTGTTCCGAAATCCAAATCAATTCAGGTCAAAACGGCAGCGCTCCAACCCAAGAAAACTGTGTCAAGTGCTCTTTTTAGCGACGATGAGGTATGGGGAGGGGGTGAAAGCAGTTAAACCTAGGACGAAATTCATTATAGAGCTTACCTAAGTGCCTGTTTGGAATTGTATGAAATACTGATTAGCGGTGATGTGATTTAGCTTGAATTGATTTAATATGTACCTATTATACCTTTATTTCTTTTGCTTGTATCAGGATCAGTGGATGAACTCCAAGCCCAGCACAGTGAAGCCAGAGGTGAAGAGCGGTGGAATGAAGGCTAGTGCCAGTGCCCCCTCCAGGCTACCTAGTGCTAAAGCGCCACAGAAAGACAGCCTGTTTGACGACGACAATGATCTTTTTGCAGCCACAACAGAGACAAGGTTTGTGACGTTATTTTGTTTGTTTATAAATTTTTTTAGACTTATGTTTTCTTGACATTTGTAACAGAATTGCAAAAAGTACCTCTGCTAATGCAATTTAATGTAATTTGTCCTTGCAGTCAGAAGAAGCCTCAGAGAGTCTCCCTCCTGTTTGAGGATGAAGATGATGAAGACAAAGGATCACTCTTTAGTTCCAAACCACCTGAAACCAAAACAACTCCTGAAGTCAAAGTAAGTTATGTGCTAACCAACAACAACGCATTAAGAGATATCGAACATGTACATGCAGACACCAGTAATGGTTTTTTGACAGTCTAGCGGTGGTGTTTCTGTATCAGTTTCACACAGTGTTGCGCACATGGAGCTTCTTGTTTATCGTTAGTTATTGCTGTGTCTGTGGCGTTAGCTTGGAGCAGGTGTCAGGGCTCTGACTATGGCATAAAGGCAGCCAAGTTAAATGTAACCTATCATGAAGAGCCTATGCAAGGAGTATGACTAGATTTCCAAGATCTGTTACAGATCGTATGTTGTTTATAATTTAATAAGATTGTTTTACCAATTGCTGCAGACTGGCCAGCATGGATTGTTGTAATTCCTAGGCCACAGACATGGTGACAACAGTGGCAGACAGTGGGTAGGCTGGTCAGCTGATGAAGTAACTGATACCATTTCAAATATGAACATGACTTTTTCAGGTGCCTGCTGCCACCTCTAAGGCTCCCCCTCTGTTTGGCCCTGAGGACACAGAGGAAGCATCTTCAGCATCTGCTTCAGTGGATGTTAAGGTAGCTGAGGAGAAGCCCTCAAACAAGACGCCTGTGCAGACCACCCCTTCTCCTGAGGAGAGTAGTATTAGTAAGAAGAAGCCTGCTGGAGCTGTTAGCTTGTTTGGAGGAATAAATGTACTAGGAGATGCTACAGAAACCACCAAGGTGAGAATAAAAGCTGCTGTGTGTGCAAATGCTTGTAAATAATTCTTGTAGAAAATCGGTTAGCCTCAGGAATCGTGTGGATGTTAGTGTTTTGATAAATACTCAGATGTTCTCTATGTTCACTCTTTGTTCATGCCTGCACTGTTCGTTTATTTGTGCCACAGAAGCAGACCAGAAGTCCATTGGATGACTTTGATGACCTTAATTGGCATAAAGAAACTCCTCCACCCATAGAGAGCAAGGTGAAAAAGGCTAAGAAAACTACACTTAGTCTGTTTGATGATGATGACGATGATGACGACAACGACATTGACGATGAAAAGGAACCTGATTCGACCTTTCCCGTTCCTGTATCAGTCAAGACGGCAGAGAAAAGTACAGTCAAGGTTGGCTTTGTCATGGAGCTTATCTCAAACTAAATGTGCGCGAGTGTCAATGAGAACAATTGTGATGATGCTGGCTGTGTTTCAGTCTCAGGAGCAGAAACCTCTTGTGAAGAGTACAGGTGTGTTTCAGGATGAGGAGCTTCTTTTCAGCCAGACACAGCAGAGAGACAACGACCCAGACGTGGACCTCTTTGCTACCACTGCTAAACCCTCTGTGAGTTTTAGGCGCAGCAAAACAGGACACTTTCATTCGGTAGATACGTTATACAACACATTTTTAAAACACTTCAAAAGCATGAGTGAGTTACCTGCCTTTTATTGTTCAGGAGCTTGTGTTTGTTTAGAAGCACATACAGATTTTTATGCATTAGTCCTATATTCAACTTAATGTGCTTTTGATATGTTTACTTTCAAACAGTGTAAACAAAACAGACAGCACAAGGTGATGGCTATAAGTTAGATCTACATAGTATAGTTGAATTGTTATTGTGCTATCCTGCTGCAAAGTGTCATAAGGTGGGGTTTCTCTCTGTGACAGTCGACAATAACGAGACTAGCCAATTAACCAAGGAGAATAAGAGGTGCACATAAATAATGGTACAAACTGATTGGTAAAAATCGTAATGGTAAAAACTGATTAAAATTAGTTAATTAATTTGTAATGGAGCTTGGGCAAGTATCATAAAGGATGGCTGGTGTGTTGTGGTTTCAGGCCCCCTTGCCTAGCTCAGTGAAGCCTGCTGCTCCTACACTGTTTGGGGATGACGATGATGATGATGACCTGTTCAGCTCTGCAAAGCCAAAAGCTCCTCCGGTACTATGGTTTTACTTTTACTGGAAATTCAGGATCTGGTGTGTATGTATTTTATCTATGTGTGCATGTGTGTGATTGGGGGGTTGGTAATGTTCCACAATTGTGAAAGCAGAAAAATAGGAAGTGGTTATGATTCTTACAGTGTTGTTTCTTAATTCAGAAAGTACCACAGAAGCCCAGTAAACCTAAAAAAGATGAATGTGACAAAGGTTCCACTACAGCGCAGTCAACCCAGAATGAGGTATGATTTATACAAAGATTTATTTATGCTTAATGTGTTTGTTGAAACATCCCTAAAGAGCTGCATGTTGAGAGTGGAAAAAACCCACCTTTAATAATGATCATAATGCAGAGCTTCACTTTTGACACTGAGAAGAAGGTTTATTAGTTAATGGTTTATGGCCCAACTGATGTGAGCATTTTGTGGCCAATAGAACTTATGTATTTAATGTGTCTCATGCATTGCTGTGATATATTTATATGGGGAAGTGTTTTTTTTCTCACATTGGTTTCCCCTGTGGCCCAAATCGCGTGTTTAAATCATGGCGATGCCCCAACCAAAAAGCTGATGTGCTGATTATTGACATGCTTAATGGCCTCTGGTTGACTATATTGGCTTATATTGTCAGCCATCTTATATATTGGTTGGTCCCGATTATGACTACTTCAGGCTATGCTGCACAATATATCATTTCAGCATCGTCATCACAGTGCGTGCATGCACAATATTCACATCGCCGAATGTGCAATGCTAAGTAAGACAAATTAAACATTAAACTTTTTTGCTGCTTGATACAAAAGATAAACCTGCACGGTTCCTGGAATTTGCTTTAAGGCTTTTTGCATACAAAGAAAAGAGTTGTCACAGTGCTGACCTGCTTTTGTATTTGGTGCACTGAAACCGATTACAGAGCAGAAAAGATGGTTCACCCTGACAAGACTAAAAATCTACTTTAGGCCATGCCCACTGACTCACTGTCTCACTGTACTCTCATTGTCATATAACAAATAAGGCCTATTAAGAAGTATTTATTAAGCTCTGCAGAAGTACTACTGTAGATATGTTGAGGCAACTCAATCAATCTGAATGTTTTATTGAAATGTAACCCATGTCATTAATTACACAGAAGCCTGCAAGCCCCGTAAAATCTAAAGAAACCTCCTCAAGGATTGGGAAACTTCAAGTAATGTTTAATTAATGACTCTTTGTACCTGTCACTCTATAAGAGCTCTTTCAGTCTTTCCAGTGCTCCTTTGCTGCAACCTTTCTTTAATATGATCTTTTCAATAGAAACAGATCTATGCCACTTCACATTTGATACCTGACTAAGTCGTCTCCTTTCAGAAATGTTTAAGTCTATACTCTGATATTCTTGTAATGTTCACTGTATAAACACTGAATACTGCATGCATCTTTGCTTGTTGCTAATGCATTTGTTTTCATCTCTCTGTATCTATGGCATGTGTCAGTATATGACACTGTGCGTTGGCTGCACTGAAGACTTGCAGTTCTACACATGCTTTTTCCTGTTTGTGCATTCAGTTTTTCAGCACCGGTCATATGCTCAGTTTCTTGTATTGCTTTTGAACTAACAGTGAAAACCCATTCTCCATGATGGGTGACCTAATATTTGTGTGAAATGTATGATGTATGTGATTCCATATCTAAATATTCAAATCTCTTTCCTATTAGGCAAACTTGGGGATCAACCCTGCCAGCCTCCTGCCAGGAGCTGCGCCGCGGGTGCCGGGAGCAGTCAGTGTAATTCCTGGCCTGGCACCCTCCCCTTCAGCCCGAGCTGCAGGGCCAGTGCCAGGCTCTGTTGGACGCCCTGAGCTTCAGGCTCCTAGCGAGGGAGGGGTGTGCTTTGACACCCCGGCTCAGGTCACCACACTACAGCACGCTAACAAGGTGGGTTAGGCTGTACTGTAGAGGGGGTAAGATTTTCTGTGGCATGTAGGACTTTTTTTGTTTAGGTTTTTGGCTTATTAAAAGTCAATAAAGCACCCATCATAAGTTCTTTAGAAATATTCATTTTCCTGGTGTAACAAGTTTTAATATATGGGTATATTTTGCAAACAAGAAGTCTTCCCAAGTATAAAGATTTGCTTAAATAATGATTTGACAGTTTTCTTTTCCAAAGCGTTTGGTTAAAAGCACATAAAATGGCTTAAACATCTGAAAAGCTTCATTATAATGCATTAGGAACTTTGGGGTAGGGAGTCACAAAGTACTACTTGGTGGCTTTAGTTTTTTCAATCTTGAACAGGGAAATGGTTACCAGTTGTTGCCAGTTGACCCGCCATGGGTGTCAATGTCCCTATTTTTTACTGATTTAGAGAAAGCTTATGTTTTTCAGCAACCAGGTGAGACTTGTTTTGTAAAGCCATTAACTCAAGGCCTCTCCTATCTCATGCAGGATCGTGCTAAAGGTGCAACACGACGGCGGCCCCAGACCCGGGCAGCGAGGCAACTGGCAGCACAGCTCTCTGAAGAGGCACGTGGGGACATCCAGGGAGAGAACTCGATATCCCAGGCCGCTTCTGGGGGAGGAACGGCTTCCTCTATGCCTCCCTTCAACCCAGTTTCAGTCAGACCCTCCGCCCTCACCCTGCCTGTCACGACCACCTCCACAGCGCCTGTACACAGACATCCTGATGAGTCTGTCAGGCCAAAAATGCCCCCTGCTGCTGCTGCTGCTTCTGCTGCTTCTGCTACTGCTGAGGAGGACCTGTTTGCCTCTGAAGATCTCTTTGCTCCTGTATCAGTCCCTAAACACACGCCCTCCCCTCAACCCAAAACAAAGCCATTTGAGACCGTTCCTGATGGAGCTTCCAAGAGAGATGTCAGTGTAGCCTCAAAAAAAGACCCGACCTTGTCCATCTTCGATGATCATGAGGAGGACCTCTTTGCCACTGTCAAGTCGAAGCCAGTCAAGAAGGCCAAGGGTGTGCCTTTCCTTGATGATGATGATAATAATGATGACGACATCTTCAGAACAGAGAAACACAAGGAACCTAAAATGAGTCAAAAAAGTGATTCGACCAAACCAGACATTTTCCAGGTAATGTAGTGTTTAATCCTGTTTCTGGAAGGGGGCAGTGGTAAATCTGAGACTCGACTTGTTTACAGTACTTTAGGATAACAGTTTAAGGCACCGTGGAGTCTCAGATTTCGATCTGACTTTTTATTTTTATTCATTTATTTTTAAAATTCACTGAATATACAAATGTGTCTTTACACATGAATAAAAACAAAAAAAACTTTTTTTCTTGATTTTGGACAATAAACTGAAGCACAAACTTTTATTGAATATTGCTTTCGTTGATTATAGTCTATAATATATATTCTAACATTCCAAAATCAATGCAGTCGAATCTCCACTTTGGATTGATGCATTTTAAACCCTCAATTAAACTCTTAATGAAACACTTAATTAATACTTTGCTTAGAACCGGAGTAATGGAGTGGGTCCTTGTCAAGCCGAACAAGGAGCAGAACTGAAAGAGCTGTTTTAGTTAATTGAGATAATTGTGGGTTATGGTTTTCGTACTCCTAGCTGTCTCCATCACTGAATATATTTAAAATGCCTTCACAGAATGAAAAGGAAACGCCCTCTAAAGCTCCTAAAAAACCTAAAGAGGCATCTATGGATGTGAGCTTGTTTGATGATGATGTTGACATTTTTGCGGATTTGACTCCCACCACGAAGCCAAAAGGGAAGAAAGTGAAGAAGAAAGTGGAAACTAAATCGATATTTGATGATGACATGGGTGAGTTACATCTACAGATTCTGTAAAATACTTACACATGCACAAACAGACTTGGTAGATGTTCACTGCTATTTCTGCTCTTCACAGATGATATTTTCTCACCTGGTATCACAAAACCAGTAGCGACCCCATCGTCCAAGCCTAAGAAGCCTACCCAGGAACCCAACACGACAGAAGAATCGGGTCACAGTATTTTTGATGACCCCCTTAACGTATTGGGTGGAAACTAAACTAATTTTTGAAATCCTCCATTTGTATAACTGTAGAGATGTTTATCAGATTCAAAGAGACTAGAACATACTGTATTAACACTGTTCATAGATAATTTATAAATTCTTGGGGGGAAAAAATCCTTATAAATAGATAAAGACAAAACCTCTAATGGCATCTAGAAACTTATCTCTCATCAGTAGGCAACATAGCGGCCACAAAGTGCTATTTAGATTATGGGTTTTTTTTATTTCATTTTCAGCATAGCACTTTAAATATGAGATTATTAATTACGCATTATATAAAGTCAGATTAATTGATTGTGAATGGATACATTCCTCTGACAAGGTTTAATTTGCATCCTTTTGCAGCAGTTTGTGCCATATAACTCTTAACGATTGTCTTATGATTAGTGTTCACTGTCTTTTGATGCTGTTTTTATAAGTTTTTTGTGTTGCATGTGAAATGATTTTTGTAAACTAAAGAAAATATATTTTATGAAATTTATAATGAGCAAATTTTTCAGTTCTTTCATGAGCAAAAGAAGCACTGAATGAAGTTAGAATCTCATAGGTATTGAAGGCAACAATGAAGAAAATTTCTTTAAGAAGGTGAAACTAGATGCGTCTTTTGGGTGAAATATACTGGCACATACTCTGATGATTTTGCTATGTCTGTATATCTCTCTGGGGATGGACAATATGCTGCAAGAGTCATCATTCTTATGATAAACAGTAAAAGCCAGTGTTACTGACTTGGCTTATTGGTTGGGCCCAGTTTCTTTTGAACAGTTTCAAATGAAACCTTTTTAAACCTAGTTAAACCTTATTAAAGCTAGTTTCATATTGTCATTGAAGCAGCTAGATTTGGGAACATTCCTCTGGTGTTAGAGTTCGGCTCAGTCTTGCAGGTGTGTGTCACTGAAAATAAAGCACTAAGAACAAAATAATAATGATAATACACTCATAATATCATCAAAAGAATAGTTACACCCAGAAGGAAGTGTCTGCAATGATATTGGGAAGGAAGGTAAAGGATACCAGGAACAATAAATGATGATAAATTTAAACTGATATTGGCAATATTTATTGAGCTACATATACAGAAGTAGTGTCTCTCAGTATGGCATCGGGCCTCCATATTTGCTTACAAAACATGCCAGACATCTCTGCATGGAGTTGTAGAGGTTCCTAATGGTGTCCTGCGATAATCCCTCCCATGCAGCTTGAATATTCTCACACAGTTTGCAGATTTTGCGGTAGGGGTGGAGGTTGAGTGACACCAGGCCATCTTGATGTGTGACACATGACAACAATCCGTTCATCTTGGTGCTGACCACAGTGCCTCCGCACACAGATTCGTTGGTCGTCTCCACCAAGACGAAAGCAGGTCACATCACTGAAGGTGACCTGCTGCCGTTCAGAGTCACTCATTGACACCATTGCTGTCTTTGCTGACATTGATGTGGTGTTAAGGGCAGTCATCATATGTTGTGTTGTCACTAACAAGATGACTCATGGAGGATATCACTGCTTGCTGAATGTCCGCAATTGTGGCTGTTGGGTCAGTCAGGTACAGCAAGAAGGCCTGTCCTTGCTTACGTCACATGCACAGCCAAATGTGAAACTTGAATCATTCACCATGTCTCATGATGTCAAACCTGCTCACCAAGTTTCATTCCTGTCGGCTGATTCCTTCTGGGTGCAACTATTTGTTCAACTGTTGTTTTGACGATGAGTGTAATAATTATGCATTTTATTTATTCAGGACTGAAAAAATTTAATCACAAAATTAAAATGAGGTCTGACAAGTAAACAGTGGATGGCAAGTTTTTAAAATAATAACTAGGTTTAAAAGATGTTTTCAAATGATTATTAAAAAAGTAGACTGAACTTGAAAACAGAAAAAGAACAAAATGAGAAACTACAACGATCCAAAAGCAAAATAAATATAAATATCAACAGTATTTTCCGTAAAATCTTAAGTGTTTCTTAAAACATGTGGGCTGAACTTTGTAAGCAAATTGTAATTGTAAGCAGTCATGAGTTCCACAGTTTAGAAGCTGATCAGGTGACGGGTTGGAACATGAAGTCTTCACTAGATGACAGAAGCAGCCAGTGTAGATGTGTCCAAAAGGGAGGGATATGAGCACTCATTTTTTTGTTTTGTCTTTGTTAGGATCCATGCAACTGGATTTTGTATGTGCTGTCCAAGATAGATTGATTTCTTAGGATGCCCAGTAAGAAGATCATTACAGTAATCAGCTCTGCTTGTAACAAACACATGAACAAGCTTCTCTGTGTCGCTCGGGAACAGAAAAGGTCTGACTTCAGCAATATTACTTCTATGATAGAATCCCACCTCAGTACATTATTTAAGTGAGAGATAAAACAAATGACACTGCAGGTTCCATACATCAGATTTAACATGTGACGCCAAAGGACTTAAATTCTCACAAATTAGTTTCTTCAAAGTTTCGTTTTGTCCTGATTGAGTGCTTACCACATCAGGTTTCTGTAGAGTCCCCAGCAGGAACATGACTTACGCGATGTAAACAAGGAATGTTTGGTAGCTGATGTTTTTGGTGAATCTTGTGTTTCATAATTATGTTGGATTTAGTGGGTCTGGATTCTGATCTACAGTGGAAGGTTTTTGGAAGGTCTCTAGCAGTCTAAATGATGTTTAGTTTTAAAGCATCATTAAATCAGACTTGCATCCAGATATAATAAAATTCAATGAAATTATTTAAAATCTAAAGAGTGAGGGAAAGAGGAAAACTTCAGATGTAGCCTAATTAGTCTGTTCAATAGCCGCCTTTTAAATGATATATGACCTCTTTGGAGAGGAAACTAGACTAGGCTTAGCCTGTCCTGGTTAAGAAGCATCTCTAGGTAGCAAAGTCAGTCACGTGTACATACAGAGTGTAAATTGTTGTTAGAAACCAGAGCGAACATCCGGGAGACGCTAGAAACTCGCTCCGGTACGACCCGACGGTTAGCCCCGCCCTTTCTGTGCCTCTATTGGATCGTTGAGTCTTTTTAACGAATAAACCTTAACGCCATTCGCTCTCGCGCCTGTCAATCACCGTGTGTCACAATAGACGGCTTCCATTGCCACCGTCTCCGGGAGAAACGAGAGCGGAATGTTTCAGGGAGAAGAGGCCCTGAACCGCTTAGCCAGCTAATTATGGTATTTAGCGATAAAACTATGAAGTAAATCTTGATTCGGGTGTATTTTACTGCTCACGAAAGCGGTGAAAAAAAGGCTAAAAAGCGAGCGAGCGAGCTAGCTAGCTAGCTAAAAGCCGCTGGCTAGCATAAGCAGCTGTAGCCATGGTTAGCTTTTGAATGCTAACGTTACTCTACTAAACACTTTAGCTAGTTACCTGCGTTTATTTACTGCTAACGTTTTCCGTTTACTGTCGTACTTTCTCACGTTGACCGAATCCCTGTAACTTAGGTTACAGATGCATTGTTGTTTATCGACTGGGACGTCCTTCACCGGATATCGCTTCTTTGGCATTGACAGCTCTCCTCTCCTACTTCGCTCCATCATTGCATCGCAGCCTCCTCTGATGGTGATGCTGGAAAGGTAAGACAGACAGGAGAAAGCATACAGGTTTACTGGATCATATCCACTAGCCTGCTTGTTCTCTCAAAGTTGTTTCAGAGTTACGTCGTGGTAGGTTGTTTTGTGGTTAAATCAGTGTTCCCACTCGTGTCCTGAAGGTTCAGGTCTTTTATTGAGTCAAACTGCAAGTTCGTTTTGGTGTGCAGTGAATTTCCGGTCCCTGTGATTGAGCTTGTGAAACTTCGTGCTCATTTTGAGTAGCGGGACGCCTGCCATCTGCCTGAACTGCACCCGACCTGGATGAGCTCATTTCACAGGCATGGTTTAAGAGATCTAAACACTACAAAGTGATTTCTATGCAGATCACTCTTTCTCCACCCACCTAGTCACAAACACAGATCACCGAACACAGAGGTTTTATTTTATTTGTGTGTTTGACACCTTTAAGTGCTTAATCCTTGTTTGTTATGTAGCACTTTAAGTGCATTGGTAAAAGTTTAATGAAGGTTACGTGTGGTTCTTAATCACAAGTTTGCATGACTAGTCTGATTGCTGAGATCCTCTTGTTGCCTCTTTTCTTTTTAATGATTAAACAAGGACGTTTTTTTTCTTTTACCTTGCTGCTTACAAAACTTTGATAACCTTTTAAAGGGGAACTCCACCGATTTTTCAGCATTTCTCCATCATTAAACGGATAAGACTGGGATGCACAACTCCCATCCTGGAGGGCCAGTGTCTAGCATAGTTTGGTGGTTTACCTGTCTAAGCACACCTGGTTCAACTTGTTGAATTAAAACCAGAGATAGGGGGTGTGTTTTGAGTGTTGGAACTACCAAACTGTGCTGGACCCCGGCCCTGTTGAGCACCCCTGGATTAAGATGTAAACAGTCTTTCAGAGTGATTTGGTGTAAAATGCTTCTTTGAGAGAAACTTGGAGTCAGAATTGTCCACAGATGCCTTTAATGCTTCTAAAAAATTCCCTCGCCCAAAGGCATTGCCTGAAACAGTTATGAATACTTAGCCTGATATCAGAGACATTGGTTTGTAGTAGTATTGTGAAAGTTTTGGCATAAAAATGTCATTTTAATCTGTTAATAGTTGAAGAGCATGTGAAGGGTGTTCCAAGGCAAAAGGTGAAGGTTCACTGGTGATATTGGATAGTAAATAAAATGGCTTTTTTGTGTAGTAGACATTGGGACCCCTGGTTTCTATCACCATCTCTGTAATGAAAGCTGATTTGGCAACTTCCTCTATAAATGAACCATTTTACATCAGAGCATTCTGATTGGCTTTATATTTCAACTCCTGATTTGTACATTTCAAAAAATGTTGAAATTCCCCTTTGAAGTCTTATTACTGCACATGCAGCGTTTCTAACTGACATGTTCAGGTTATTTTTATGAATGTAGTCCAAGAGGACGTCTTTAAAAAAGCTGAATTGGAATCCAGTTTGTTGTAGTGATCTGATGGAAGTCTTGTAATCATCATTAAACAGATTTTTCTGTTGACAGTCCAGGCACTGTCACATTCCTAAAAGCATGTCAGCGTTGAGATCATCTTAACTGGTAGAGAGGGTCTTCGGTGTGGTGCTTGTTTAAGGATTTGTTCTAAGGTGCTTTGGGAAGCGCAGCCCGGCTTTACAAAGCAGTTTTCAAGTCAGTACATACATTTGTCCTGTATCTTTTCTGCAGCGTGAAGCTCTGTGCATGATGAGTGGCCTCGAGGACAGTGTTGAGTTCACGGCCTTCACTCCTCCACCCTGGGCAGGTTTAAACTCTCTCTCTCCCTGAGTGCCTGCCTCACCACGCGAACATGGCCGACAAGAGGGACCCGCCTTTTTTCAATGATGATAACTTCGGGGTTGTCCACTACAAGCTGCCCTTCTATGAGACCATGGAGCTGTTCATAGAGACTCTGACCGGGACCTGCTTCCAGTTGAGGGTATCTCCGTTCGAGACGGTCATCTCAGTCAAAGCCAAGATTCAGAGACTGGAGGGTATGTGTGCTTTCATGAATAGCTCTGCATAGTGTTCTCTAATTGTTTTGATTGTTTTAATATAATGTTGACTGCACCTCCAAATGACACTATAAAGGTGGCACAAGAACTAAACCATACTTTATCTCCTTGTTGGCTTGCACCATAATGTGCTCTCATTTGTGATTTTGTAAAGCAGATATCGAACACGCTGCGCTTATCCTTCTTGCATAATGCAGTTTCAGGCGTTAATCGTCTACTAACAGTGATGATTTACAGGGAAGTGCTTGGATGCCCTCATTTTGAGGCAAATCCCAATATTAATCACATAAACCAAAAAGAATATTGTGCTGTAGTTACAGACATCCGTACAGGCCCAAAGCTTGTGTTGGATATTAATAAATGTTAAAACTGCTCTGGACCAGTCCTGTTCTGAATTTGTTGTGCTATGCTGTGATTAGTCCTGCTGGGAATCTTGTTTATTGACCGTTTTTGGCCTTTACAATGCTGCCATTATGGCGACGCGAACCCTCTAATGAATCCTCTAGGAAACTGCTGTGAGTATCCTGACCAAAATCCACTGTTCCAGAGGAGTGTGCTGTGGGTGTTTTGGATTTTCAAGCAGATGTTTGTTAAAATATTCGAAATGAACTTTTAAGTCACTTCAAGGGGTCACCAGTGTGTTTTCCTACATTACAAGGATCTAACAGAATCATAGCATCTGTAGTGTAATATGTTATGCAATCACTGTATGGTATTTTGTCTGTATCATGCAGCCCCTGCTTTGTGTTACAGTCTGGCAATACTTTTGGGTCTGATGAAGTGCCTGTAGAGATGGAGATGTTCAACAGATGCCCAGTGTTCTCTGAGTAATTGAAGTTGTTAAACAGAGCCGCTAGTTCCCAGTTCATGTTCCATCAGTTTATCACATGAATGGCCAAAAAGGAGGAAGGAGAACTGATCTGTTCTCATCTTATCTTTCGAAGCTACTGGTTTTACTCAGTAACTAACACTGCTGCCAAATCGTACACAATCGCATGTTATAAATGGGATGAATTCTTGGGAGTATATTGCAATGAACATCTTGAGACAGAGAGGGCTGTTTTGCGGTGCTTCATTTGCTTCGGTGAAACGTCTCTCCTGTCCCTGTTAAAAAGAGATAAGTGTCTCTCAGGGAGCAGAACACATTTGGTTCATTTCAGTTGCCTGCAGTTTAATTCAATTGTTTTGTGTATCCCACAATCAGTCAGTGTACCTTGTTCGTGTTGCTCATTGACACCATACACTTCACTGATAAGTATGAATGTTACTTTGCCTCCCAGAGGGGGAATGTGTGAGCTTGGATTGCTGTTCCATAAAACATGCAGCTCTGTAAACATGCCAGACTCTGTGGTGCAAAGAGTCGTGCCTGTCTAGCTCATGCACTGTGGTGGCAGCTGTTAGGCTGAAGTGAGCTCGGCGTTCTCCTGCTGACTCCACATTGTTTTAGCTAGTGCGGGTAACTCCACTTGGTTTTAGCTAGTGCAGGTAAGTTAAGTCATCTGCTTTCTTAACTAGTTTGGTAATGGGTAAGTATGTTTTCAAGATTTGTTTTAATCCACAGGGAAATAAAAAAAGACACATCTTGAATGCATACCTGGAGGAACTGAAACTGCAATTGCATTGTTCAGCATTGCAAATGAAAATGAAAGAAACAGCATAAATAACAAAGAGAAGACATCTGATCCACAAGAACCAAAGTAGGGATTAGCAGTGTAAAGGCATGGGGCATAAATACTGATGCACATTGACTTTGGTTATCTGTATTACTTGACAAATTATTTTGGTGTTTGATATTGATTGTTGTATTATTGTCAGTCTATATTTTGAGCACACACCTTGCAGATAACACCAGAGATTCCTTGTATTAATCACAAATCAATGCAGAAATTCTTAAATGTGAAGGTCACTGAATGGAAAATCTCTGTAATTAAGAAGAGATTATTGATTGTTTATATAGACATTGTTTATTTGGCCTTTTCCTTTGCTGTTTCATCTACCCACCTTTGTTCGGCTGTCTACACATTTGTCTGTGACCTTTTCTGCCCAGTTAGTGTCACCTAAAAGTTAGATAATGCTTCTAATTTTCTATGAATGGCAGAGCAGGCTATGAATTCTAGATGTTAGCTGTCAGTCAAGCTGCTCATTAGCCATGCCCACACAGTTCTGAGAGGTCTGAGCAGCATTTTTTAAGCCATGTTTTATTTTATATATATCTTATATTTTCTATTCAAAATTTGTATATAAGAACTTCCATCTTCGTTCATTTGTGCAGTCATCAAAGTCGATTATCCTTCTGAGTCTATGAGTGCTTGAGTCTATCCCAGTAGTAAAATGCAGTGCAGTACACCAGACCCCTTTTTGTACAGGAGTCATCACCAGGAGACACAGTGTGTAGTGTCGTCGCTTCACAGCAAGAAGGGCCTGTTTTTGATTCCCGGCTGGGCGTCCAGGATCCTTACTGTGTGGAGCTTGCATGTTCTTCCTGTGTCTGTGTGGGTTTCCTCTGGGTGCTCCAGTTTCCTCCCACAGTCCAAAGACATGCAGTCAGGTGAATAGGAGAAGATAAATTGCCTCCTAGGTGTGAGTATGTGTGAGTGTGTATGTCTGTGTGTCTGCTTTGTGATGGATTGTCAGCCTGTCCATGGTGTTTCCTGCCCTCTGCCTAGTGAGCGCTGGGATAGGTTTTCAGCACCCCCCACAACCCAGAAGAATAAAGCAGTTTAGAAGATGTGTGAGTGAGTAAGTCATCACAGGCTTTGAATGGCTGCTTTCTTTGATGTTTTAAAGATGCCAGTGAAACTCATCCTTAACTGGACTTGATTACATGCATGCTTTTACATTTTATGTCCTTTGGGGAGTGAAATAGCTCAGGTTAGCAGTAACGAGTCTCCTGCCTGAGCGTAATGAGAATAGACCTCCCTCACACTCAGCAGTCGATTCAGTAAATAACAAAAACCTTGTTAAGCCAATCCAGCTGCAGAAACGAAGGGGCCAGGCACTGTATACTTCCGTTTATTGAGTCTATAGATAAATGTACGTGTCTTCTTCTTCAATAATCATTTGCTTTTTATAGCTTTCTCTCTTACTGAAGTGGTCTTATTATTCTTTTATTAAATTTGGAATGAGCAAAGGAACAACTAACAGTAACCTATGATTCAGTCAGAGTTCTTTTGCACAGTGGATTTCTGCAATGAGCAAATCAAATAAGGATTAATATAGTTTCGTATGAGAGTTACGGAGAAAGTGCGCCGTTTCTAAAAGGAGTAAACCATAAATACATCCTCCTCACCGCAGTGTAGTTCATTGATTATGCAAGGCTTGCATCTGAAACCCACTTCCTTGGCTCTAAAGGGATCATTGATGCCATGGCAGTGTTTTTTCCACACAATGTTGTCTCCTAGAAATGAAGGCTAGAACCATTCAGGTGTGTGATGCAGCAGGAGTATATTTATTAGCAGAAGGGCATGATCAGGCATGTTTCAGAACAATAGACAAGCCAAAGCTCCTGCCCGCTGTATCTCCCACAGATAACCTGTCTGTCCACTACAGCAGGAGTGTCAAACTCCTAAAAGTCCCGCAGGGCCACAGCTCTGCAGAGATTAGAGTTGTCCCTCTTCTAACATCCTGAATTTAACTCATGACAGCCTTGGCTGATGAGTTGAAGCAGCTGTAATGCTGGTACCCCAAATCTGGATTTTGACACCCCTGTACCCATTCTCTTAGCTCTCTCAGTTTTCAATTTACTCTCTAGTGATGGCACATTACTGTACATAAGGGTTCATCAGAGTGCATTTGTATTGAATTTACAGATGAGAGAAATTTATTGATGAATATCTAAAATAACATGATTTCATTAATCACATGTAAAGCTCAGTGTTCTGCAGTGAAATGATTTTTTTAATACAATCGTTTGTACCAAGTGCTGGTTATTGTATTTCACAGTTGTAGATCACAAATTCAGTGTTTTTTGAACCATGTAGGCTTACTACCTCTGTAAAGGTGAACTCATTTTATGACTCCTGAAATCTCCTTTTGTCATAAACGTTTATTACTTCAGATGCTCACTGTCACTATGTTGTGTTCTGGCATCATACTTCAATCAGTTAGTGAGGGCAGAAATATATAGTTAAGTGTAGTATTAATGTCACTAGTGCTTATGTTTCAGTGCTGTCATTGGTCCCTCTTTTATACCAGCTCTTGTGCGGTTTTAGAATGGACTGTGTCCACTGAGAAGGGGACTGTATGTCGGGTAACTTGCTTATTTTGGTGTGGCTCACTCTGATATCTCATTGCTTCATAAACCTGTGTACTATTAATAGACAAGCTTCCACCTGACCTCATGCGGAATATGTAATCTTGAGCAGTCTTGATTGGATTTGGTGATTTAACTGCTAGAAGTGGTGTTTTGGATGGGTATGACAACGCGGTGGGTGGGTCGAGCCTTGAATTTCACTCCTGTGGATGAGGTGCCATAAAGAAGTAGCGATCATAATTGCAAGAAAAAAACTAAAATTGTGAAGCATAAAACTCATAAATCAACTCTTGTGCCTCTTGCCTTTCACAAAGAAGCAATAACGTCTGACAATTTTAATATGCTTGTAATTACATATTATTGTTCTGACATTTATGCATTTTGGATTTAATGATCCTAGTTCAATGTTGGGTTAGTGTGTGTACTGCTGTTTGTTGTATGCATGTTGTGCTATACTCTGTGCTTAATTTAGTTCTTCGAGGACATGACACTTTTTAATGTTTTTAAATAGTTTTTTTTATTAACAAACATGTCGTCTTTTAGAATTTGATTTTGGTTGATTGCTGTCAAAAAATCAAGCATGCCACACCTTTAGCAAGTGTTGTTGCTTTCTTTATTAATAAGACTTTAATATTGAAAGCGCAGCAGCCTTTTTGGGTGGTCCAATAACCAAAGTGTGTGGGTCTAACCCTGCTAGGCCTATTTATACCACCACCACTATGGTGTAATCCAACAAAAACAGTGATATGACCAGGTTGTTGTGCTTTGACTAAAAGGTCTAGACAGTTCTTAGTGTTTTTAATACAAATGCAAGCTTGTTTCTTTTGTAAACGTTCTAAAAACCAACACATATTTGAGTTTTAAGGCAGCATAATCTGTAAACTGTGTACTCACAGGTATGCCTTTCAAGAGGAACAACCAACACGTTTAATTCTTATTAAGTGGAGACCATGCCTAGTGACTCATTTTAAACCTACCTGTGCATTAGCATCTTAATACTGACACATCTGAGGGGGTGTACTGAGATATAAGACTGAAAGAAAGATTAAGGTATGATGTGTAATGTCTTGTTCTTTTCCCATTTGTTTCATTTGGAATGGGTTTGTCTTTTTAGGATATAGGGAAACCAAAGCCAATGAAGCTCTTACCCCTCTCACCAGTCCAGTATGAATTTATTTTGTTTGGAGACTGGTCCTGTTTTACACTGGTGCTTTGTAGGCAGCCCTGTTCAATATTATGGATTCATCCACATTGCTTCGTGCATCAGGTGCATCAGCTCCCGTTGAACTGCACTCTTGGCTAAGTTAAATACTATTTGGAGGGTGTTGTTTTTATATGGCGAGGTGCATTAATGCGAGTATTTAGGCATCTTTGAGGGTTTATTCCTGTTTAAATATGTCACGTGAGTCATGTACCTGTACTGATTGGCCAAAACAGTTATTACAAGGTAACTACGATATGCGCTGGGCTGCCATGAGCTTGCCATGAGGTTTGTAAATGTTATCTATCTATATATTTATATGGGTCTGTAATAGAATACTATATTTTCCAGTTCCATTTAATTGGGGTACTCATGTACAGTACCATATATTCAAGTTATTCCCTCTGAACAGAACTGTTATGAAAGGCAGGTTTTCAAGTTCACAGCTTTAACTTTGCACTGCAATATAGTGGATTTCCAATGGAGAGTTGCCACTTGTATTGAATACTAACTCCAGTTTGCAGAAATATGTTTTGAAAGAGAGTGCTACGCTGGAAGAGCAAAATGACTGATTTCCCATCACGTAAACAGTACATTACTGCCCTGATTGATGTATGGGATTTACAGAAGGGGGCAGCACTTAGTCATGTTTGTTGGACTGCATGTCAGCTCTCGGAGGATGTGTGGTTCAACATGGAACATTATGAGACCTGTGCTTGGCTTTGTTCCGGGTGTTTCTCCAGTACTTCGGTAGAATTTTGTTGCTTTAAAATGTTGTCTCTCTTCCTCTTTCTGACTGTGAAAAGAAATGAGCAGAGACCCAATTTTACATACTTTTAAAAATTTATTTAATAGACTTGTGTGAGCAATTAGTAGGAGCACATTTTTGTCTGTGACACTATTCACACACACAGTGACACAGTGCTGTATAATATTTTGTTAAATGATTGTTTTACTGTTTTTTTTTGTTTGTTTGTTTTTTTTTTTTTTTACATTTTTGCCATGCTTTGCATTTCAAGCTGCTGCGTGATGTTCCTTGTGACTTTCCAGCTTTAATTAGCTGAGCACCTGTGATCATGCAGGCGGAAACCCCTGGGGCTATGTGAGTTATGAAGCAATCTCACAGAAAGATTGTAATCTAGTTTGTTGACTTTTTTTCTTTCTGTTGTACACACCGTATCTCACCCTCAGTGATGCTTACCAAAGGTTAATGCAGCGTGTTCTGCATGGTCAGTGCAAAATGTCTAGAGTTTGAGCTTTTGTCCACAACCCCTCTCCTAAAGCAATCAACTGGAGTGTACCCTGCACCCCTGCCCACCCACTGGCACAGGTGACTGTCTAGTGATTTGCTATGCTTTGTGTCTAACACGGACTCGTTTTCTATTTTTCATTAAGGTATCCCTGTTGCTCAGCAGCATTTGATTTGGAACAATTTGGAACTTGAAGATGAATACTGTTTGCATGACTACAGGTATATTTTATTTAACTTTATTTATTTATTTAATTTCCTTTGCTGGTCTTTGATTAGGAAGTACCCTTCAGTACACAGAAATTCCATAGCTGTTACTGAAAGCCACATCGAGTGTAATTGCTAAATTCCCATGTTTTGAGACAGCTAAGTTCAGCAGCACCCCACAGAATTGGGGCTGCAGCTGGGAAATTCTTGTAGTTTCGTTATCCGCTTGGTGGGAAACTATTATGTGGCTTGACGCAACATATCCAGAAGTGTTTCTGATGTTATGTGAAAACAGCAGTTTGCACGTATCTGTGGGAAGTAGGATAAAATGATGTTCGGGTAAAATTCTTGTACATTCGGAGTTCCATGAAATGGAATTATTTGCTTTGCTATAATAATAAGTGACTGTCATTTCAGCATTGCAGAGGGTTGCACTCTCAAGCTGGTCCTTGCCATGAGGGGTGGGCCTATCAACACTAGACGAGGTATCTGACCAATCTGAGAGTATCTTAGAGTAGTTTTAGTAAAATAACCAATTGACAAGTTAATGAGCTTTGTGTAGGTGATGAGGTAAAATGAAAGCACACAGGCTTGTGTTGTTCATATTGTTAGGTGTTTCACTGGATGGCTTAATTTTGCCCTTTGTTCTGCTTCTCTTTAGTGACTGTAGATGACTCAGTGAAGGAAACGTCTGACTGCTTGGATTCAAGGAGGGATGAGGTGTGGGAAAAATCTCTGTCTAATAAACAGGTGACCTTCCTGGTGTACAGAGAGGGCGACCAGCTCAACTTTTTCCGTGTTGTGGACCGTGGAGATGGAACCCTCACACCTGTATCTGAGTCACTAAGGTCTGTTCAGAGTAGAGAAAGCATGGATTGCTTCCTTTTTTCAGATGGAAACAGATGAAGTTAACTTTACAAGATTTGCGAGTGTTTTGTCACAAAGAAATACTAATGAATTCCATTAAAACCTTTACAAGCTTATTTATTTGCAAATGTGAAAATAAATATTAGAAATAGAAGCAAACCAAAAGAATGGTATATTAGTCCGAGATTCTTTCTCATGGATGGTTGGGAAGGGTTGTATGAATTGCCAGAAGTTGTGCTCTTGTCCATTTTGTTTGTCCTCAAACAAACGAGGTCTGAGTTAGAATGGTTTTCATGAGTTAAGGTAAGAAAGTAAAAGGTAAGCTTGGTCATAGTTTCCAGTCATGTGAGCCAGTACAAGGAAGAATATTATGTGTCAAGTTTGCTAGCTAACAAGGAAAAGTATATAATGTAGCTGGAAGACAGATTCGAGTTCATTAACTGTACAAAATAACAAAACACAGCATGAAATGCTCTTGGCTCTGTTTTATTTAAAGTCTAAATTTAAACTTGGTTGCTTTACTGCATTAACCACAACTGTATAACCAAAGGACATAAACACTGTTGCTTAGTTGTGGCCTGTGAGGAATGTACCTTTGTCAAATGAGGTCCAACTTTCTGATGAAAGACAGTGTAATTCAGAATAAAAGAGTGTGTCGGTCTGTGGTAAAAATTGCACGTTCTCTGCAGTAACTGAATTTAGAATAAACAGCTTGAGACTGCACTGAATGTGCTTCAAGGGCTTCAGAAGTTCAACAAAAAAATGTTTTGATGTTTTTGTTCTTCAGTGGTGGTTCCGTGCACAATGTGTATACTGAGGAAGACGAGGATGGCGTGAGCACTTCCTCTGGTCAGCTGTCGCTGGAGAACTCCATCACCATGAACAAAATGAAGCTCCTGAAAGCCAAGATGGAGAATATGAACCTCAACAAAAAGGTGCTAGTGGAAAAAAAAACTGTGTTATTCCTTAACATCATTGATGTGGCGTATCCAGTTTTTCATTCTTATATTTAAGCAATGAATTGCTGCTGGAGCAGCATAAAACTGCAGTGTTAAAAAAAAAAGCCTACTCATCTTATCTGACACAGCAGGTGTCTGAACACATGTAATTAGATTTGCCACTAAAAGCAGACTCTTGGGTAAATACGGTTTTCCAGCTGGCTGCAGAAGTGTCGCCTGGCCCACAGTGATTCTGTTTAACCGACTCAGTAATAAATACAAGCTCAGCAGATTGGCACATTGAATTAATTATTCACGCTTAACTTAGCACGGTCATTAGGATGCTGACAAATTGTTAGCACATTCATTCAAATATTTCTTTATGTAGACTTAATAATTACATTAAATGGTTGTTCATGTTGTTCAGCTCGCACTTAAGCCTCTCTGATTGGGTGAGGCAATGTTTACATGTCATAGTCATATGGTACTTGCTTTTTTTCCCAGCCTAAGAAGACTGCGAAGTTGAAAGTCAGGCCTCCGGTCGGTCCCCGGCCTTGCAGTAGCTCACTTGGCTCCGTCCGCCACCACCGAACGCTCCGTGTCCTTCCTCAGATCAGCCAAGCCTCTGCAACACATCTACCTCCAGTTGGTGACCAGCAGCAACCTGCAGCCCCCTCCTCTGCTGCCAGTCCCTACAGCACGCCTCTCACCTCTAACCTGAGTCCTGCCTCTAGCAGAGCTATTCCCTCACTGACTTCTAGCATATACATGCTTCAGGAGGAGGAGCCATGGAATAATCCAACCCCTAGGAAGATTAGACTGCCTCCCAAAGTGTCTAGGCTGGATGTGGGTGGGTCTAAACTTATAAGAGACTTTGTGCACCCACCTCTCTCTGTGCTGTCTGGTCAAGACGAGACAGAGCCTCAGAATGACCGAGAAGCACTTGCCGAGGATGCGGTTGTAATGGAGCCTCCCAAACCTGTTCAGTTCAGCAGCCTGCTTCCAGAACCTCTGAGTCTAGATGTGTCCACTCAGCGAGATGCTAGTCTGGACTCTTTAGGTGCTGTGACTGAGCCCATGGCTGCACCTGCACTGCTGTCCCAAGCAGTGGGCTCAGACTCCATCGGCACTTGGGCCGTAAGCTCTAAAACCCTACAGTCCCAGCCTGACAGCGACACATGGACTATAGGCACCAAGACACTACAGTCCCAACCTGCACTGGGCTCCCTGCACCTCTCCTCCGAACCACTAACTCCCCCACGCATGCCTCAGCCTTTTGAGTTCACAGGGACCTCCTTGCAAGCCAGTCCGTCCCACACGCTCCTCAGCTCTAATGACACTCCTCCTGTCCCACCCCGGTCACCCTCGCAAGCCATTCCTCTCTGTGGCATCAAAGTGGAGTCTCCTGGCAAGAGCCTGGAGGTGATCTCCAAGAGTGAAGCACGAGACATCACCAAGATCGCCAACAAAGCCTCCAAAGAGCCAATGGGCTGCATGAGTAATACAGAGCTGCTGGCCTCACTGGCCAGCTCCAGGGGTAGAGACAGCATGGCAGGACCATGTATGCTGGGTAGACTGTGTGGTGCTTCAGCCCCCCTGCCAGCCAGCATCCATCTCCTTCAAGAGGACCTGCTGCGCAGAATAAACCCCCTGCCGAAAGCAGCCGCATACATGGTGAGTGCACGTGACGTCCCAGAAATACAGATATGTATACAACAGCTGTGGTCTTCACATCTCTATATCTTGCTCTACATCTGAGAACTCGGCTTTTATTTGATCTTAGAATGGAGAGAGGTTCTACAAGATGTTTTACTTCAGTTTAACGTTCAGACATTCAGAAGTTGTTGAGGTGTATAATGGGTTCGGAAGATGGAAGGCAAGATAAAAAATCAATCTTGTTAGTTTACAAATGTGCTGTACTCCTGTCAGTACTCTTCCTTTTAAGCCAAAACTTTGCCATAGTTTTGTTGAGTAATAAATCTTAATCATAAAAATTGTCATTATCTGCATAATTAGCTACAGTGGAATACAAGGCACAACTTGGTGGTAGTGTGTTTGTCATGGTTGTCCATGTTCCATGCTCCACAAATTCACAAAATAATTATTTCCTCTCAGCCATCAGGACTGCTTGGCTCTTTAAGCGGCCCCTCCGGTTCAGTAAAGAGACAGGGTAAGTATATACTCTTCACAATCATGATGCTCCTAGTCAGACAGATGAATCTGCTATAAAGATCTTATTACATTATATTTCAATGCAACATGGTATTCTCCAGAGCGTCTTAATTGTTTCCTGTGTAATGACAGTCTCTGCAGTGTGCTCTTTTACTGCAAGTATTTATGTCTTTTATGTGGAGACTCAACCATGGGTCCTACTTCTCCCATTGTGACTGTTTTTAGCATTGTATAGCCACTCTTTCTCAAGCAGCTTCATCTCCCTGCAACCCAGACAACTATTTAATGCTACACTGCACACATTCAGAGGAATGTCTTATCACTTCTGGAGACTAGGACGCTGCCAGTGAACTGTTGAATCTCTTTGCATCAGAAACTGCACAGTCCAGACCTGATTTTTTTTTTTCCCTCCATCTTAATGATGAGATGCATTAACTTCTCATGATGTGGGTGACAGAATGTCACTGAGCTCTTAGCTTCTGCTTGAAGTGTGCTAACTCAGAGGTAGCCTACTGTGGTTTTAGTCAGAAATGGCGCGAACCTCCCATTGTTATTTATGTAGCAGGCATCAGTGACGCAGCTATAAATGCACTGATGAAATAGAATGTATAAGATCTTGTCATGGCTGGTCAGTGTGGTATGCTGAGAGGAACCATGATGAGACTTCTGCTTTCACCCGGAGGATAACAGGGTAGCAATTCTGCTTTATAGGGTTGATGCATGTTGTATGGGCCCAGCAGTGGTGTAGCATGCCTTTAATTATTTACCAGCATTCACAGCTGAGCAGAGCTGCTAGCAACTGCGGATAGAAACCAAGCAACAGGAAATGTAACCATACCCTCATATGCACACTTCACAGATGTGCATGTACTTTACACAGTCTATCATCCTTGGGTTTCGTGGCAGCAGAAATGTATCAGTCTTCAGGGTTTGTGGGTTTCAGTGCGAGATGTTCTCCAGCAGCTGGTGTTTGTGATTTTTCTGAAATGTTCCCAGAAATATCATTGCCAGGCCTTGCATGCTGTCCCCAGTGTGCTGTCATATCTGAGATTGTCAGTGGCACAGAAGCACATCTGTGGAAGCATGCATCAGAACTGATAGCTGTAGAAGAACACAACTACAAATCCAATCTCATGCCTCAGTGCCTGGCCTAGTGCTTCTCCTGGCTGTTTTTGTCACACACAAGTTCCTTTATCACATTGATTGTTGTACGCCTCCCTTGTGCCCTAATTTTGTGACTTGTTAGGTGTGCAACCTAAACCATGATTTGTAGGTGGCAGCAATCTTGACTAATGCTAGTGATTATTATTATTAATGCTTTTAGGCCCATAGAGGGTGCTTAAAGGAGATCTGTGTTTTGAGACCCTTTGTTTTAGTCCCAATGGTGAAATGTGTTGTGTGTGTGTGTGTGTGTGTGTGTGTGTGTGGCTTTCGATCCTAAGTAGACCTCCTTATACTGTAACAGTACAGTATCAGTATCAGTCCGTGGGTGTGGTACAGTCCGACAGCTATCATGTCGAGCAGGGATGCATCCGATACGAGAACTGGGGGTAGATTAGCTCCCTTTAATCTTACAACGGGTGCTATGACCTCCACTCTGGAGTCAAATGCTTCCTTCAGCTATATTGTGCCTGTTTTGGTTTTATTTTCCACCTGATGTCCTGCAAAATCAGAGTTAGAAAATGCATTCAGTCATTCATCTACTAAGCTGCTTATCCTTCAGGGTCGAGAAGGGTGCTGGAGCCTATCCCAGCACCCATTTGCCACATAGCAGGAAACACCCTGGACAGGCCTCCAGTCTATTGCAAGGCAGATGCACCTAGGGGACAATATAGCTTTTCATATTCACCTGACAGCATGTCTTTGGACTGTGGGAGGATACCCATGCAGACACAGGGGGAACATGCAAAGTCCACACAGAAAGGACCCCAGAATAGACCCTTCTTACTGTGAGGCGACAGCTCTACCCAGTGCACCACTGTTCTGAACTAGTGTCAGTTAAAGCCTCAATGAGCTGGATATAAAGAAGTATAAGGAAGTTCTCAAAAGGCACTATGGCTTGAGGTTTAGGCAGGGAAGAGGCAGAGATACGTGTGCCTCAAAAGATTCAGTGGTTTTGTATGCTTGTGATGTATAGTCATGATAAATATTTTGAAGTAAAAAGAGACCTGTGGCAATAGGCAAAAAAGCTCAGTGGCTATAGGCCAAACAGCCAGACCCTAAATTAGCTGTTTAGTGATGTTTTGTTGCAGACTACTAGCAGACTTTGGATGAAAGCCTTTCCAAAAGTCCTACCAGTCTGGTGGTGCAGTCACTCAAAGAAAGATCCATGATAACACTGGCTGCACTTTGGACTGCAAATGAACAGAAAATTACATTATTAATGAAAGAACATACTCCATTACACAAGTAGTTCATTTTGTTAATTCACTTGTGCAGTTTTGGAGTTATACTTGCATTTTCCCTTATTTTATTAATTCATTCATTCTTGCATTGTTGTAGAAGCTGCTGGCATATTTTGATTTGTTGCCCAAAATGTTTTTAGGCACTCCAACATATCACCTCCCTCCTGTGAAAGCTCCTGCTGGCTCAAAAAAGAAGACTTCAAAGCACTGCTTCATGTGTGGGAAGAAGACTGGGCTAGCCACCAGCTATGAATGCAGGTACTTACCTGAGGCTACAGGGAGATGCTGTTAAGTCTCCCATGCTGCAGTGTGCAGTTCTTGCTGAACCTGGATAGGCTAGAGCGCTCAGTCTGAGCAGGGTGTCTTAGAGTGTTTTGATCAGAATGATGAAGTGCTCTTTTTGTTTCAGCGGTAAGCCAGGTTTCCTTCAGAAACCCTTTAATATGTGAAGTCCACAGGATTTCTTTTCACACAAAGGATACATCATGTATTTTAGTCTCACATCTCCATGATTTATCCTACAGCTGCCTTTGTAGACAATGTCTGTTGTTCTGATGTGCAGAGTATCTCAGAGCAGGGGTGTTGAAGCTGTAGGATCCGATTTTCTTCGGTCAGAAAAGCAGATTTTGCTCTGAGATGCTTTGTAAAGGTATATCTCTGTGTTCTGGGTTTGTTGGGTATGACGTCATCCCTGGCTGGCCCCGATCTTTGTGTCTTTCCACTGCCAGCACTCCTAATGTGCAGAGCCTTATGATTCACCTCTGGCATATTTTCTTGAAAGGCATATTTTCAGTGTTCAGTCTGTCAGATGCTGCATGGCCTATTTTGCCTGTTAAACAGAAAGCTTTCTTTTTTTTAGAATGACTGGAGTTTTGTTAGATGGCTCAAAGCAGGATATAGATAAAGTTGACAAGTGAATAGCTTGTTTAAGAAGCGTTTGACTTAGTCATTCTAAATTCCTGAAAGAAACAATGATCTTGGATAACTTCAGAGCTAACTGTACTGCTACTGTTTCACCTTGGCTCATCGATTACTGCTGCTTATTATCTTCATAGCCTTCCCCCTTAAGGAAATTCTGAATTCAGTTCTTTTGGCTTCTTATGAAATTTGTTAAATGTATTGGCAACACTTTACATTAAGTATGGACTAACGTAACATGAAGTAATGCATTAGTTGACATGAAGTAATATATTAACAATGGTTACAATGCTTAACTAATGTTAAGCTAATGTATAACTACAAGTGAACATGTAACAGTTGTTTAACATGTTACAGCCACTGTTAATGTATTACTTCATGTTAACTAATGCGTTAATTCATGTTAGTTAGTCAACACTTAATGTAAAGTGTTACCAATGTATCAACACATCACCAATTGTTTCCACAAAACAAATAAAACTATACACCAAACAGCCTACATGTAGTTGTAGACCAAGAATTAGTAATAGATCTTAAAGCACTCTGATAAACAGTGTCTAATCTGTGTAAGCAGCACAAGGGTGGATGCATATAAATGAAGTCTCCATAAACAATTGCTTGTTTAAAAAAAAAAGTACATGTTGTAGTTTAGTAGTGATGCCTGAGCTGACACTAATATAAATGTATTAAAACAAACATGTGCTGGACTTCATAAATACTACCGTGTCCATTGATTGTTTTGGTGTCCCAGTGTTTTTTGTATCTCGCCTGATAATGTCCCTCTGTTTCCCTGACTAAGGTGTGGCAACAACTTCTGCTCCACGCACCGCTATGCAGAGACCCACGACTGCACTTACGACTATAAAAGTGCAGGCCGCCGCTTTCTACAGGAGTCTAACCCCATCATTAGTGCACCAAAGCTGCCCAAAATATGAAGGCACTATGTGGACCATCCAAACGGGAATATGTGATGTTCATTAAAACCACAAGAACTTATCACCAGTGTGTGCTTTTATCACCATGTTTGCTTAATTGTCATGGATCCTATATCTAGAGAGAAAGCTAAAAATAGCACATGCCTTTTTATTTTAGCAATTACTTTTGCACAAGTGTGAGAGATTTTTTTTCCCCCTCCTTTTCCTCTACTCTGTGTTTACTTCACATACGATAAGAAAAACAAACTTTTGAACCTGTCATAAGGAATAGGTTGATTTATAAATAAGTTTCCATTACGCTACAAACTTTTAAATGTACTGCATGACCTTTAAACATATGTGTGTATATAAATATATATATTTTGTTGTTTGTTTGTTTCTTAAAATCGGAGCGATGTCGTGAGACAAGTCTTTGAGAGATGCACTTTAGAAAAAATGAATATTTCGTGGGAAGATGGGGTGACCGAATAATGTGTTCTGTGATTGTGTTATGTTAACTGTTTGAGTGTCCCAATATTCATCAAGTCATCCTTTTCTTTCTCTGAATTGGTTTATTTCAGGCCTACAGCACTCTACTCAACATAATACAAGGTACTACGCGTCTATGATAAAAGAAGATATTTGTCTAATCTTGGGTTTCAGTTTGAATGCAAGTATGCAAGTTATACATGTTTGTCAGCTATAAACACCACTATGCAGTATGGCCACGTAGCATTCTTTAACTATTTTCAGAAGGGCTTGCTTTGGTAAGATGTGGACACTTAGCTGGTTGCCATTGTGAAGGTTCCTTTTTTACTGTCATGTTTTGAATTATTGCACAGTCAGCAGTTGCTTAAAGTTTTCAGTATTTATTTGGGGATCCAACTAATAAAATATACCTGTGTTTCCTTAGATGTGTCCCTGTTTGGAGGGTTTCTCTTTCTATTTCAGATGTTTTATTTTGGGTGCTGTGTTCTAATTTTGTTGTTATCACTTGGGATGCACTTCTCTATTTTGTTAGACCCCCTTTAACGTTCATTATTGGTCAGGACTACAACAGAACCCCTACTGAGCGGGTATTATATGGGTGGTGGCTCATTCTTAGCACTGCAGTTACTCTGACATGGTAGGTACAAGTTGGTGCATGGTTGCACTGGTACGAGTGGATCAGCTACCATGTCCGTGTCACTGCAGTGCTGAGAATGATCCATCACCCAAATAATACCTGCTTACTTTTGTAGGGTTCTGACTATTGATTGATTGAGTAACAAATGGATTCCGGTTATCTATAATATGTAGAATCAGCATAGTACACCTACACTCAGGTCCATAAATATTTGGATGTCAAGAAAGTATTGTTGTTATTTAGCTGTCCATCAGTGTACATTGGTGTTGAAATCAAAACATGAGTATGAGCTCAACATCCAGACTTTCAGGTTTAATTTGAGGGGTTTTACAAATAGTGAAGGTATCAACCATTTTTCGGAGCTTAAAAGTAATTGGGCAAACATAATCATGCTGTGTTGCCTTGAGGGCAGGTTATTGACTCAGTCATTGCAGAACATTCCATTTATTTGGCTTGGGATGCTTTTACAGTGTGCTTTGAGTCATTGTTCATCTTTTTGAAGCATTTGACTGAGTCAGAGCAGATAATATGGCCATATACACTTTAGAATTCATCATCACATCAATAAATATCAGAGAACCAGTTTCATTGGCACCCACACCATAACTATACAGGCATTACACTTGACAGATAAGGAGCTTTGGATCATAAACTATTCCTTTCCTTCTCCATACGTGCAGGTGTGAGTGCATGTTTTTATTATTTTTTTTTAAGCAATGTATTTATAAATAAATATATGGGTTTGTTCTGATTGTTCAGCATAATGATGGCTTGCTGTACTGGCAGTGAAGCTTTATGGACTTCATATTATGATTTATAATGTAACTGATGCCAAATCCAAAAACCTCACTTGAAATCTTCTTTAGTTATGTTTTTTCTGCTTTGTTGTAAGTAAAATATTTAGACAGTGGAACAGCTGAACAGGCAATTCTCCAATTATTTTGGAGCTCCTATAAAAACTGGGGGGTGGGTTGTGGCTATGTAGGCATATGCTTATACTTTGTACACTATTCACCCAGTTTGGATGTAAATACTCTCAAGTTAAAACTGAAAGTCTGCAGTTATTCATTATTCGTCATTTTAATTTTATTGCATTCTTTAATTTGAACAGCGGTATGCTGTGGTAAAATAACAACAACTTTGACAATGTCCAGATATTTATAGACCTGATTGTACATGGCAATTAGACCAGATGAAATGGATGATGAGCATAGATGCAAGGAAGGTGTTCCAAATAAGGTTGTTACACTGTCCATTTGAAAGTGGCAATATTTGAATGGTTAATGCCATCCTTACTATTTTTATATACTTTATTTGTCATATTTATTACTTGTATATCATATCCTAAAACCTTGAATAATAGAACCTAGAATAGTATATTAATATATTATTAATATATTAAATATATTAATATATTTTAATATATTAATAATATATTTAAAGCTTTTGTTCTGTTTTAGGCATCATTTCATCTTAAAGTAATATATTTTTCCGTTAGACTGTTATGAATGTCAGGGGTTTTTTTTTGGTTTTTTTTTTTGGACAGTTTTAAACTAGACTTTACCCATATGTACCTCAGATAAGATCTCAAATAAGCCAAGAAAGCTGAGCTGTGTTCAGGATCATTTCTTGACTCGTGCTAAAACGTTCCATGTATTACATACAGTTGTTCAGTGCAGCTTCTATAGGTGTATTCCATTGTTGGTACCGTTGCTAATGTATAATCTTAGTGTCTGTTTCTGGCGCCCTTGATTACCACAGGTTCCTGGTAGGTAGGGCTTGCATTACATGATCTAGATAATCCAGAAATGTCATAAGCTGATCATATGGACAGTCAGTAACACTTCATATCACGGTGTTGTGATCAGGTAGCCTGGTGCATTCTCTATCGTATACTTGAACATATACTTGCCAAAAAGAAAACATTTCAACCAGCTCCAAAAATTCCTGGATGGGGGAGGTTAGACTGAATAGCCCTTTTCTGACAGCAGCTCACACAAACGCTGTATGTTGCACAGTGTGGTTCATAGGAGGTAAAGAAGGCTGCAGAAGTGTTTGAAGACAGGAGACAGAGGCTCGGTGAGTGGGATCTGGTTGTGACTATGCCAGCAGGGAGTCTGTGATTTATTTTACTGTAGAAATTCAGCCAGAGAGAGGTGCACAGTTCTGTCAGAAAGACTTTTAAAAGATATAATCTGTCTAATCACTGAGTGGTGTAGGCAACTAAAACAAGAAGTGCCTATTTGTCAGTTAACAGTGAAGAGTCTGCTCTTGTGTAGCATGGGTTCTTTCTACTTCCTAGTCTTACAGTAGGACAGAATTTTTCCTGCTTAGCTCAGTCCTATGAAATTTGATAACTTGATGAAAAAGCATGTCTGTGTGGAAACTAGCCGATCACCACAGACTTGTTTAACAGGTTGATCGTCTCTGCGTGTCTAAACACACGCACTGCTTCACCAGGAACAGCCCTCGTTCAGGTGTTGTTTTGTTTTAAGGAGTGAATCATGTGTTCGTCATCTGCGATTCATGAAGGACAATTGCTACATAATAATGAACTGAGCCTGTTGTTCAAACCCACCTAACCCTCAGTGCACAAGCTGATAAAACAAGCATTTAGGGAAGCGCTATGTGTAAAGCATGCGTTTCACAAAGCCCGACACATGGCCTTTGGCGAGGCCTTCCCTCTCCCGTGGCCCACGCGTTGCAAACACACAGACGTGCTGTTGTGTTTCCCCAGAGAGGCAGCGAAGAGGAGGGGATAGAAAATGTAACCTAGCATAACAAACAGACTACAGGGTCTCAAGGAACAGGAGGTGGAGCTTAAACCCCATGGGGTATTCGTTCACTCTCAAAAATCCATAGTTCTTGATTACAATGCTATGGATGCAACATAAATAATCCCAATAATCAATCACTGTAGTGAAAAAACAAAATAAGTCAATTACGTTACACACATTGAGTTATTACCGGTTCCTAGTCCTGCTAGTGGACCTCCATAGTACTTCCCTTGCTCCAGTGCCCTTGCTTCAGCTCACCAAAGGATTAATAATAAGCTGCCCAAGTTAAGTGAAGAGAATTAGAGACAGAAAGGACTGAAATCAGCAGGATAAGGCATATTATTTCTCTATGCACTGTAGAAACACTGAAATAAACTATGAAAAATGGAAAGCATTTTATGGAAGCATTTGTGAAAAAAAGAGTGCTTTTTTTTGCCATTACAAACTTTTGTGACCTTTTTAGATTGAAGTTTTAACAGCAGCTGAACGACATGAATAAATTGGCTACGCTCAGTCGAATATATCATTATACACTTCTGTAAATCCACAACATCATTTATTTTAAGGATCTCAGTTGTATGCACTTTGTATGTGATGTTGAGGTATGAACCAGAACATTCATGATTTATCTTTACTTTACCATTATATCCTCTTTGAACTGCTTTACAGTCTTTGAGAAGCAAACAGGTTGTGTATGTTACTGTGCCAAGATATGTAAATAGATAATAGTTTATTGACCACCCTCTATTGCACCCCATTCAAAAAGCAGTCCAGACTGAAAAGCTGTAATCAGACTGCAGGCAAATCGGGTGTGTTTCTCAAATCAGATATTTTGAGGCAAACTGTCAGAACTGTGATCTGTAAGTGATCAAATCTGATTTGCATGTCCAGACATTACCAGCCTATCTGCATGGGCTGTGGTGATAACCACATAGGCACCTTTAATTACCTAGCAAATCTAGTAATTTTGATGTAGCAAGATGATTTGACGGCATTTTGGTTTGTCGTGTTGCGAGTGATGCAAAAGACACTTTGAAATCTGATTTGCGTATCCAGACTGAGATGCAAATGTAAAAACCTGAGTGGAGCTGCATTTCAAACCACCTCCAAATGTGGCTTGTATCCAGTTTGCAAAAAAAAGATCTTATTGTGTTTTTTTAATATTTTTTTAATTATCTATTTATTTAACATTTACATTTAGGTATTTAGCAGACAGTCTTGTCCAGAGCGACTTACAAAAGTGTTTAGTGTTCAGTCAGAGTATGTATCCTAGCTAGTACAAATAGGTTAGAGTCTAAACTCCCCTTGAGCTCTGATGCTGCCCGAACCAGGGCCAGTGCTAAAACCTAGAAAGAAGAATACAGAATTAAATACAGCAGATGTGCTCTCTACCTGGCAATCACAAGCCAGTCCTCATGCCTAGAGAATAGATAAGATCAGCATAAGTGCAATACAAATCATTTCAATATATATTTCAGTTAGTGTTCACTTAAGTGCTTCACAAAGAGATGGGTTATCAGTCTGTGTTTGAAGACCGCGAGAGAATCTGCTGTTCATTCCACAATCTAGGTGCCAGGAAAGAGAAGAGTCTAGACGCATGTCTTCCATGCATTTTAAAGAATCAGAATCAGAATTGGGTTTATTGGCCAAGTATGTTGACACACACAAGGAATTTTGTTTCGGCAATTTGTATTGTTCTAGTACTGTACCAATATAAACATAACTGACTGACAGTCCACAATATACACAATGACTCCACAATATACACAATAAATACAGACATTTACAATATACAATCTACACAGTATACACAATATACATGCAGTAAACAAACTATATATGGACAAATAATATAGAGTTTACAAATTATATACAAACAGTATAAGGCAGTAGTGTTGAGGTAGTGCAACAGCATTAGTATACATGTATGGGGAAGAAACTGTATTGTATGGCAAGTCAAGCTGAGCTGTACTTGAAGTTCGAAAGGCTTGAGATACAGATTGACTCTTTGCCATAAGGTAGGGAGGGGCTGGTCCATTCTTGGCTTTGTAGGCAGCTACTGGAAGCCAGTGAAGCTAGCACAGCAATGGAGTGAGATAAGTGAACTGGGGAACATCAAAAGTCAATTTGTATTATGCCAAAAATCAAATGTGGCCTGACAGTCTGAATAAGGCCAAACTCTCCCTATAATTTCAGTGTGAAACATTGGTATGGTGAATAGGTGACTGTGTGGCATCACAAAAACCAATGAGTTCAAAATGGGCTGTTTTGCAGCTCAGTTACCATATCAACTGTATGGACTGGAGAGTGAATAAAAGGCCCTTTAATTCTAAGTCTTAACCCAGTGTTTCCCAGCCCTAGTCCTGGAGGCACTGCACCTTCGTAGGCGTAACCTGTATCATCATCACAGCTAACTAGCTCCTAACGTTTCCAGGTGTGTCTGAGCAGGTAGATCAACAGGAATGTAGTTGAGAAACCACTGCAGTCGCAGGATTGAAGGGCTGTACTGCGCATGCGCATCGCATCCGTCTCTCTCTCTCTCCCTCCCTCCCTGGTCTCGAGCTCCACTATCGCGGAAGTCAGAGACATGACGCATGCGGTTAGAAATAAACAAACCGTCGGGACAATAAGGTGAGTAGCAATGATTTCACTCCAACCGACCGTATCTTTCAAGCGGAACCGTTTACTTTTGTTTTCCCCTCTTTTTTCCTTCCACTCCATGTTTCACACACCATCCCGCACCTTTCTGATTCCCCCAGTGTGAAGCTGAAGTTGCGGCTTCCTATTCGAATTTCTCCATTCCACCTTAAATGGTGCAGCAGCTGAGGCGCCAGGATGGAACTGCTGCACCGTTTAAGGTGGAACGGGGAAATTCGAACAAGAAGCTGGCAAATTAAAGCTTCGCCGTGAAATGACAGTGAGCGCTCTTGGATTTATAGCGCCAGTACTAGCTCATACTGCTGAAAGTTAGAATTTGCTAGATATCGTAAAGGTTTTTAAGCTCCTCCAGGGTTTCCAATTCGGCTGAAGAAGGAGAAGAGCTGCTTATTCTCATGAAGCTTTACTGACTGACAGCAACGTCTAAGCTTAACCGAACAGCTGCTGTATTCAAAAAACAAACACTCAGTAACGGCTAAAACGCTCGAATAGCTAGCTTGTTAGCCTCCCCTCCGTTTTCTCTGACCAGAACCGCGCTTGACTTGTTAGCTTCAGTTGCCAAATAGCACAATAGCGTCACCATACAGGCGGCTGGCTTTGCGTTTGTTATAATGGTCGCTTAAATACGCCTCGGCTTTTTTTGTTGTGAGACGTCGTGTACAAAATCCTGACTGACTGGAATCAGTGTACATAATCACTCCAGTGGAGGAGATTGTTCTCCTATCCTATCTACAGGCTTCCAACAGAAAAGTGACCCAGCCTAACGATACCGAGGAGAGCGGTGAACAGCCCTCACCAACACCGCACACACAGAAGCACATCTCCGCTGCAGCCCCTGATATATGTATATATATATGTATGTATGTGTTTATGTGTGTGTGTGTGTGTGTGTGTTTATGTTGCTTTTTACACTGGCAGCGTATTATTTATTATTTCTCCGCAGCGCTGTATTTGTGTGTGGGGGGGTTAGGATTAACTGTCAGTGTCTCAGTGTTTGGGCAGTTTTTCTTTGTGTTTGAGGCGATCCAGCAGTAGGTTGCTGCTCAGGAGGAGCTCAGCTCAGTTCAGGCTCGAACCTAGAACCTGCAGTGATGAAAACACTGGGCTTGTTTTGTTGCAGCTTTTCCGGCACGGTGTTTAACGCAGCCTCGGTGTAATGTGCGTCTGTCTGTTTAATGCCCTGCGACGGTCCTGTTGAGCTGTCTTTGTCACTTTGCCATCTTTATAATACACGATTGCTTGTTTTGCAGCTGCTGCCTTGTTTCAGTTTCCAGATGTGCTGTCCTGAACAGCCTGCCCTGTAAATATTGCTCCATATCCTCTCACTCTGCCATGTCATTGTTCTTTATTTGATTTCCTTCCTTACTCCTGGATGTGGCTGCCTTCTAGGACTCGCCATTATTTTGTGCCCCTGTAGTCGCGGACCCGCTGTTCATTGTTTAAAGGTCCCATGTCATGAAAATTCGACTTACCTCTCGGCTGTTTTGAAATTAAGAGTGTGATGTGATTATTATTTTTTAAATTTTTTTTTCCCGGAGCAGAGGGTCCCGAAGAAGTCCAAGCCAGGATATCATTATACAATAAAACATTGCAGCTGCACTGTATAAGTTTTGGGGATGTGGAGACCCCTCTGGTGGAAATGTGTAATTACATGTAACGTGTGCAGAAGAACATTTTGTAACGTCTGTTGTGCATCGGACCCTTTAGCCAAGAGGTTGAAAGTGTGGTCCAAGAGAGCTCAGTCAAGTCAGTGAACACAGTGAAAGACATCTTCCTAGATGAGTTGTTGTAACAATTTTCTTCATCAGCATAATGTTGGTTATGCATGTGAGACATAAATGTTGAGCCAGAGCTTCTTTTTGAGTCTCTGTGTGTGATGCTTATTTGTAAAGACATGTGACATGGTCTGAAAAACAAACTCCCTAGACATCTGACACCTCTTTTAAATGGTTATTTCTGGCTTTACAGGAAGATCCGCAGCCGGGTGCACACATCATATTTTAGCAGAGATGCTGCTTCACACAATGCAGCTTTACAGTAATACACTGCTAAAGCTCTCCTCTGTTTTTCAGGTTTCACTGGTACCATTTGGTGCCAACATTTTAGGTGGCTTCATGCTGCTGACACTTTTTTTTTCAGTGCCTGCATGTAAATGCAACATTACGTATCTGTTAATGCATGTATTCAGCCTACAGCAGTATAGCCTGACCTGTTTATAAGGGGTCATGACACTCTGTTTGCACTCTGTTGAGCAGAGAATCCTCTTTAAATGAAGTGTCTGTGGCACTTACATGGTCTCTGATGTAAACTGTTGTGTAGCCTTTCTACAATTAAAAGAAAAATTATAATTATAAGAGACATGTCCTCATTGAGGATGAAGGTACATTTTTAATTTTACCATTCTTTGTGAGGGTTTTTGTTATTTTTGTTTTGTTTTTCCACGTTATTTGTTATGATGTGACACAACTTTGCCAACTTTCGGTGGCAGAATGCATATAAATGCAGTGGAGGCCACTCTCACATGGCAAAACTGTGACGAGCAGATACTCATTGATTCATCACTGTGATGAGAGCCACAGCGAATGTTTCAGCCTGCATTTTGAAAGAGGGTAAATACACCACAGACAATTAGAATGCACAGGCCTGTGGGAAAAAAAGACTTGGTGTCACATTAAACACAAACGAGCTTGGCAGTGTTTTTCAACTATTTGAAGTAATCAGTGTCAATTCAATCAGTTGTTAAGACCATGAAAAGCTTTATGTATTTATTTATTTTCATGGCGGTGTACAACCCCCCAGAGATGTAATATATGGGACTTTGGGCCTTGATTTTTTTCTTCCTGAAAGCTAGGTACAGCTTTCTGTCTGCAGGCCGGATATTTTACTTGTTCATCTTACCATGCACATTTTTCATATTGGACTTGCTCAGCATGCCAGCCATTGGGTTGAAAGGAAGTATGCAGACATGTGATTAATTGAGATAAGTGACATGTTCTAAGAACATGTCAAAACAGGCAGTATATGCAAATTCGCAGATTTGCTTTTTGGGGTTAAAGGCGGCTTTCCTATATCAGGACCTGTACTGTGAAATTGATTCATGGCCCAATTCTCAACCCAAATCTTGCTGTGGGGGAAATGAAACAGGCTGTATCTTTACTGTTGGATTTCGCAGGAAGGGAAACAATGGTTGGAGGCATCTGAGAAAGGAGTGCATTAATGTGTTACCTCAGAATTTTAGTTTAGTCATCGTAGCAACAAAATCCTGGATTCTTTCTTATTACTGGCCTTTCTATTTAGGGTCAGTACAGAGAGCTGCGGGTCTTGTTACGGCATTTTCTTAGACTTTCTTTCCTCACAACACAGCTCTCAGCTGTATTGTGCTCAAGCTGAACAGAGTCACCTCTTCTGCTCTAGTTTTTTAATAGGATGAACGGCACTATCACTGACTGTCTGCAAGATAATCCTTATAGCTAAATACATCTGCATTGCTTGAAAATATCTGTACCTGTGTAGTACTGGGCATGCCTTTCATTTTGCCGAGCTGGTTGACAGTTGCTGTATTTACTTAACAGAAGCTGAACAAATGAACAATGATCTGCAGTATATTTTGCCTACTTTTAATTCACAAAGCAACTGATGGGCTCAACGTTAAAAATCAGTCAACAGAGTAGCCAGATGTCTGCTTCTGATTATTGCTCCCTGTGTGGAAAGGAAACCAACTCTGCCAGGAAACCAAGTGAAGACTGTGTTTCTATTGGTCCAATTACTAATAACAGCTTTTACTATTGAATAAGTGTTTCTCGGGAGCAATCAGTGGGTACTACAGTATAATAGTCATATTTTCATTGTCGTTGTATTTTTTAACAACAGTAGTCAAGTGATTGATTATTGTGCTGGTGCATTATTTTAGGTGCCTCTAACACCCATCATGCTGTGGGACTTTGAATAGTTGAAAAGAAGCATTAAATAATTATTCCTTTTGCGAAAAGTGAGGCATTGAGGTTGACAGTATAATGTATAGTATATTGCCTCTAGAATGCACAATCTATTCTGCCTTCATTCGTTTTAAGGTTGTGGCAGCGCAGCCTTGTGTCAGCAATGTAGAGGAAAAATGGCATCTGTAACTTATCTAGTTTGCATGTCACTACTGGCTCGGTGCTTCCCTTGCACTGGGAAATGTTATTGAGAGGAAGCATTCCAGTGAGTCTGTCTGTCTCTTCTGTATGTGATTAAGACTTAGATCTGTAAGGTCTGTGCACTTTCTGGACTGTTTTTAATTGGTGGAATAAATGGGTGGATACCAATACTGATTTGATATTTCTTCTAAGCTTTATGATGAGTTAATTTCGCTTCAGATGAGACTCTAAAAACAGGCTTGAAGTGTTTTAAATGCTGCAGTATCCCACAGGAAAAACACACAGATAACAACATCATGCACTGTGAGTGAAGATATTTCAGACGAGTTTAGTTACAGTGTCAGAATAGATCTTTGTTTTTGATTATCAAACCGTCAACACCGAATTGCCATTTCTAAATTTGACATCTGATTCTTCCAGAGATGTGTAAACACCATACTGTGGCGTCTGTGAAGACATAGGAAACGTAGTGCTTCAGAAAAAAAAAAAAAGCTTTTTCATTGAACACAGCATCAGGGCAGACCTGCCTATAGGAAACACTACCACACAGTCCAAGGCAGAATAGCTTAAATAATATTTATACACATCCTCAAACTAGGTACAACAACTATTTACATGTTAAAAGTCTCCTAGATACTCACAGCCAGTGGAGAATCGCTACAAAGCTTTGATCCTTTTATATCACTTTTTAATAAGTGGCTGTACATAAGTTAGATCTCTGATCTATGGTCATGTGAGCTTAATGAGAACAGATATATTCTAAATTTCCCTTTGTTTGTCAAATATTTAGATAGTTTAGAACTTGAAGTACATTATATAACAATAAGATATTATTTGGCTAAGTAAGATAAGTAGCTACCGTTAACCACAGATGTCAAAGTCAACGTAATGTCTGCTGTATTCACCAGAGGATGCTCGGCAGATCAGATTGCGACACCACAAGCATCTGATTTTTAAACCAAACCATTTTCAGCATCTCGTGATATGTTTGTCAAAAGGCGTAAACCTCTTTGTGGGATATGTGTGTATGTTTGTGAAGGATTTTCCAGTGATATCCTGTTGTCGTGACAAGCCAAAGAGAGTGACTGAGCTCTCAGTCAAAACTGGCGCGGTAAAAAAGTTAGCTATCTGCATAGCAGCATTACCTGACAAATCGTCCACGTCGGAAGTGTTGGCTAGTAAAAAATTATGCCTTTAGATGTCTTACGCGTTGTTTTTGTCCATTACCGTTGTTCTTAAAACATTGTTCTGAGGAAGGCCTCATACAATCGTAAAGCCACAGCAAATACTATAGATATTTGTTTGTTTTTTTCTGCTAAAGTATAGGCCTAAGCATATATGGTATATGTAGTTTGTAACCATGTTAGTAACAATTTGGGTCTAAACTAGTTACGATGTTCATTTTTTTCTGCATTAAAATTAAAAAAAGTTTTTAATTGTAGAGTTATTCCATATTATAGTATTCAGTATTATTTTATTTGGCAGCCCTAGCACACATCACTGTTATAATCTTCCTATGTTGGAAGTGTATCTGTATCAGTTAACTTTACAGTAAACTGTATGCAGGCGGGTACTTCTGGACTTCTGGGTGCTGTACTAATGACATATGTTAAATATGAATATGAGCTGTAAAATAGGCAGTAATTGAGCAAAAAGTCTTGTAATGTGACTAGAGCCTTTCTGTACACAGAGTGAGCAATTTTTTTTTTTCTGGTTTATGTGGCCGGAACATATTGCATTAGCTGGGAAGACCACACCTGGCCAAAATTCAGTCTTCTCATAATGAGTTTCCTTTCTGACAGGTGTGCATGATGGGCTTGCTTCTGTTTTAG
This sequence comes from Semaprochilodus insignis, assembly GCA_034552555.1. NCBI lineage: Eukaryota > Metazoa > Chordata > Actinopteri > Characiformes > Prochilodontidae > Semaprochilodus > Semaprochilodus insignis. The sequence continues at coordinate 10,099,012 of CM067478.1, forward strand.
TACCCAACACAACTCAAATGTGGTGCTTATGAAGTCTATTCAGAGTGTGACAGCATGGAGAATGAAATGGGGAGATAGGGCGGTCATGCAGACCTCTGCTCTGCACCTCCTTTCAGAGCACAATGAGCAACAGAAGGCACACTGACATCCTGATAAGACCAGGGCGCATACAGAATTGGAAAAGAACTGTTTCTGGTGTGGCCCTTATCTGCTTAAATGAGTTTTGTAAGGTAGTGCATGACGCCATACTGTCCTGGAATGCAGTTCTGTGGCCCTAGATGCCAAACGAATCTTAGGCTTTTTTTGTCCGTTTTTGTGTGGCATCTCAGAGCTTCTATATGGAGAAACTGCTGCAACGCTTCTGCATAGGACTACAGTTGCCACAAACCACACACTCCTAATCCAAACCAAGCACTTCCAGTTTCTCAGCTTGGCCAGTCGTGTGAGGAGAGTGATGCGCAGGTGTTCTAGAGGTCTTTCAGTCATAAGTGGAAACGCTGTCCCACGTAATATTACTGAGCATTTTATCATAATGTGAACATCTCTGTAGTGCTCTAGAGAGTATATTCAGGTAAAGGGTTGATCCACCTTGATCACAGGTCCATCTGAGCTGTGGTGTCCTCATCCCATTCTAAGATTCACTTGGCATGAATAGCATGTCCCATGTTGCTTGTTTATGTGAGTTGTTGTAGGGCATAATGGCTGTAGTCACTTGACAACTCTGAGCTGCATGGTCTGGGCAGCTTTTGTAGTACACAGTATGTTCTGTTTGGTGCACGTGAAGGCCTTGAAGATTTGCTTAAATGTTGAATAATACACAGTGTTGCACAAATGCTCAATGCTTTGTGGAACTCTGATCCTCCGTGACTGGAAGACCCCAGATGTGGAGTATACGCCTCACATGTTTGCCTAAAGCTCTTTGGAACAGCGTGGGCAGTTCCCTCTGCCTTTGCCTCCGCAACTGTCATTGGGCCGTTGGGCAAATAGGTGGCTGTTTTCACAGAAAAGGTTTGGAAACAAAGTCCAAAGTGGGCAGTGAGTGTATCAGGGCTTTATTAAGTAAACCTCCTGAAGTCAAGGAACAGCTGGTAACTGGTGCCTCATGCGTGTCAGGAGGAGCCTTGAGTGATGGTGCTCAAAAAATGCCGGTGGCCTAGTTGACACACATCTTCCTCCATTAATATCAGCCAAACCAGGTGTCAGTCACTGTTTCACCCATGTAGACTTTGATCAGTGTGTGTGTGTGTGTGTGTGTGTGTGTGTGTGTGTGTGTGTTTTATTTTATTTTTAAATATATATATATTTTTTTTACATTCCATGCTCTGCCCTGCAGCAAACTGATGATTTTATGGCAAATTATGATGATTCAGAAGCGTCTGGAGATCACCTACAATAATTATTACAGCTAGGTGGATCACAGTTATTTGAGCTGACGTCAGTCTTTTCCAAACACCTTTCACAGCTTTCACAATCATATGTTCTCATGACAGCAAATGGAATGTGACGTGGGTGTTATTGTCCACTGGGTGGAAGATGTGTTTATTGAGACAAAAGTTCTGACTGGATGATACTGTAACACCTTCATATGGCAGCTGTGGTTAATGTGAGTTAGAGTTTAATTGGTAGATGAAAAGTATCTCCAGCTAGAAAGCCAGACGGGCCGCTTCAGGTTTGCACTTTAGTATTTGCATTAAACAAATTAAACTATTAACAACAATTATTTTGGCAATTAATTAGCAGGGAAAACGTCATGACAGTGCTATGATAACAGAAAGAAATATGTTGAGCAAACGAGTATACTTAGTGTTCACATTGCATGTCTGTGACATCGGATATGTTTACGTAGATTCTGTCTGGAAATTCTGACCTTAAACTGATGCAGTAATATGCCCTTGATGACGTTTGAAGTCAATAATCTTGTTAGGTTGTCTAAATCATGGTTGTAAGTGGTCAGAGAAGCTATCACGCTGACGTCTCAGAGTTTCTCTTACTGCTGCCATGTTTTGCAATCTTTATTGTAAACTGTCTCTGATTGTTGCACAGATCAGTTTAGTCTCTTGGCCTTAATGAGCTTGGAAATGCAGGAGAGGCTTGGAGCTTCCTCAAAAAGTCTACAGGAAGCCCTGAGAGAAACCATTTTCCTCATTGGTCAGTCTTTAGACAGGGAGTCGGGCTGTTGATTACATTGGTGCAGTGGGCCTGTGTCCAGTGCATTCACTGTGCTGTTGCCCTCTCATGACCTTTTCTCCTCAGTCAATTGACATTTCCTGTCCATTTCCTGAGTCTGTTGCAGATGGCTTCGCTCTCACTTTGAGAGGATATGTCCCACAGCCACAAAGCACTCTGAATGTGGATCAGGATTTCCTGGGTTGTGCAGAATCATGGGAACTTATAATGACTGCATGACTATTGATTCTGTATTAGGATTTCACTGCTGTTGTTCCCTGATCAATGCTTCACCTGTGTTGAGTCAGAGGGCATGCCCATGGCTGTTCATGGGACACCCCCACTGGAGACATGTAGTGTTTATTTTTGCTGCACTGTCTGTCATGTGTAGGCTTCTTAACTAAAAAAAACAGTAGATGTAACTATATTCAAAACAAGTCTGTAAAACAATTTAACAATGCAGACATTCTCTTCATCACAGACCTATAAGCATTATGCAGGTTGCAAATACGTGCAGTGTTTTGTCAGAACACAATGTGTGCAGAGGCTTTTGGATTGTACATATGTGAGATTGTCTCATGATTTAGTCTGTGGTTAGTATAGGTTTGTGATATCCGTCTATATTTTGCATGTTTGGTTTAGCTTCTTGAAAGTATGGATGCTTGTTTCATATGGTGCGATGTAAATCCGACTGCAACGCTTTCCTTTATTTTCAGTCTGTGCACCTTTTGTAGTGAAAGATTTTTGTGCTAAAACAAATGTCAAAACACAAAATACAGCGTCTTTTCACATCTCACTGTGATAGCGAAGCATCTTTTGCCAAGACAGTCATCTTTGCAGACTGAAACGTGACAGTTGTATTGTTCTCAGTTGAATTGCACTACAGCAACTGAAATGTTCTCTGTTGAATATGCTTTCAGAATCTTGTAGGCTCCCTACGGGAATTAACTGGTTGTAATGTTTGGCAACTTGTTCGAATCCAGTTTTCTGATGCATTTGTGCTTGTTGGTATTCATGTAGTCCTAACATATCTAGTGCCCTTTGTACACTACTAAAGCTGTCCACTTTATTAAAGCTATCCACTTTATTAAACTGCCACCTGCTGATTAAAAAGTAAACCTGCCTAGTTTAAGTCAAGCCCAATTGAATGGATATGTGATTGCTATTACAGTTGGGCTAACTCAGCGATTCTGCCTCATGAAAAACCTTTGCTGGTCGGTTAAGCACAGCTCTATATAGCTAATGGGTATTGATCTGGTCTGATCTGTGGTTAGCTCATACCTGCAGTGCATAGTTATTATTCCCCTAGAACTCAGAAGAGGGCCTGGTGTGTTCCATTAAATGAAAATTCCAAACAAGGTTTATACAAAAGGAAACAAGCAGGGAACGGTGGCCAACTGGTATAATTCCACCAGCAAAATGTTAATTCTGTTGTCTTCTTCTGCCTTCAATAACAGCAGCTTTTTGCTGTCATGTTAGTGGGATAGATGTGTTAAATGAAACCATGCATCACCTTATCCAAAATTTGAATGTACTGTTGAGCGGCATGTCTTGCAGACCTTGTTTGCACCTGACCATTTCGTCTGTATCTGGAGTGTATCCTCATCAAGTTTTACCCACAGGCTCTTACACTTTATAGTCAAACATATCCAAAACCAGATTGAAATCCGAAATTGGTACATAATATGCAAATCAGCTCATAACATAACTAAATGCCTGTATTTTTATTAATTTCTTCTTTTTCCTGTTCTGTGCAACTGTCGTTCATATCCTTAATGGGCCATATCGCAGAAAACTGAAAACTGAGAATTACTATGTAAACATACATAGTATAAAATTTTAATTCATCTGTTTAGATTGTGAGTGCTTTTCTGAGGCACAGAACAGGACAAAATGCCAGTCAGAACAGAGCTCATTTATCTTAGTCTCTTTATCTCAGTCTTAAAGGTGCAGTAACAAAAAACCCTGTTTCATTCTAAGGGGTGAAGAGAGATTGAACAAATGGTGAATATGTTTGGTACACAGATGTTATAAGTGGATCCAAGGGGAAAAATAATACAAGAAAAATGTACAATGGGCCCTTTAGCTCGTTTATCAATTTGCTATGAATTTCTTCAAATTTTCAAGAGTTGTTGTTGTTTTTGTTGTTGTTTTTGTTGTTGTGTAAGCTTGAGCTGCTTGTGCTCCTCACTCTTACAAAGTGCTATTGTCGTGTTGCTCAGAGTCAACTAGTAGGTTATTTAAGATTTGGTTACCAGTACTAGAAGTACTAACATCAAGGCTTACAGTGTTTCTTCACAGCTGTACTGGATAGGCGTGCTGCACAATAAGGCACATGAGAACATTATCCTCCAGCTCTTAACAGTAGCTTGTATGACTTCATTTTCAGGGGCATAGCCCAACAATTAGCTACATAGCTAGAGCTACAGGTCTAACACTAATGCTGCTGTTTTGCAGGGGAGGCTCAAGTCACACCGATTGGCCGCTGCAGCAGGTTAGGTTGCATCAGGAACCAAAAAGTATTTTATGTAGTTTTCTGACAGGTGAATTTGGGGATTTATAACAATTGATGTTTCTGTACTTTCCTGGTATGTACTGGTATCTTAAATGTTTTGATGGTGAGCATGTTAAATTTCAGATGATCTTTGATGACTGGTTAGTATTGGATGTTAAATGTGTTGTCATGATTTCTGTTTCCAGAGTTCATTGTGTTGTTGAGGTCAGTGCTCTTTTCAGAGGTTTGGGTTTTTTGTGCTCTTATATAAATCACTACTGTTTTTACATTCACATGATTGCAGGTGCAAGAAAGAATTTCAACTTTACAAGATCCAAAGCTAAATGGACTGTTTTTTTTTTCTTATGGCGAGTATGTATGAGAAGTGAAAATTCAGGTGAAGCTGGGGCATTGTCATTAATACCGTCTTCAAAGAAAACTGAGTGACCTTTTCCAAGCTCTCTCAGATTGAATGAGCTGACTGCATTGTCCATAACGGAAAGCTTGCTCAGGCTTCAGCAGTTTGCAATCTAAACGGGTTTGAATGATTTTACTCAGCCTTCCTTGATGTGACCTTAAATCAGATAATGTGTGAGATATGTTATTTGTCAGGTTTTGCTTGTTTGGTTATGTTTTCTATCTGGAGTCGGTACTGAATAAATAGAAATGGTTCTGTCATTCCCGTTGACATATATATAAGTGTGATGTCCTGTTTTGACTCTTTCTGCATCTTCTGAGAGTTTGGGCTCAGAGCTCAGCTGGATGCAGACTCTGTACTTTTCCTCCTTTCCTGAGCTTAGATATTTTCCACACATAGCTCTCCAGCTGTTAGTTATTTTCTAGTACTAGGACACACCTGTGTTTCCGTCTGAATAAAGCACAAATGCACTGTGGTTCAGCTCGCTCGGCCTGTCTTTCCCATCTGCTCCAGGTACTCTCCATGTCCTTCGGCTTTCACTCAAAACTTTATAGCTCCCTGACCGGTCACTTTTAGCTCCATTATCTGCACAGTGAGTGCAATGGTGGGGTCAAGTCCTAGCAGAATGTCAGCTTGTGCTCAGATTTTGTTTGTTTGTTCTCCATTTAAATTTTTCAGTAGAGGTTTTCCTAGAAAACTTGTCTGACCGGTAACACTTGATGACTAAATTAAACCATATTAAAGGCGTCACCGTTGCAGCACGTAGCCTTCAAGATTTCTTAAGAATAGCTGTAATATGCTGTAAATATGTAAATACGCTGTTTGTGCTTGACTGGAAATGCCACTGTTGCTTTCCACTGATGCAGAAAGCTTCTCATGTTTGAGGTAGTCGCTTGAGTGATGCCCTCTGTATCAGCATCAACCTCCTGTTTCCAGGCAGAGTTGCTGCAGCCACTGATAATACATCTGTGTGTAGGTCAAGCGATCCACTGTGAGGAGACTGTTATATGGCATTCATACCCCAAAAGTCCTTGTATATCTTGCTATAAGAACTTGCTTTCCTTGTTGTCTGTGGTGTTGTTTTACCACAGTTACATTTTATTTGCTAAATGTTATACAGTTATTTCATTTTTATGGTAGTAGAATATAGGACCTACTTTTATAACTATTATTTTAACTCTATTCTGTTATTCTGAGGTTCTTAAATGCTAACAGTTCTGTGTATAAATATATGTATGTATATAGATAGATCATTAATTAATTTTTTCATTAATTATTTAATAAATAAAGTAATTCCTGGGCTCCCCTGCTGTACCTCGCACCGACACCCCACTGTGTTAGATTGCTGATGAGTAGATGAGCTTTATAGTGAGTGACAAATGTTAAAGATACCAAACGTCTCCATAACTGTCCACAGTCAGGGCTCCTTCACGTTATTCTGCTGGTAGCATAGCAACCAGGAGCTTTATTTAAGGTCACGGAGTGAGCCACTGTGATTTGCTCTAGCGCATGATGAGAAATCAATAAGCCTGAGTTCCGCACTTCCTGCTGAATGTCCAGTTCCTCACCCTCTTCCCACAGTGGAGAATATGCATTTAGGCCGCTGAATTGATCCATCACTCTGAAACATTTGCATGAAATTTGAACAGTTAGCCCCCAATAGTGCAGATCAGAAAGACAGTTCATTTAACCCCAGAAGTCCCCTTTATTGTGGGCCTAAGTTACATACATTCTTTCCAGGTATTTCTAGGGATGCACAGTGATATCAGAAGGTTGTTGGTGTCTGCTAGGACTGAAATTAAATTATGAATAAAATGGTTACTTCTTCAGCCCTAGTGTATGTAGACCTTTTACTTTACTGCATAACTTTGTACAAATTAATTTCTTTGTAATCAAGGTAGATTTCCTCAATTTGATAGATGTTTATGTATTAGTATATTGCAATTACTATTCATCCCACAGGTGTTAATTGGTTGAGGTCAGATCTCTGTACAGTTCACTGAAGTTACTCCTCACCAAACTGCCAGCTCATTAAACTATGTCTTTTGTGGAGCTTGCTCTTTTCACAGGAGCAGTCATGCTGGAACAGGAAAGGGTCTTCCCAAAACTGTTGCTACAAAGTTGGAAGCATACAAATCTCTTTGCATGCTGTAGCATTAATATTACCCTTTAGTAAGAGGCTGAGCTTAAACCCTGAAAAGCAGCCCCAGATCATTATCCCTTCTCCACCAGACTTGACTGTTAGCAGAGTTCTTTCCAATAGGTAGCACTCTAGCATCAGCCAAACAACGATTTCTCCATCAGACTAAGAAATATTGACGCATGATTCATCAATCTAACACGTTGCCACTGGTTCATATCTAGTGGTGGCAGACACTTGGCATTGCACATAGTGGTCTTAGACCTGTGTACAGTGACTAGGGAAACCCATTTCATGAATCTCCTGATGGACAGTTGTTTCAAGAGCAAACAGAACTCCGTAGTAAGTGATGCACACTTTGCATTTCAGCACTTGCCAGTCCTGCTCGGTGAGTTTGTATGTGCTGCCACTTTGTGGCTGAACTGTCGTTGCTCCTAGACACTTCCATTTCACAATAATAGCACTTACAGTTGACTGGGGCAGATTTAGGTGGGCAGAAAGTTCAAGAACGGTTGTGGCAATGGTGACATCCTATGATAGTCACATGCTAAAGGTCACTGAGCTCTTCAGTACGACCCATTTCTATCGTACATCAGCCCCCAGTATCCATTCATCCATAAATATTTCACTTCAGACAGTTTTATGTGAGATCTGTTAAATGAAGAAAGGCTTGATCTGAATTTGTTCTAGTAAAATAAAGAAGCCTTCTTCAGCTTTAAGTATCCTGTTTTCTTCTTACTTGAACAATCGATGGTTAAAGTTTTCTTCCTCCCTCAAATTTTGAGGCTTCTTATTCTGCTCTGCTTGCAAAATAAGTAATCAGCTCAGCTGTCATGCCGCATGTGGTTATGGATGGACCGTCACAAGCAGAAGAGAGAGGCAGATTCGGGGCTTTCTGTCAAAATCTACAGCTCACTTTGCGGTGCTGTAAATGTCTTCCAGTTCAGACCATTATGAAATCTGCTGTGCTATTTAGATTTCTTCTCAGGTGATTTGTGGAGGTTGGCTGTCTCAAGGAGTTTGCCGGGTAGAGCTTGTGGAAGGAATGCTTCAGAAGAGAACAGGGTCTTCCTTTAGGCAGGCCTGAGCTTCGTTACTGAGTGCTGTTTTCTCTGCATTTCAGAGCTGAGTTAAAAACTGATGTACTCAGTTCAACTGCTGTTTCCTGTTCCTAACTATCAAATTTGCTCTTCACTTCATAAGTAATCACAGATTTCCTTGCTGTTGTCTTGTTCAGCTTACTTCCTTCTGAGTAGTTGTTGTCATCTGGAGTTATTGTACAGAGAAAGCTTTAATTGTCTGGCCTGCTATTAGCACTAATTGAGAATCCAAGCAGGTAAAGTGCTTCTTTTGAAGCGTCAGTCTTAGTTTTCTTTTCTTCTCTGTAGAAGACTAAAATAATTTTTTTTTGCCTGTGTATTTTTCTCTTCCCTGAGTTTTTACCTTTGGCAGATCTCCCGCTGATGTCAGACTGGTTAGGTGAAGGCATGCGGTTCCTCCGAGATACATGAAGCACCACCATATTATTTCAACTTAGAACCAATGCAGTGTCACAGGTGCCTGGTAGTTTGCAGTCACCCAGCCATAGGACCAACACTTGGGAGGGTGAAACACCAAGATACGTTTTAGTCCTACCGCACATGTGCAGATAAGAGCCTTTTTTAATGTAAGTAACACAGACTGTGATTTGTGTTGCTTGAGTTCTTCGAGTGACAAGGGCAGGGAATGCAACATTTATAAAATAGCATGACTGATATAGATGGCTTTTGAATAAGGTTGGAAATAACTGTTTGAACCCTATAATTCATAGAAGTACAATATGATCCTGTAGTGTATTGTTAAGTACTACTTTCGGAGGTAGAGGTGAAAACATATATGTGATATATATCAGTCTAAGTATGGCTTAGTGTGACGGGGCTGTGCAGAAAAGGAATGTTCTGTTAATGGGGTTTGCAGTAAAATTAATGCAGATAATATACCTGAGTTTGAAGCCACTAATTGAAAAAGCATTATGGATAAATATGAAATAGGCAGGTCTTTTTGGCTTGGCTGTTTTTGTTTTAGAGCTCACAAATCTTACTTTGATATATACATAACACAATAAGGCTTTAAGTGCAGAATGTCATATTTAGCTCTAGAGAATATACATACTGCCAGGTTACTAGGTATTTGGGCAGTGATACAGTCTTGCAGTTATTCCTTTGTACACCACCATAATGGATGTGATAAAAAGCAGTAGTTACAGACATTTTGACATAGTATCTTCAATTTTACAGGCTCAAAAGTAATTGGACAAACTAACAAAATACTTGGATTACTCAATGACTGCTTGAAATCTGGAACCCATGAACATCAACAAATTGTTACTTTCCCAGGCCATTACTGCAGCCACCTCAGTTACTGCTTGTTTGTGGGCCTTTTTGCCCTTCGTTTTTTCTTCAGTAAGTGACAAGCATGCTTAGTGGGGTTGAGGTCAGGTGACTTTTAAGAACATTCCTTTTGCGTTGCTTTGCCGGGTCATTATCCATCTGTACATGTCTAAGCAGAGAGTACAGCTATATATATTTCAGAGTTCATCCTGCTACTTCCATCAGCAATCACATCATCAATAAACACCAGTGACCCAGTTCCACTGGCGGCCCCACATGCTCATGCCATAATACTGCCTCTGCCATGTTTGATAAATGATGTCCTACGCTTCAGATCATGAGCCTTTCTAATCCTTCTCCATACTCTTCCTTCCCATTATTCAGGTACAATGAGTCTTGCTTAAGCTGTTCAAAGAATCTTTTTCCAGAACTGGGCATGCTTTTTATGACATTTTCTAGCCTAGCCTTTCTGTTTTTGAGTGTTCAGAGGTTTGGATCTTGAGGGAGACCCTCTGTATTTACATTCATGAAGCTATCTCTTTATTGTAGACTATGACAATAGGCTATGCCAACTTCCTCTAGAATGTCCCTGACTTGACAAGATGTTGGCGAGACAAGTGTTTTTCTTCATCAGAATTCTGTGATCATCCACTTTCTTAGTCGTCTTTTTGGTGTTGCTAAATGCTTGCCAGTGCATTCCTTCTTTTTAGGAGTGTACCAAATTGTTGATTAGGCCACTCCTGGAGTTTCTGTTATTTTTCTAAGAGGTTTGCCTGATGATGACCCCTCTTTGGACTGCATATTGCCAGTTTCCATGAGGAGCTAGCCTGAAAAATCGATGTTTAACACGTAGAATCTAGTTCAGACTTTTAATCTGCCTAATCTGTCATGAACTACCGAGGGAGCAGATACTCCCTTGAATTAAAACTGAAAGTCTTTGAACACACCTTGATGGCTTTATTTCAAATCCATTGTGTTGGTGTACAGAGACAAAATTACAGAAATTGTCACTGTCCAAATACTTACGGACCTGATTGTAAGTAATGGATGAACAATGTAGGTATTAGATGATTGTTCATCAGGGGACTGTAAGTAATTGGATACATTGTAAATAAGGGTTTAAGCACTTCATAGCAGATCTTTTGCGGTCAGTGACTGTCTGACATAACCAGACACTGCAGACCTCCTGCAAGGCTTGTGATGTGTTAATTCACACTTCCTACTTGCTTTGGAAGACTTCACTCTTGTCTAACTGAATGGAGTTCAGGTCAGATGACTAACTGCTATGTAAGACCGTTCCTGGCCCTTAAAAACACAAACTGTAGTATGTTTGACTTACTTGTCCTGCTACAAAGTGGTGTATCATCAATGAGGCTTTAAGGCATTTGTTGGAGTCATGAGTGCTTCCCTTATTTTTGTCTGCACTTTCCTCATTCTGTCACTCTGCTACAGCTTAATCTTTGTCTAGCCTGTCTGTTTGACTTTGTCTAAGACTACCGTTTTTTGTGATGTAGTGTCTTGTGTCCTTTTCTGTACATGCTACTTATCACTGGTTTTTGTCCTATTGTAAACATCCTGGAGAATGTTCTGGATCATAGTTGAAAGTATTCTTTGGTTGACCGTCGGTCTATCTGATTGATTGATATTGCTGAGCTTACCAGTGTATTATTATTTCTTAACAATATGCCAGTATAACAGTACAACATTGTTTCCACCTTCACTGCCATCGGTACATCTTTGCTTCTTGTGTTGAGAGGCAACAGCAACAAACTCCAGATGCAGATGTCACTAGAATAAACTCTACAGCTTTGTATATACAGTGTTACAAAAACCTAATCATCCAATTGCCCAGCTGCTTATGGTTGCCTAATCCTGCATGCCATACTTCTGGCCATCAGCAGAGAGTCTGATGTTTTTTTTAAGGGCATAAACATGGAAGTGTGTGTACAGAGAAGTGAGGATAGCCAATCAGAATGTAACTGACACAATCCTGATAATTGTGGACAGCTTTGTGTGCCATAATCAAAGGCTTCACTTACATGTAGATGGTGTGTTTAAGGTTCCCTAAATGGCTACTAGTGCTGCACTAATAACCATAGTTTTATTATTGTTGTGATAGACTCACCAGACATAAAAATAGTCATCTGTGACTGAAACATATCTATTAGTGTGTAACGCCTCCATGAGCCCAAATAAGACCTGCAATTAAAAAAGACAGGTTTCCGGATGTAGGCCACATGTTCAGCCACTCTCGTTGACCAGTTTGGCCAGATTTTGCAGATGCCTTCCCTGGCACAATTCTGGGGGGAATTTCCTTCAGACTGGGATTTTTGCCACTGCTGGTACATCACTGCTGGTACACATGCCATACCTGCAAATTCAGCTACTTCCTTCACACTGTGCCCTTTGGCACTCACAAATACAATCACTCCTTTCTGCTAATCATTAACATTCGCTTTGGACCCATTTTCCACACATCGAACGGGACATTCACTGCACTGTACCACACTATAATATAGTTTCTTCTCAAACTATCTATGTCCCTGCACAATCTATGTTGCACACCCTGCAGGCATTTATAGCCTGGTCATCTTCGTGCAGTGCTATCTGCAGGAACCTGAAGTTACTATCACCTTAAACACGCAAGGTTTTTTAGTGTCCACAATAACCTCATTGCAAAGGGCTGTGATAATAGAACAGTTTAAATTAATTTGGATCATAATTTATTGCATTTTGTATTGTCATCAAAATATTAAAACTTCAGCAATACACAGAGATAAGCAGGCATAGAGGCTTCAGTCTGAACAACAAAATCAGTCCTGATCTTATTTTACTTAAGCCTTTGTGTGCACAGTATACTTATATTACTACTTATAATACTATTAATATTATATATAATATTTGTGATTTACAAGTGACCACACACAGTCTGAAGTACTATGTTAAAAAAAAAAAACTGCAGAAGGCTTTTCCTAGCTGCAGTTCAGTGCCACTGGAGCTGCACAGAATATCTGGGGCTCAGCAGGCTTTCATCAGTGCACATCAAGTCAGACTTATCTCACTCTAATCTGCTAACAGTGTATGAAAATGTTCCAGCTCTAGCCTGCTTTAATGGTTGTGATCATTGGGGCGTGTACTGTTAAGTTCATGCGGAATGGTACAGTGTGTGTTTGAGTGTCTGTGCAAGTGTGTATACGCTGTATGCTCAGAAGTATCCAGACACCCCTTCTTAGTGAATCCAGCTGCTTAAGACACCCATTGCTCCACAGGCAGAGGGGTGTAAAGCACTCTAGCATTGGGCTGTGCAGTAGCAGAACTGCATTTTATAGAGTGATGGAGCTCCATCCAGTTTCTTTTTGTTGAGCTGGAGTGGTGTTGATGATGCAGAACTGATCATTCAACATCAGTACCTGGCCTCACTAATGCTGTTGTGGTTGCAACCAGATCCTCAAAGCAATGTAATAGCATCTAGCCTAGTGTAAATCCCTTCCAGAAAAGTAGAGGCTATGTTGTCAGAAGAAACGTTGGATGGCAAGGTATCTACATACTTACAGTGTATTACAAAATTCTTAGGCCATGCTTCATTATTTAATCTCCATATAAAATGACCATCCAGTGTATGTTATTCTTCTTTTGGGTAATCCACTTCTATGAAGAAGGGAAAAGTTAAAATAAATTAAATGAAAAAGCAGCTTTTTCAAAACTGTTCGGAACAGAAATGGGACTCCTAACAACCATGCAAGACCTGTTAGACTACCAAAACTCTCACCCTCAGATAAGATTGTAATTCTGCAAGATTGTTCTTTGTAATATCCAAATTGCAGTTTAGGATACTGTAGTTTTTATTTATAGTCTTTGTTATCAAAAATGTTGTTTTATGTTTGGAGTGTTGAAATTTAATCTAATAACTCAGAGCTTGTGAACTTCCTGTAGATGAGTAGTAGTAGTAGTAGTAGTAGTAGTACTTCCTTAGTACAATTTAAAGGCAGTCTGGCACTCTACATTCAGGGATCAAGCCTCAAAAAGCATATTTAGTATTCTGGTGTTTTGGTCTTTTCTAAACTTGTAAGACTGAACTTTGGAGGTATGCAAAAATATTCTGGCACTTTTCTTTGAAAAACTAAAAGGAAGTCTCCCAGAAAGAATGGAATGTACTTAAGAACGGGTGGACCTTCTTAATAGTGAAGACTTTTTTTGTAATTTTGTGTTTTCTGATGAAAAATGAATTAACATATTTTTAATGGCTTTGTTGATAGGAAATTAAATCCAGTTTTTTGTGTATGTGAGGGTGTAAACACGTGCAAATAAGTGTGTGTGCGTATGTATATATGTGTTTTTCTGGGTATATGTCTTTGTGCATGTCAATGCATATATGCCTAATCAATAAGAGATGCAGATTCAGCTTGTCATCACCGCCGTAGTTAGGTCAGATCATAGCACATCCTCTAGCCACTGACTGAAATATTCACTGTGGACCTACTTTGAATGAAGACACCCGAGTCGTGTGGTGTGTGCTAAAGGATAGAGATTCATTTCCGAGACTTTTTGCGGGCCTGAACACTTTCTGATAGACTTGAAGATGAATTTAAGAGCAATAGGAAATAATCTAACCGCCTCCAAGCATGCTCTGCTTAAAACCGGTTTAGTATCTTGCTGTTTTCATTTTTGCAGTCTGTGGAGATTTCCTAACTGTGCCACTTCTGCAGAGGTGCAGATGAGTAAACCTGGCCTGGACTCGCTGGATTCTTCCCTCAAACTGTTTCACCATATGAACAAGCGTATAACAGCTCTCCCTGCGAAAGCTAGCTGAAAAGCTTTGATCTGCCCCAAAGGATAGATTCGTTGCATTATTGACCTCAGGCCATCATCCAAGGGCAGTGGTTCAGTGATGCAATGGTCTCTCGAGGAGTGCAGCAATTTGCTCTGCATGGTTCTAAAGGAGCCCACAAATGATTTAATATTACTGCTGTGAGTTCAAGATAAAATAACTATTTTACTTTCTTGTTTTCCCCTCTGTTAGGCCATTACATTTAAAGAGCTGCAACTGATTTTACAAAGCTGAATGTTCTTATTATTACCGCTTGACTAACATGAAAAGTGTCACCGATAGTATATACTAACATTTTAAGGAGGTAAAATCTAGCCGATTATAGCAGCCAGTGTAATTGTATACGGAATTAAGTATCACTGATAATGGTTTTGTGTCAACTATGAATCTCAAATATGCCTGCCAGTAGAATCTGTCTTAACTGAAATATTATAGCATGAGGGTTGCGTTCTTTTGAATTCTGAGTGGTTTTGTTGATTTCTGTTAAATAGCTCATATTTTTCTTACAGTTACAGCCAAATGTAGACGTATGCATCCTCTACAGTGAACATACTCAAATATGACATTTTCTTGCAGAGTTTAGTGCCTGATTTCTATGTATTTGTTTATTTCTAAAATACTATAAAAATATATCAATTTGACCATATCTTTCCATGTTTTATTTTTTCCTAATGTGTTAAATTAAGTGTGCAGAAAATAATAGTACATTGAAATTTGCAGAAGTGTGTTCTCTATAGAAGAACTGTGTACTTAGTTTCCCTTAGAAAACCGAAAAACTTGTCATGACCAGGGGCACCCAAACATTTGCGAGTGATTGTATTGTCACTAAAAAATATGAAACATGTTTTTTTAATGTTATTGTTACGCATGAACCACAGTCACCAATGAAGCCAAAACCTTTTCATATATGTTAAAGGACAGAATTCTTTATTTCTCCATTTGCCATTGAAATAGGATATCCTGTCCGGCTCTGAAATGTCTTTTGATTTTTGATTACATCACCATACACCGGTAAACAGGAAAAATAATATCAGTAATAATAACAACCAATAATATCAGGTGTCACCTATCCTACCACTTTGTATAATAAAAGAGTTATTGCAAAAACAATAATTTCCACTGATTTCTGACATATGGTGGTTGACAGATTGGTGAAACCCCAAACTGCCACTTTGCACTCTGATACAACGCTTCTTATGTTGCTCATTTTGGCTCTGACAGTCCAGCAGAGCATTCTCTCTCTCTCTCTCTCTCTCAGAGCATTCTCTCTCGATCAACACTAAAA
Source organism: Semaprochilodus insignis (assembly GCA_034552555.1). Lineage (NCBI taxonomy): Eukaryota > Metazoa > Chordata > Actinopteri > Characiformes > Prochilodontidae > Semaprochilodus > Semaprochilodus insignis. Next base: position 10,114,712 of record CM067478.1, read on the forward strand.
TTTGCTCACTTTTACACTAAACCTACAGCTAGAAGTCAGTCATGCTACATGCACACACCCTTGGAGGCGTGTGGCAGCCCTCGGCACAATGCGTGCCTTAATTCTGCAGTCATTTTGGAGGGCTTGGGGAATGTGTGGATGTACTGTAACAACGTGACTTTGTGCAAACAGTGCTAGTCTGACATGGGAGGTGAGCTCATCTGAGGCAGGCTGGTTTCTCTGTCTCTGACCTCTAGCACTACAGCATCTCATAGCCACAGGCCAAGGTTGAGGCAAACAACGAGGAACAGAAATCCCAGCACTTCCCAACAGAAATGTTGTTCTACTCAAGTTAAAGGGCCAGTATAATGGAAAGCAGTACTTTCTTCACTTGTTCTTTTTAAGAAGAGTTTAATAGTAAGATAAAAATTGAGCTATGAAACCGAACAGTCATATGTGAACTTCAAGTGAAAACCAGGAGCTTGTTTCTGTTGTGCGGTTTATGGTATAGAAAGCAATAGAACCACATAAGGTTGTCTTTCTTAGTACATGATGGCTGTATTAAACTGGTATGGTCTGGGTTCACAAATGGATTCCTCGCGAAGAGTTTTGAGCAACAATTTAGTCATTGATGTGCCGGAGCGTCTGACCGCATACCTCACACATGAAAAGTCAATACTTGGCTAAAACACTGAACTAGCCATTCAGTAGTTATTTCTTAGGCTGTGTAGATGACTGTGATAGCATTTAAGTTTTTATAGAAGTAAAAATCAGTTTCGTGTATCCTTGTTTTTGTGCCTTTTAAAAGCTGTTAAAACTGTTTAGATCGCAACTTGGGCTGTGTTCAGACTGCAGGCAAGTCAGATTCTCAATCTTCTGACATGGCTGTCCACAGTTTTATCCATGCTGTTAAAGACACATTGGGACACTTTAGTCTCATCTTGTGGTCATAGCTTTCCTCAGTAAGTTCCCCGAGGTGTTTGGCACTGTCCAGTCAGTTCCAGATGAGTGTTTCTCAGGGTGTTTTGATGAATCATCGCCTTCGTCTGATCCGTTAAAAGTTCGGTCAAAATCATGTTTCTTTACAGCGTCAGTGGCCTTTCTTTACAGTGTGACATTTACTGAGTCACCCTGCTGCATTACATGACATATTGCAATCACAAAATGACGCACCAGTATTGTATCTTTCTTCTGCAGCCATGCTCTAAATGCAGTCACCTGGGCTTCCTGATGGTAGACCAGTGATCTTGAAGTATTGACCAAATTCAACTGGCCAAAGTTCCTACTTCAGTAATTAGGTTTTTACCAAGTGGAGAGCAGTTCATTTCTTCCTTTTGACCCACCTCTAATTGTTCTTGCTCACTGTGGTCATTCTGAGGTGAATGATTTGGACTTTAACCAAGACGGGCCTGCTAGATCTGGATCTTTTCAGCATCACTCAATGGACCTTATGTCAGACTTCTCACCGCACACTGACTCCATGCCATGTTTAATGTGGAGGAATTGGTGCGGCTAATGTGAACCAGGGTTGTTGAGGTAAACTGCATCGAAAACTGTTACAGGAAAGCATTTTTTGTTCAGTGAAATAAAATAAAACAGAAATTATCACTGTAAACATTAAAACTCAAAAAATCTGATATTTTAAGAAATAGTGAAAAAAAATATTACTGAGTATGTTTTGGTGTATGTTTTTTGAGGTTATCAGGGAAACAAATAATATATATATGTATTATTATCTAAACTCTAAATTTTACTTTTTTCATTGTAATGTTGAGATGCAGTAATTGGGTGTAGTCTGAGTACAAAAATAGATTGACATCTGCTGCCTGGTTTACTGAATTTTACTGAATCGCTCTGTCACATTCATTTGTCCACATATTTATCCAGTGTCTGTACATATTCAGGGATAACAGTATCCATGTTAAGAAACAGATTCACAGAAAGTAACCAAGGGGGGTCCTGAGCGCTAATGCTAAGATTTTATGTTTCCCAATATATGTCTCTCTATCATAGTGTCAGATGACCTTTAAATTAATTTTGGTTTGACTGTGTTCTGTTCTGCTACCCTAAGGCTGTTTTCACAACTAGTTCATTTGCTAAAGTTCGGACCAGAGTTTGAGTTTTTGTGTCAATATATCTTTTGCATTTATCTTTTGCTAATATCTAGTATTGGTCTGTTTTCACATTGACTGTGCAAAATTGTTTATTTATATTTGTTACCTAATCGGTTGAATTCAAATTAGACAAGTAATTAAACCAGACAGTCATAAAACATTAAGATCTAGTAAGGTTTGGTTTTTATTATTCTCACTGCGACATTAAGTGGACATTACGCGGACATTAAGCACTGTTTCATGCAGTTTGATGGCTGTGAATTTTTATCAGGATTAAACGTGAGGGATCTGGTTTTTATACTGTAGTAAAATCTGGATAGATTGTTCGATGGGGACAAACAGGAATATAACAGAGCACTTGTCACATTTTCTGACCAATGAAAAATGTAAAAAAAAAAACAAACAACAATTTAATTTCATTTTGATGTATGTTATCTATTAATACTGCTAAACTGAAAATCGGTACTGTTTTGTAACTCTTTTATACTGATGCAGATGACATGTCACCCAGCACTCTCGAGCTTGTACCGAGTGCTTTGTCATCAGGAGGTTCTGAAAATGACCATGACAGTTTATGAAGCACAACTTCAACATTGTTACAGCTGTATGCACTTTGCCACTCTCCATTACGCTGGATCACTTGTTTGCAGCGAGATTAGATTTGCTGAAGTGATTTGCGCTCCCGACTGGGGTGAAGCGGTACATCACAGAGCATCTGAGTTACATCTCCTCCTTGATGAGCGTGCCGTTTCCTGCGTTTCTCCACAGTCCTGGCTGGTGTTGCCTACTGGGTCAAGCACTTTGGTGAATTTGAGTCCCAGTTCTGTCCATGAGGCAAGCCAGACTGGGTGTTTGGCCAAGTGTCTGAAGGGGGCAAATTTAATTGCCGTCAAGGCTGCGGCAGATGGTCGGCAGAGGCAGAAGAGTAAAGAAACTTGGGCTATTTATAAGAGGGCTTTTATAACTTCGCAGTACACGATGTGTACACACTTCCCTTTTAAATAAATGTGTCTCATTATGTGACTTATGGGAAAGGAGCTTATAATTGGTGGCACTACAGTACAGAGGTCAGAAACGCAAAGACACTAGGTTAGATACTGCGGTCACCATTGTTGTGTATCTCATCCCACTCTTAGTTGTTGTTCGTAAGCTTCTGAAGCTGGCCAGTGCCATTAGCAGCAGAGAAAAGTGTCAAAGCGAGAGTGGGAGTGTGTACACTGGAGGTATTACAGCCCTGGAATGATGGCACATTGTAATTGTGATTGCTTTGGTTGATACAAATTGCAATTAACAGAGATTGCACATACAGCAGTCATGTGCCCCCTCAGTGGCAACGCCTTTGGTCCATTAGAACACTCTGTGGAAATAAGTCAGAGTGCTTGTGAAACATGCAAAGGAAATTTCAGATGTTTTTTGATTGCTCACTTGCTAAGTGGTCCTGTTCAGTAACAAAAACAACCGTACTGTTTGATCTCTCTCTCTCTCTCTCTCTCTCTCTCTCTCTCTCTCTCTCTCTCTCTCTCTCTCTCNCATCTGCTAAGCTAAAGTGATTGGTTGTTGTACAGGACTGATGTCGTGAAACTCTGCTGAGAGGGATGAGTGAAGAGTCTGTAGGTTCCAACCGTGCAGTGTGTGTTCTTCTGCCCCGCCGCACCTCTGGGACGCAGTAATGAGGCAGAGGAGAGTGCTATTGATCCACACTTTCCTGTCCAACTCATACGACAAGCTGAGCTCTGAGTGTAGGGGCAATGTGTGTGTGTCTGTGTGTGCGTGAGTAAAAGGCCACAAGGACCCCAGTGTGTCGGTGTATGTATGTGTGTTCAGAGAAGACAGAGGAGGAGACCAAACAGTGTGACATTAGAGGTCAAAGCATCCTGACACTGACAAACAGAATGCACTGCCCTCTCTCTCTCTCTCTCTCTCTCTCTCTCTCTCTCTCTCTCTCCTTCTCTCTCTCTCTTTCTCACTCAGCTCACATCTACTGCTACATTTGTGACTTAATAAAGTAAGAACATGGAAGAACTGAACATCTTGCTAATTCTGTGCCTCTTATTTACTCCTCTCCTAGGTTTGGATTAATGGTTCTCTCCATCATGCTGGTGGTGGTGGGCTGGTTTCAGTTTGCGTGTGTCTGAGCTCCACTGGCCCGCTGGGATGAACATGCCACTGCATCAGATCTCTGTCATCCCCCGGGATGTCACTTCCTCCAGGGGGTCCGGCAGCAGCGGGAAAGCCAAGGACAAAGACCGGGAGAAACAGGTGAGCCATAACCACGTCGTTGCTTTCTGTCTCTGTCTCTTTCTCGCTCTCTGTCTCTACACCTCCCAACGTTTTGGCCTGTTAGTGCTTTTCCTCACTGGGGTCAACACACTCTGATGTCAGACTCCCGCCCACTCACACTCCTCCGCAGGTCATGTAAACAACTCATCATGTTTACTGCTTTGTGGCTGTTTGTTTTGGTGTTCATGAAAACCTTAGAACTTGGAGGCATCACCTTGTTTTGTTGCACGCTGTGGTGTAACCCCTAAATTTCGGGTTTCGTCTGCAATAAAGGAAGTAGGAAAACCAGAGGAAGTTAGACGAGGAGGGAGGAGGGAGGGGGGAGGTGGGGCGTGAGGCGGTTTCCAGTAAGAGAAGTCGAGTGGAATGACTGGGCGAAACACAATGTGATAAAGTAGAAGAGAAAGTTGTAATTCCTGTTACAGGGCTGGCCCTGTGTGTTAGGCTGCATTCACATTACTGTTATTACAAGAAAGTTGTGTAGAGCTAATTTATTATTTATTTGCTTAAGATTTAATATATTTAGTTTATCTATTCCTTTTTTTGCCATAATGTGACTGAGATCAGATTTATTTATTTTTTGGGGGGAATAATTAATTAATTGATACATGTATTTTACATTTGGAGAGCTTTCCTATGTAGACAATCAGATAAATATCCCGTATGTGACCATTTTAAATATATATTTATTTTACATCAAGCATCACTGCTATTGTTTATGTCGCTGTTGCCGTCATTACGTGTCAGCAACTTGGTGGTAAAATGTGCTTGTGTGACTCGAGAATCATCAGGAAATTTTGCAATCAAGCTTGAAGCCTCAGTACAGTTGTATGTAAACGTTTGAACTCTCCTGGTAAAACTAATTGCTGGACATTTCTGTTTTTGTACCTCTAAAGTAGAATGCTGGATAAGCCTCTACAGTCATACCTATCACAAGTCAAGTTGAAACTCAGCCCTACAAATGATTTGAGGAACAAGGCTTATAGTCTGACCGCTGTCTTATTTTGTTGTCCAAAGCTACCCTGAAACGAAAGCTTCCGTAAGCCTCCCAGCCTCCCCCACCCTAAAGCTGGAAAATGTGGGTTAAGACTGGGATTAGTGCCCAGGGGATGGCGGTATGGTGGTCTGCAGAATCATTAGGCCTCTAGGCCTGTTGAGATGCCTGCTGGGCCGGGCTCATCTCAGCAGCGTAATGACAGATAAGGCCGTGTCAGGCCCGCGTGAGGCCAGATGTTCTGCAGGATCGTAGCTTGAGCTGCTCACCGGCCAGCTTATCGGCTGACAGCAATGCGGCCTGATATGCGGTGTTTCTGTGGATTTTCTTTGTTTAAGGATTGCAGACTTTTTTTCTTTCTTTTTTTTTTTGCTGAGTCACTGGTTCATAACTCCGCCAGCGCGTGTTTGAGCTCAATATTTGCTCACTTTTTTCCCCTCTCAGTTCTGCGGCTGTACAGGAAAGGCTAAAAAACCCTCAGCTGGGCCTTCTGTTCTACTCTCGCAGATTGTTTGAGGAAGGTGATTGGAGGATGACACTAATAAGCGTGCTGTCAGTGACCAGGCCAGGGCTGCCAGCGCTTGTCACAGCCAAGCAGGAAATGGGAGATGGGCCATTTTTTGTCTGAGCGGACTTAAGTAGCAGGAAGTTAATGCTTAAATACAGGCATGTCAGTCAGTGTTCGCGGACCGTTTCAAGTTCTGCTTCCACCATGCAGAGCTTGAAATAAACCTTAGATAAGGAGCTGAACAGCAGATTCTAAAGTAATGATAGTGTTAGTCTGACATATGTCTCAGAGAGTACCAGTCAAAAATTGTAGATCTGAATAAATGTTTGTTTTTTAATATCATTTTGATCTAAAGGATAAAATTCCTGAACAGTGTTGTTTATACCTGCATGTGAGTTTATTTCCAAAAGCAGACTTTTGAGAAGCATCCCAGGTGGCTCCTCATCAAACTGCTTTAAGAGTGTGCATAGAGGAATCAAGGCTAATTTGAAGAGTGTGTGGCATGAATATTAAAAAGCAAGATTTAACATGTTTTGTTCATTGCATAATTTTGTGTCTGTTGTTTCATAGTCTTTAGTGTTCTAAAAATGTGTAAAGTGATGACGAAAAAACACTTTTGGTTGGTCCTGCACATCCTGGTTTATTATTTAATGCCTGATTTATTTGCCAAGCCCAGCTGACTTGACCATTGCCCCACTGGTTACCATGTTATAGGTGTTGCTTGCCATGGCGTTGGCTTGTTTCGTTTTGAGCTGGAGCACTCAGATTCTCTCTGGGCCATGATAAGGCTCCAGCAGGCTCCTGCCCAAGTGGCCCGAAACAAAAGATATGCTAAGACAATGTGCTGCTCAAGCAGTGCTGTTTGTATTTCCCTACAATAGAGCTTTGGCCTAAAGTGCTGCAGGTAGTCAGCCCAGATGCTTTTGAGTGGTCTCTTATGTTGTGCATGTAGTGAAACGAGTCTCATGGCAATGCACTGCAGTTTTACCAGGCTCTTTCAATACAGATTTCCTTCCAGTTTGCCATTTTTGGCTTTAAGGCTCTTACTGCGAAGGTGGAATTTACACAGTTGAGACGGAATGTGAGTATTAGTCAATGGAACAAAGTAATCAAACAGGTATTGTTCCAAGCTTGGATCCTTCACAGGAACATAATGATCACAATCTATCAAAACCTCCAGCAGCAGACGGGCATGCCATATTTAGATTAAACCTTTGATTCTTCAGCATTCGTGTTGCTTGTGTTCACTTAATTGTTATTGCACTGAGAGTTTCAGGTGCTCACCTCATCAGGGCTGTGCAGTGAGAAGATGTGAGGCCTATTGATGGCAGGCTACTGTTTATTAATGAATGAACACCCCGAATGTATGCTTATTTTAAATCAAATTCTGCCTTTATTTTGCTATTGTGCAGACATTTGAGTGCAGTCTGACACAATTAAAAAGCAGAAAACAAATTAAAAGCATAAATGGCAAACACTGTTCATACTGTAATTAACAAACAAGACTGTATGCTTATTGCCTTAAATCTGGTTAAGTTGTGTCCGTTTTTAGAGGATCAAGGAAAAAAACCTGAAAATAGCACACTGAATTATAGCGGGACAGAAAAATACCAAGAGAGCATTACACTGAATAATATGGCAGGGAAACACCCAGAGAACGTCACACTAAATGAAAGAGGGGCAGAGAAACGCCACGAGAGCAGCACACAGAACAGTAAAGCGGTGATGACAACAGAGGGTTAGGGAAACATCCGAAAAGGCACATGGATGATAGAGGGTCAGGGCAAACATCAGAGGGCAGTACATGGATGATGGAGGGGCATGGGAAACATCAGAGGGCAGCACATGGATGATAGAGGGGCAGAGGAACATTCAGAGGGGCAGGTAAACACCCAGCGAGCAGTACATGGATGTTAGAGGGGCAGGTAAACACCCAGCGAGCAGTACATGGATGTTAGAGGGGCAGGTAAACACCCAGCGAGCAGTACATGGATGATAGAGGGGCATGTAAACACCCAGCGAGCAGCAAATGGATGGTAGAGGGGCAGGGAAACACCCAGATAGCAGTTGATGGATGATGGAGGGGCAGGGAAACACCCAGAGAGCAGTACATGGATGATAGAGGTTCAGTGAAAAACACAAATAGCAGTACATGGATGATAGAGAGGCTAGTAATCATTTAGGAGCAACACATGGATAATAGAGGGGCATGGAAACATCCAGAGAGCAGTACATGGATGATATCGGTGCAGGTAAACATTTAGAGAGCAACATATGGATAATGGAGGGGCATGGAAACATCCAGAGAGCAGCACAGTGAGTGATGGTGAGGCAGAGAAACACCTGAGAGCAACGCATTGAAAAATAGTGTGGGAAACACCCAGGGAACATTTCGCTGGATGATGGTGAAGCAGGGGCTCAGAGAGAGAGCAGCATGCTAATGATAGAAGAGCAGAGAAATACCAGAAGAGCAGCACACTGAACAGCAAAGGGGTAAGGAAACACACACAGAGCAGCATACTGAATGATAAAGGGACAGGGAAACATCCAAAGAGCAGCATACTGATAGAGGGTCAGAGAACTACGTCCAGATCAGAACACTGAATGACAGAGACACAGGGAAATCCAAAAAAGTAGCAACCTGAATATTAGAGGGTCACGGTAACACTAATAGAGCTGCACCCTGACTGATTGAGGGGCAGGGAAACAACAAAAGATTAGCACCCTGAATGATGGTCGGGGGTGGAAGACAACAAGAGAACAGCAAGAAGTTTATGTCTCTAATCTGAGAAATGATTGCATCATTGAAGATTTGTGCTTTAAGAAATTAATGGGATGTTATGACTATTTATTTAGGCTGATGGTAAGCCTAGCCTATTCCACAGCCACCATAAGCAGTAACGTAAGACTATTTAAAGAACTGTTCAAAGCATTTAGAAGAAATGCTGACTGGTCACATCCCTGCCTGTGGTTCACATCTTTCCCCTTCCACCTGTAGCTGGCTGGATGAGTTGGGAGTGGAACCAATGGGCACGGCTAGAGGGCACGGCTAGAGGGCATGGCTGGAGGGCATGGCTGGAGGGCACGGCCACGTTCCCTGCTCTGCCAGGATGCAGATGAGTGAAGAGTGACGGCTGGCGTTCAGTCAGAGAGAGCACGGCCCATCTGCCTATTGCAGACAACTCCTCTTCTGTGTGCATGGGAAAAAAATCCTTCCCTCTGCTTTAGATTCAGCGTCAGCTGCCTTTCACGCACAGAACGCTCCCAAATGTTCTCTGCAGAAGAAGTGGCCCAAATGGGGGAGGGGGTTGCTCTCATTGCTTTTGTTGCTTGTTGAAGGCCTCATTGCATGTATCCAGCCATGAAGGATCTGGATCTGGACGAGCTGGGTTTGTACAATAACGGCTCCTTGTGAATAATTTTGAATTCATCACGAAGCAGTTACACAGCCCCAGTGTGCTGTAATACATATTGATGACATGATTAATGACATTACTGCCTTAATTAGTATGTGATTCAGAGCGTTTGATGTCGATGTCACGTGACGATCGGTTTGGACACGTCAAAAGCACTGAGCAGAGCTCTGGAAAAACATGGTTTTGCTCCAGAAAAATCAGATCTGATCAAATGCTGACCTCCAGAGCATGCACGCAGCCTCCGCTTTGAAGAAGACTTTTGTTTTTGATGTTGGGCCGAGAGAGAGCAGTTTAGACAGCCCCACATGTGTCCAAACAGCATCTCCGCATACACTTCAGTGAACCAGGAAGGTGGAAAATTATGTTCTCAAGGCTCCTCTGTGCCGTGTGTATAGTGGTGATGGCTTATATTTTGCGGTTTGGAGAAGAAAAAATAAATGTTTTTCATAGCCGGGAAAGCAAGCAATGTTAGCATGCTAATGCATTTTCCGTCCAGTGTCTGGCTGATAAGACCAATGATGAGTGACAGAATGGAACAGAAGGACAACAAGATTGATCCCTGTTCTCTCGCTCTGGCACTTGTTCAGGCAACTCCATTAAGTCTGGAAATATGTGCATAAACTTCCTGAAGTTCCTTTATTTGGAGGGAAACACATTTTTGGTAGCTGTAGGCTGGTAGAAAATGGGTCAAACCTTAGGACCTGTGTATTGACCAAATCTGTAGTCTGCAGACTTTCCGCATTGCTTTTGGGGTTCTTGAATTGAAATGCTATGCAAATAAAGCCCGCCAGCCTTGCAGCTCTGTAAAATAATGTCAGTGAAGCAATCAGGCTGCTTGAGGGGGGATGTTTGCTGTGCAGCGACAGGGTTTTAACGTCTGCACTATCTTCTTTTGGCGCTTTTAAGCTTCCTCAACACTCTAATCTCTCGGCGAGAGAGAGGAACGTGCCATTTGATTTGACATACCAGTTGAGCCACAGCAGCGCAGAGTCGCTGTTTGACATTAGCAGTGCTATCGCCATGGCTCAGAGGATGCGCTCAGCGCTGTTTATGGGTAAACAGACACGTCTGAAAGCTTTATTTGCATGAACCACCAACATGATGGGAGTAGTCAGATTTTTAATTTTTTTTGTGGATGGGAAGCACCTGCACACCACGTTTTTAGAGTACTCACCTATCAGTGTTTTAAGTTGAGGTTTCTGCCCTACATACCCAAATGGTTTTTGCTTCTTACAACAAGGGCTAGCTTTGAAAATGTGCAGGTGTCCTGGCTGCCTGACTCAAAGGCTTTGGCAGGAGTTTGGGTGGGGGGTGGGGGAATCGCCTGCTCTTCCACAAATGTTGAAAACGTGCTTTAATGTACACACAAATGTGCGCTAAGCCATTTCTCATGTGCTTTTGTGCTTCGCTGTGGACAACTCTGATCATGAAAGCAGCTTGTTTTTACCCCACAACCCCCACAGATACGTCCAAGTGTTGGCCCGCTCCTCAGCTGACTCGACAGACTAAGATAGTTGTAATCTTGACTGACCCACTTCTATTGGAGCTGGAGCAGATCGCAAGCAGCTCCTCTCGGTTTTGAGGTAGCCCTCGGGGGGATTGGCACGAGCTGATCAGCTCTGAGCCAGAGGCTTTGCGACATGGACAGGCTCGTGCACACAGCTGCAGGGCTCCCTCAGGGTTTGAGCCAAGCCTCAGGCCCTCCTTTACTGTACTCTTAGAACACTGCCACCACTCTTGCTGCTGCATGCAGGTAGTGCTTAGATATTGGTCACAGCGACCATGTTTGAAGCTTGTGCATGCGAGCACGTCGACGGTTTATAGCTAGCAGTAATCTGGTAAATGCAGATTAGGGTCGGGCTGTATGACGTATCTGATAACGTTATCAAGTTACATTAGGCCATGATATGCTTTTCTGAGTGTATTGTGGGTATAGTCGATAGTTATAGAACACTAACCAATTGTATGTGTCATTAAAAAAGATATTTAGATGGTGCCTCAAACAAGTTGATTCTCTCATGCTGTGCCACTCCAGCCACTAGTATGTAAAGTTTAACCTACAAGTTTGTTAGATCTGTTTAAAGCTGTTTGAAGACCATCTGCATACTTTGTTAGCCCCCATCACCTTTTATTTTTTTTAAATGGTCAAGATCACCGAGCCCCACAGAGCAGGTATTATGTAGGTGGTGGATCATTCTCAGCACTGCAGTGACACTGACGTGATGGTGGTGTGTTAGTGTGTGTTGTGCTGGTGTGATTGGATCAGACACAGCGGTGCTGCTGGAGTTTTAAACTCCTCAGTGTCGCTGCTGGACTGAAAATAGTCCACCAGCCAGAACTATCCAGCCAGCAGTGTCCTGTAGGCAGGGGCAGCATCCTGTGACCCTTGATGGATGACTAGAGGATGACCAACACAAGCTGTGCAGCAACAGATGAGCTATCATTTCTGACTTTGCATCTACAAGGTTGACCAGCAAGGGTGTCTAATGGAGTGTACAGCAAGTGGACACAGTATCTAAAAACACCAGCAGTCACACCAGCACAACACACTCACACCAGCGCAACACACACTAACACACCACGTCAGTGTCCCTGCAGTGCTGAGAACGATCCATACTCATGTAATACCTGCTCTGTGGTGGTCCTGTGGGGGTCCTGACTATTAAAGAACAGAGTAAAAGGGGGACAACAAAGTATACAGAGAATCAGATGAACTACAATCTGTAATTATAGAACTACAAAGTGCTCATATAAAGTGTAGCTGATAAAGGGACAATGAGTGTAGATACACTGAGGTAGCTTTGGCTGATGGGTCTATATATTATATAAACAAAAGATTATATATCTGTTTTCTAATTATGTCCAGTGTTTCAGATGATCTCCCTTTCACTAACAGGATATTTCCTAGAGTTGCAAACTAGATCTGAGCTGGGCAGCAGTTAATATCTTCTGACTTGTTAAAGTTGTGATTTGTTAAATCGGGTGTATTGGGGCAAGAAGACCATTAACCTGTGCAGTGGTGCCGGCACGCTCCAGGAATGGATTTGCACACTCCTGGGCTAAAACCAGGCCATTTTGCTAGTGTATTGTTTAAAATGATCTCTACAGGTCATAAGCGGCGTTCAAGGTCAGTGGCGTTAATTGCCTTTGCACGGCTTTGCATGGTGCCAGATCGGCTTCAGAACATAAGTCTTTGTGGGTTATATTTATGAGGAGCCAGACGGCCAGACAGAAGATTCCCTGAAGCTCCCCATAGATCTGACACGGCCACTTGAGATCTGAAGTGTTGAAAAACATAATTAAATTTGGAGTGGAGGACACGATGCTCCAAGCCTCCGGGCAGTAGAGCCGGACTGGGAAATGACTTTAAATACACGTTGTTGCATTAAAATGTTATTACATGAGCCTTGCGTTAGTCTTTTAATTTTGTGTTAATTAGCTGAAACCCTCTCTGCTTCTGCTTTGAAACGAGAAATTTTCTAATGGGATAAAAGGTAGAAACAGGTTGCATTTGTAAGCTCATTGCAAGACGACTTCCCCAGTCATTCAGCTGTGCTGGCTAATGGAAATGCTGTATAATGTTTGCAAGGCTGAGGTACAATGGTTTGTGTGTTGATATGTTTGGACCTGTGAATTATGAGGAGATATTAGAGCACAGAGTCAGTGAGGCAGTTAGACTGCTGGATGCTCAAGAAGAAGCCACGTCTGTTTTGCCCTTTTTATCAGACCAGACATTGTCCAGAAGTGAGCTGTGAAAATACCAATATTGTTGTCAGTACGACTCCTCCAAGTTGTCCATCACTCTGTAGGTGTGCTGCTCCACTGCCTCTCTCTCTCAAGCTCACTCACTCTCGCTAACCTGGGCTAACAGCACATTTACTGCGCTTTAAAAAGCTCTTTCTCAGATTGAGATTGGCACAAGATATTAAATTAACACAAGAACCTGCAGTGCACAATGAAGTGGGCTTGGGTTATAGAGCCCTCAATGATAGTGCTGAGAACTGTGGAACAATAGATCTTTAATATATCTTTAATTCATCATTAAACCTACTGCTGCATCCTCTGCTGCAGTTTTCCTAAAGTGCAACATGCCAGAAAATTATCCATATTTTTCATGGTTGGGATGAGTTGTAAAATTACAAAAATATCATGCTCTTTGCTTTCCCACAGGCATTTATAGATGAATTCCAGAGCATCTGCACTATAACAACAGAAATGACCTGTTTTAAATGTACGTTTTCATTAATGATTAAATCAGTTAATACTAAAAGGCAACTGAAAATAATATAAAGGAATTTCCTAAAGAATTATAATACAATTAAATTACGAGGTTAGAGATTTACAGCCATGTAAAATTTGCTTTTACAATTTTTAATGAAAAGGCAGTTTTTTTTTTGTTTTTTGTTTTAGCTGGACCACTTTTTATTCCCTCTTGAGTGGTTTGTCAGTGGAGCTATTAGCAAAGAGAGGAGCTAAAGTAGACGATGATACCCCTTAATTAACCCTGAGGCTTCATTTTCTCAGTGTGCAGCCCACCCTGCCTGCTTCTGTTGACCAGTGAAAGTTGGGCATAGAGCCAGCAGCACTGCCTATCCTGGTCTAGTGGAGCCGAGTGAAGATAAGTGTTAGATAAACGGTAGTTGCTGCCTCCTCTCTTCTGGCTCTGCAGGGAGGAGCTGGGGCTGCTTTCCAGCTCTGAGATGAGCTTCCTCTTCCTCTCCTCACCGCTCAGCCTCTGCTGTGCTTTCACGGGTGTCTTCGAACGGTGCCTAATTAATGATGACATGTTGATTGCGGTTCTTTAGACACCCACGGCCTAGGTGATTCACTCGCCTGGAAATCAATTGCAGCAGTCCGGGGTGATTTTTAGAGGGGCTTTGCCAAAGTGGGGGTAGATGAAGTAGCTTTTAGTCCAGCACTGCATCTCCTTGATCTTCAAACGTGTGAGTGTGTGTGTGTGTGTGTGTGTGTGTGTGTGTGTGTGTGTGTGTGTGTGTGTATGAGAGAGAGGTGGGGGGGGTGTGTATAGTGTGTAGCTATCCGCCTGTCTAAGTAAGGAGATTAGATTTGTTTAAGGTCCTCAAGTATGTAAATGTTACAGTGTCAACAGCTGATAATGATGGGTCCGCTTTGTGAACAGTCAGCTTGCCCTGAGGGAAGGACAAATTGCTATTTAAGACTTGAGCTGTGTGAAGTCTGCCATCACAGCTACACACACAAAGAATTCCAGCTAAAGAAAATAGTGGAATCTAGCGACTGTCTGTTGGCATAAGGTCGTTTGTACAATGTTTATGGCCACACATAAAGAATGTTGAAACAGTGGTTCTGTTGATGTCCTGATCTTGTCCAGTGGATCGTGACTGGGGCCGTCCAGGCATATTTTCTCAAGTCTCTCCCGATATGAAATCTCAAAGCGATATCTGAGTTTTCTTAGATAATACTGTTCCAGAGTGCATCCTTCAAGTACATTACAGTTATAATCAATCCAGTGTGTATGCTTGACAACTGGATTTATACAGCTTGCTATTGAGCAACAAGATACTTAGACCTGTTTTGTGATACTTAGAGCTTTGTTTATTGACAATGTTTAAATGAAAAACCGCATAGGTGGTCACTAACTGTTGTAAGATTCACTAGTGCATTGTCTGAAATGTACTGTCAAGAGGTTAGGACATACTGTGGCTCCACAGTTTTAGTGATAGGCTGGTCATCCAAAGTAATGAATTCAGTTACCTTCATGGTAATCTTTTTGACCATGGTGCTGTCTGAAAAAAAAGAGTCGTCTTTTGAAAGTTTTCTCTAGCAGTTTCCTTCTTTGGTGCAGCCTCTGCCTGAGTTACCCGAGTAAACTCATTATATTCCTTAAGTGTATGTATGTATTTGTTCGTGTATTTATTTATTTTTTGTCAAATTGTTAGTACTGAACTGATGTTATACTATGCTCCTGCAGACAGCATTGCAAGAGGATAATGAGGTTATAAATACCTGTCTGTGATGGGATTCATAGATTAAGAACAGGTGATACAGTGCGGTGATGTGTGGAAAATGGGTCACAAAGCAGATGTTAATGATTAGCAGAAAGGAGTGATTGTATTTGGGCATGCCAAAGGCCATAGTGTAAAGGAAGTAGCTGAATTTGCAGGTGAAGAGAAGGGAGTTAAAATTAGCAAGCAGCTGAGTCATCAAGTAGGCAGATAAAGCTACATCATAGTCAAGGTTAAGCAAACTATAAAAATGTATTTTTTTTTTTTTTTTTAAGAACAAAGCACAAATGAAAACTGAAGTAATTATGCTGTAGAAATACTTGTATACCAGAATAGCACCCTTCATATATTATGTGACTGTATTACATCTATGAACATACAAAGATCAAATCAGATTGGCCGATACTCAGCCTCAGTGTGGCAAAACATGGATCGGGATCCTTAAATATTTCAGATTTGCTTACATTTCTGTGGAATCTAGTAGCCTGCTAGTTAGCAGCATGTCATTAGCTGTGAGCTGAGCAACTTGTTTACAACTGAGATGTTCAAATAATATTTCTAATTTATCTGAGACAAAGCAGTGGAGTGCAGAAGCCACCCTTTACTATGATGTCATTTGCACAATGCGTATCGTCAGCTGTCTACTTTCCTTTGTCATTAGCGACATAAGCAATTTTTTGACTGAACTTTTGCTTTAAGCGGTGACTGATTGTCAGCTCAGCAGTTATCTGTCCTTGGGCAGCATGTTCATCAGCATCTATACGTGCAGAAACACAACAAAGCTCAAGCAGATTCTGTAAGCAGTGTGTGTGCGCTTACTCAGGAAGTGCTAGTCAGGAATCATCCTTTCACACTGATAGGTGTGACGTGGCAGCTCTCTCAAAAGCCGACAGCCATATGTGGAGGTCTTGGCTCATCAAGCCCAGGGTGGTTAAATCCTTTTCAATGGTTTCTGTGTGTGTATTTGTGCTCAAAGGCTGCGGTGCTGGTTTTAAAACACAGGCTTTCTTTTGTCCTGGAAAGAGTGGACGGAACGAGTGAAATCGAATCTGTTTGGTGCTCTTTTTCCACTGTGGACCTTGCGGAGTCTTTCATGACAGTCGTGTCAAGTAGAAATGCAGGTGCGACTCGGGCCTTACAGGGGGGAAAAAAAGAGAGAAAAGGAAATGGGTGATTTTATATTATGAAGACTTTATTTGCTTGGTTAAGTTCAGTTACACACAAGTAATTGCAGGGAGATGTTTCATCATGAAAACAAAGCTTTAAGCTACACATACATCAGTAGTTCATGACTTTTTTTTGTTGTCCCTTGGTGTCTGCATAACAAATCGCTTAAAATACTGGTTTCTGGTTGTTCATTTCCATGGGAATATGTGCTCATCCCTGATGACTACTGGTTCTGGTATACGTTATGTTTCTTTCTTATAAGTGTTGTCTTTTTGTGTTTTGCTCAAGTTTGATGTAGTATGTGAACATTCAGAGCGTATTAATTTTCCAGTCCATGCAATGCATGAAAACTACATTGCAAAACGTCCTCTTTTGAATTCATTCTTTTTGTTGTCTAACATACATTTATCATTAAAAGAATAGTTGCACCAGGAAGGAAGTGTCGAACTGCAATGCTAGGTAAAGGTTACCAGGAACAAGAAATGATGATACATTTAGACTGATATGGCCAATATTTACTGAGCTACACATACAGAAATAACATTACTCAGTATGGTGTTGGACCACCATGTTTGCTAACGCAGCATGCCAGACATCTCTGCATGGAGTTGTAGAGATTCCTAATGGTGTCTTGCAATAATCCATCCCATGCAGTTTGAATAATCTCACACAATTTCTTCAGATTTTGCGTTAGCGGTAGGGGTGGAGGTGGGGTGACGCCAGGCATCATGGCGCTGACCACGGTGCCTCCACACACGGATCCGTTGGTTGCCTCCACCAAGACAAAAGCGGGACTCATCACTGAAGCTAGCACTAGCACTTTTTGAATGAGAAACATTAAGGTTATAAGGAGCCCAAACTTTTTGAAACAAAGCAGCCAATTACGACATATCCAAACAACGTTTACGTGTACCAATTTTAAGCACAATAACAAAAACATAACCCGTTTAATTCTAAGGCTTAAAGAGAGGTTGGAAAATGATCAACCAAAATGCATAATGACTGGTCCATAAGCCCGCACAAACGTCATCAGTGGACTTCAAGGAAAATAATACAGTTAAATATATAAAACAGTAGGATATGTCCTCCTTAAGGAGCATGTCCTGTTTAGTAAATTGACCAGCCTGTAGGACCACAGGGTGACCTACAGAACATGAGACATGGAGACAACAGATATTCACAGCCTCAGCCACATGAGCCGAGACGTTGCTGGTTGCTGTGGTAACCATCTCCCAACAGATAGGGGTTTTTAAGGCTAAACAGGGATGGATTTTTTTTTTCCTTCTTTCATCTGACAATACCCCAGACTACGGCATTGTCATATTCTACAATGTCACAGAAACTGCAGCAGCATGGCATCTCCCCCCGCCCCCCCCTCCATCAGTGTCTGCATGTTAGTGACTTGACGGTGTACTGAAAAAGCTCCTCTGAAAACATCCTTGAGCGTTTCTGCTGTTTTCTATTGGGCATGCATATGAACATGCTTGTATGAGAAGTCCTTTACAAGGTTGTTGAGTTAATATTTGTGTATTTTCTTGTTTGTAGAAGGTGCAGTGCTTTTCAGATCAGTTTGTTGCTGTTGTGCTGCTCCCTTTGCACAGGTTGGACCGAGGCTGCTTCTCATCAAAGGACACAGAGCTAGGAAAAAGAGACCTTGTGGGTCTGGTAAATCGAGTGGACCATAGATCTTTGTTCTTTACATGGAGTGATGCAAAAGCCCCAAGGTCTCTGTATGAGAAATGGTAGCGTTCAAGACGGAGCTTGCACAGGAAGCAGCGCAGTCAATAAGTGACACGGCTGCTGGGATGCAGATGCGCCGGATGTCATTTCAGAAGATAGTGTGATCAATGGCGAAAGATGCCCACTGAGAACAAGAATTATGGGTCTAAATTGCTGTAATAAAAGACTCTCCATTAGTGCTGGGCGGTATTGATCAAATTTGGTATGATATTTTCAGAATATTTCATGGTATGATAGTATATAATGACATTTAAGTTTGCGGTAATAAAGTTAAAGAGCCCATACTTTATGAGTCCTCTTACTATCCGCTATTAGAATGTTCAACAAACCTGGCATAGCTTGTACTGATCAGACCGCAGGTTAGGGGACTTTTTTATGTATGTCGGCCGTTTATCTTTTAGTGCCTGAGGCTGAACTTGCTGTCTTTTTCATCGCCGTAGACATGGCCGTAACAGATGAGATGAGGAAGAAGCTTCATTAGAGTACTTATTTAATTCTTGACCTGTGGCTGCAGTTACCAGGTTTTTGGTGTATCTTCAGTCACAGCAGGGTCTTTATTTCTAGTTGTTTAGGTCGCAGTGTTTCTGCAGACTGTTGAGAGAGTTGGTCACGTTGCATTTTCAGTGGCTCAGCAGCCACCGCTATTGTTAGCTAACAGTAGTAGAAGAGACTCACAGTGCACACTGGTATGCATTTGGATGACATAGAGATGTACGCTGTTCATTAGGAATTCCGAGTGCATTGTGGGAGGCTGTAGACCCCTCAAAACTCTGGAATTCCATATTATGATTTGTATGATTTGTATTAAATGATACATTTCTGAAAAATGTCTAATAGTGCCCTTAAACACAAATATGGATCCATTTTAGTCAAAGCCAACATGTATCTCTTCTGGTGGGTTGACAGTGTCATGACTATTGGATGGAACAGAATGTAATCATGGCTGTAATGTCAATTCAGTATAAGTGATATATTGGCCAAGATTACTGCACTGTAACAGTTTGTTTCCCTCATTAGGAATTTGCACTTACAATCAGTGACAACAATAAAGACACTGAATTTCTTTCTGTATCCATTTGTTCTTCATCAATTGCTTATTTACCTTTCCATAAACAACTATATACACCTAATCTTGAATGTTGCATGTGTCCACGTAGAAGCCTACCACCTGCACTGGTCAGAGACTTGACTTTTTGTTTATCGGATATGAAAAAGCTTCATCAAGCACCTGTTCCCTCTGTAGAGTCGAACGTTTGTGAGAACAGAGGAAATGAGAGGAAATGATCACGGGCTTTATTTGAACCATTAGGCCAAAGCCGCATAGCACTTTCGCTTCCCTGTTTCGCGGATGAGCACGCAAACAGCTCACTCTAAAAGGATTTCTGTCCTTGCCGTAACACAGAAGCGTGGCACTGTCTGAAAGGTCTGATAAGCAGGCTAGAACAAATGAAGTTGAAGGCAGCCTATGAAAGCAGAGCCACATTTAGGTAAGTGAGAGAGAACGCAGATCAGAGCCGGAGCGGAGCCAGGGCTGTATCGGGTCTAAACACCCGCTCGGGGAGTGCTGAGACACACAGAGAGGATACAGGCACAGAAAGCCTTTTCATTCCGCTTTCCCTTTCTGTTCCTGAGCGCTGAACCTGTTGAGCAGGCAGCAGCTGTCACACAAGGCCCTGATTATCACTGTGACGCTCTCCTGCACTGCTTCAGAGTAAACCGAGTGAAAAGAGCATTACAACAGCAGCACATAGACAAACAGTGCAAGGAGGCTGTGGCCGTTATCTATTAACCGTACATTCCCCGGCTGTGGCACCAGGCTCAAATGCACACACATTGATGATAGATGACCAAGGTCTTTGGTACTTAGCATTGAGGCTGCTGAAAGCAATCCTTTTAGCTGGATGGCCTCTGAACCCCAGAAGCACCTACGTCAGAATGGGACATCTCAGGGGTTGTAAATGATCCCAGCAGTCGAGCTCTAATGGTTTAAAATAGCACAGCATTCTTCAGCGTAACCTGTTGGGTGCTTTATAATGCTTGATGGTAGGGCTTGTTTTAATGACACTGTTTTGTTCTGGTTTCTTTCCTTAAAGGCTCTATATCATCACATTGATATGATAACAGTTGATATGATGATATGATTTATTGTTCACTCCCCAGTAAATATGGTCTATGTATCCAACACATTTACACGTCATGTAGGTAAAACGATAAGGCCCATCTTTGCTTACGTCACATGCACTTGAATTAACTTGAATCATTTGCATGTCTCACAATATCAAACCTACCCACCAAGTTTCATTCCTGTCAGTTGATGCTTTCTGGGTGCAACTATTTTTGCTGATGAGTGTATAACATTTTTATACATAAACCCACAAATAAGTGGACTTCAGGACAGTGTACAATATGGACACATTTAAATGATCCCTAAGCATTAAACAGATGTCTGGTAAAGATATTAATATTAATAACGAATTATTCTGTTTTATATGCTGTGAACTGCCTGTTAAAAAATCTAGCATTGCCGTTAACAGCATTTTGTTATTTTAACACTTTTTTGTACCTTAACACTAAACAACTGTATTGTTGTGTAACATGAATACTGGTATACCGATATAGATGACATATCAAACAGCACTTCTGTCTTATCTTTATTCTCTTTGCAGTTCAGTAATATCTGATGTGCTGTAGTTGGGCTTCAGGCTTATACAGCTATGTTCTTTCTGTTGAATGGATTTTGTTAGTTGATTATAATTTCGTTTCTCTCTCTCTTGCTGTACCTCAGATCTAGACCATTTAACACATCACAGCTAACTAAGCTGATTATATGCCTTGTTTCTCATTTTGCCTCAGTAAAGAAAATGAATATGGGTCTCTGAGTGAGTCATAGAGTATTATTCTGTAGTGTGGGATCACAGCATTCTGCTTCTTTGACCCAGCTCTGTTCAATACCCTGTGAAATAGATGGACAAATAGCTTTTACATCACTGTTTGCTTGAACACTGTTTGTGAAAGGACGGACTAAGCAGAGAGGGGCTGTATGTGCCAGAAGATGTCATTGGGAAAATATCACCATCTGCTCTGGCTGTTAGTTCAGATTTTGTACAGAAATCTGATAGGGGGGCTGAATTAGATATGATGTTTGTTCAAGATGTGTGTAGTAATAGGTGTGCTGGTGCTGGTGGAGAATAGGTAATGGTGCTTTAGGTGTGTCATATTTGTTTGTTGTTTGTAATCACTTAAAAAGTAGGAACTTGGAAGGAACTTGACAAAAGTACAATATTTCAGACTTTATATTGGCAGACCTGGGGATTTGCTCAAACTTCCTTCCTCTGCAACATAGAACTCATGAGCAAAAGCTCATTAGCACGCCAATCAAGCGTGCTAGCAACAAGCTAGTGTTTTAGCCCAGAGATGTCACACTATCCAAGGTGTAGCAATACAATATGTTATAAAATCATACATCAGATTGTTCCGTTTGCCAATGAAAGTTACGCAAGGAAGCTGTTACTCAAGAAAAAGCCTCTCAGACTCTCAGAAAGAGGAGCAGAATGTTCCCGACACCACTAACAATGAGCCTTCTATGTGTGCCATCAGTCACGTGCCACGGAGACAACAGTGCTGCTCACACCAGACGACCCAGGACAGATGTTTGAAAATGGCAGCCAGGCGCCAATCTGTCATTGAAGGGGAAAATTTATGTCTGTGTCCACTCTGACTCAGACAGTCTGTAAGGGTAATATAGAACCTCCTGTTGAGTCAGAACAGTGTGGTCACTCTGAGGCTTCTGAGATTGCCTAGACTGGTCAAAGATAAGCCAAGGACTGAGAACTCCTTAGGTTGTTGTTCAAGCAGTCAGAAGGATCTCTTGAGTTGTGCCTCATTAAAACAAAGGAAAACATCGTACCAGATGGTCGCTTTGAGCTGTAATCAGACACAGGCTCATTCCTCAGCTCTTATGAAGTAAAATGGCGAGTTGCTTCCTTGCCAAGCGCATATGCTGAATGCATTGTTCTCTAAGGTGTTCTTGATTTCGCACATTTTTCTCATTTGGCATTTAGCCTTATTAAGCAGCTTACCAGCGGAAACTGTTTGAATGATCTCAGAAAGCTGACCTTACAACCATGAACATTTGTAGTTTAAGGGCTTGGACTCATCTGGATTGCTGCAAATGCAGGTAATACTGTCTTTTATGACTCTGAATAGGTCCAAAGCCAGCAGGGGGTGCTGTTTCAGTGGGGTTCGGGGTCGGTTTTGTGTCTTTATGGGCTTCATTTTGCAGCACCTCTGTTGTACCCAGTCTTTAAATAGTAGTGACTCTTTAGCAGTCAGCAGGCTTCAAGCAGTCAGAGTCGTTGTTTGGTATGCAAAGCACATTTAACGTTTCCTCTTTTTGACCATTTCTGTCTCTGCATGCAACAGTAAAACTGGCTAATAAACACACTGATGTGCTTTTTCAAACTCCTAGTGTGCACGTAATATCTTGGAAAAATAACCATCTGGGAAATGTCATTGAAAGTCATAAACTGCAGCATCTGCCCTTTGGAGTACTCCACTAGTGCTGAGGTAAGCTGTCAGGAGCACAGTTTGGGGGGATGAGGAGTTAGGACAGCCACTTGACTTATGCACAGTGATATAGCATAACAGCTCTCAGTCATAACTCCAAAATCCAGCTCGGGCTTATTTCACACGCCAAAACCATCTAGATGGGGGTTTACAGGTCGAAGATTTACAAAGAATCTGAACCAACCAAACCAAACTTCAACCACTCCTAGGATAAGACAAGATAAGTAACCTTAAAATGTCCTTAAATAACCATATAGCCATTAAGTCCTATTAGCCGCCATCCAGGTGCTTTTTACACCTTCTGATAGATATACATTAGAGCAGAAGACTGCTGTCCTTTCTCTCCTAGTTGGAATGACATTATAAAGTTTCTGATTTCTATATTCAAAATGCTAATGGATGCACTCCTCATACTGAGGCAGACTTTGAAATGGATGGCCTTTAAATGCAAATTCATGTTCTGTGCTACAGATGATATATTTCAGGCCCTCTAAATGAGAAATGACATTTTCATTACCACACTGCTAATTTATAGGCGCTGGTGCTGAGCAGAGAGGCCTTAGAGTCTGCCCTCGTCCAGGTGTGTTTGCCCCACACTTATTAACAACACGCCTGTACCGACGTTGGTGCCAAACTCCTTTATTTTCAGTGAGAAGTAGATAGCAAAACATTTGTGCTGCACATGACTTCTGTCCCTTGATATATTCACATCCTCCAATGAGGATTTCTGATAGATCAGTGGACACCCCGTTTAATAATAAATGGCCAGCATTGTAGTGTAGCTGTCTCAACAGAGTAACAAACACACTTTGTATTACATGCTTGTAAGGTTTGCATGCTATATTTCACTGGTCAACTCCTCCAACTGTCCTGGTCACTTTGAGGGGGAAACGAAAAAGCTGCATCAGTGGTGCAGGGAGCACTTTCTCCACAAAAACGCAAGGAAGACAAAGGAGCTCCTCACAGACTTCCAGAGAAAGGCTGACCCTGTCCCATTCAGTGGAGAGCTTGTGGAGAAGGGTCAGCAGCTATAAAAATCTTGAGATTGTAACTGATGGCAGTTTGGCTTTCAATGATGATGCACAAGCTATTTTCAAAAAGTGCTAGCAGCAAACCTACCTTCTGAGGAGGCTGAGGCATCTGAACATAGCCACTCCCATCCTACACTTTTACATCTGCCATATAGAGAGCATCCTAACCTTCTCTTTTGTAGCTTGGTATGGGGGGCTTTCAGAGACCAACAAGGCCAAACTGCAGAGGATGTTCACTGAGGGGTCTAAGCTTGGTGGGGAGAAGTGTTCAGCCCTCCAGCGGCTCTGTGACCTGAGGACGTGAAAGAGGACAAGTAAGATCATCACCTGCTTTCGGATCCTACCTTCTGGTAGGAGATATGCTGCCCCTGTAATTAATACAAACAGAGGTAGAGCCAGCTTTAGTACCATCTGCTATTAGGTTTCTTAACAAACACAACCCCCTCATGGGTCCCCTTGCCTCTTCTGTCTAGAAGAACGTGATCTGCGGTGCTTATAAACCCTTGCCGGCACATGTACACATACATACATGCCGGCACAAGTAGGAAATAGTAGAAGGCATTGTTCTTCTTTCAAATTCTTTGTCCGAGAATAATTTTTGTATTTTGTTTTGAGTTTTATTGTAATTTATTGTTTGGTAGTGTGGTACTGATATGTTAGTCAGTTAGTGCTGCTCTGGTTTGTTCTGTATTGTAGTGTCTATGTTTGTTATTGTCGGTCTGTTAGTGTGGTACTGACCTGAACAAAATGAAACTTCTATCTTTCCATTTGCTAGGGTCTTAAACTGCGTGCATAGGTAGAGCAAAATGATATGGGTGGAGAGGTGCATGACTGACCTCTAAATGAATGATGGCGCAATGGTGCCTACTGAGCCAGTTCTTTGGGTGCTGTGCTCTAGTTAATGCAGATGATGTTTCCAGAGTCCAGTTTTAAGAGGATTGTGTTTTTTTACACCGCTGTTTTCCAGCAAGTTAAAGAGGTTATTTTTTTCTTCAGGAGGTGGGTTATTCTTATTACTTAATTTTGATGATGTGGAAATTAAAGAAAAGAGAAGAATTAAGCCACATTCAGTTGAATCAGTTCATGCATCAAGGTTGGACTGCTTAATGTTGTGATTAGTCTTTGAGTGAAAACTGTTTTTAAGAGATTCTGGGAGTTGCTTGGCCTCTTTTGTTTTTTTCCTATCTCCGGTACCTAACCACATTTTCCAGATTACCTTATTATTCTAATTAATTGGAAGTAATTAAGTGCTTGGCCTTAATCAGTGAAATCCGTTCATTTCCCTCACACAGCTGTAGAGTAATAAAGTAGATCTGGTATCTTTAACCCCTAAAAAGTTCCCAATTATAGTATACGAGTAGTTGTGACTCTGCAAAACCCTTATTTTTATTCACAGATTTTACTTTCATGATGACGGCTGATCAGAGACTGAAAGGTAATAAGCCATGCTTTGGATGGCTGTAGGGTATTTCTGCTAATGGGGTGGAATTCTTATGCCCAGCAGCAATGGTAAACTCCACCAGTAACAGATGGAAGAGGCAGAATTAGCTGGTGTCCAAAGGTCTTGTTTGCAGATCCCGGCATCTGCTTGAGTTGTACTGCACTGTGTAGCATGCTAAAGAGCAAGACGTCTCCCCTCACAAACTACAGCGCATGACTGGCCGTTAGCAATGGAGATTTTTTGGAGCAGCCTCAGGTGTTCTCCAGACAGCCGTTTGTGATCATCTTTGCATTTCTGTAGCTCTATGGAACGTCATGTAGCAGCCAAGATATCATGTCACATTTCTTTGCAGCAAATGGCTGATATCTTTCTGAGGTAACTGCAGTTTGATGACCTGATGTCTCAGGCGAAGAACAGTTTAGTCTTGTGCAGTGAAGATATATCTGGCAGCCTAGTTTCTTTCACACAGCTCAGTGCTATGCTGGTCTTCTAGTGCTATTTTCACCTCTACACCGTCGCATTAAAACGGGAACTCGAATGCTGGGTAATGTCGCATGTAATCAAACCACTTTCTCACGTTCTGTTTTCCCCCGTGGCCCTCACAACCGCTCTCAATTAGAAGCTCCGTCTGCGTCTTCAACCACAGCCTGCGGGCCAACGCTGCTGCACAGTCCTCCACTTTTCACTGGCTGGGCCTCTTTGCTTTGCTAGCTCCAGTCTGAGTCCTATTAGCAGAGTGACTGTATAGATAGTTTTCTGTTCTTTTGTCATCATCGCCAGCATTCTCTTTCTCTCAATCCAATTCTTATGCTTGGGCCGGGGATTATTAATTATAATGTCGAGTGAGCTGTTTTCCCTCCCAGTAGACCCAGGCTAGATAAATGGCCTAGTTTTTTTGATCTGAACAACTACCAACAGCAGCATCCCGCTAATGCTAGTGATTGCGTTTCCGTCCTGAGGTAACGCAGGCAGAGGCGTCTGCTCGCTCTCTTACGTGTAAGACCGGAGGACAACCCTGTGGCAGAACTGAATGACAGTACTTCCCACACAATAGACTTGCTGCTTTTCAAACCTGAATGTGAGAATTATTGAGGCTGTGTGTGTATAATCGTGGCTTAAAGGAGCGGTGTTTGAACACTTTATTTTCAGCTATAATCCTCCTCGTTTCAGCTTCCAAAAAAGGAGTGAAATGGGATACTCTGTGCTCCTTGGCTGTCAGTTTAAATGTGTATGGAGTGGAAAGGTAAGCTCATAGTAAAATATGTTCCACCAGAGGCTGTGCATAACAAATGAACCTTTCAAGAATTTAGGAGAATAACAAAGTGACGACATGTACAGTGCCTTCTGATCAGTCAGTATAACTGATTTCAGGGGTGATTGAGATGTTTCTTCACACTCACTGCTGTGATACACTGTGTGTTGCACTGTGCACAGCCGATGATCAGACCCTTCACTCAGTATTGGACTCCAGCGCTCTCTGGCTGTCCTTTCCTCTATCCCTTGTGAAGGTCGGTTAAACTGTCCTTATGTCCGGGTTCACTGGGTGGACACCATCTGCTGAGAACAGCCAGTGATGCTACAGGCCAGGCCAGAGCAAACTTTCATGCATGCCTGATGCACAAGTAGGCGTGGGGATAGGGAATAGTATCACATTGTAGTACTTAAGACTTTTTCACAACAGCTTCTATTATGATTTTACATGCAGACCGTGCACTAGTAGTGCCACATTTAAAAAATGCAGTCAAAATCAAAATGATGTTTACTCAGTGTTTCACCTGCCACCTCAGTGTTTCTGCGCTTAATTCAGTTCAATAGCTTTTATTTGTGTATCATTCTAGTAAAAACCTTCATGTGTACAGTTTTTAAACTTTAAAAAGACTCTTCACACTCACAGGTTTCATTTACTACAATAGTTCTATTAAAAGATCCTTTAGCAGTGACCAATCAGAGGTAGGTCTTCAAACCATGTAGTTCAAACCACAAATGCCAAAACACGATCCATGATGTGCACAAAATAACTATCTCCAATTTCTTCTAGCACGATTATAGGATTTTATTACAGTTTTATGTTTGCACTAAGCTAAGAGCCATTCTGAAGCTTCTAAAAGGCATTTCATGTTTTGTGTAAAGCTTGCAATATACATATTATTATAACTTTACCTTTTAGTAGTTTACAGTGACTCCTTCAGAACCACTCCAGCAGAAATGCATCTTTGCACAGTCCAGCACAGGGTGGTGGTTTCCTACTTAAACACTCCTGATTCAGCTCGGCAACTAATTGTTTCAATAATTGAACCCCCTCATTTCCAACTTACAATAAAAGCGCCAATACAATACTTGCAAATGTTTAATATACGTATATGTATTATGTAATATGTCTGTCCTGCATTTAACCTTTAGAAATTGAGTTTTTATCATTTTTACTGTAGACCAAATCAGAATGCTTGTAAACAGAACATTGGCTGTATGTCCAGTTAGAAAGCAGCTCATTTTAAGGAGTGGTAAACACACACAGAACAGACTAAACCAAGATATGATCAATCATGGCAAAATATTGTTGTTGTTGAGGCTGTAATGTCAAATGTCTATATGCCTTTAAGTGCTCAGTTGTCCTGCTACTGGTGAGAGAGAGCGAGAGAAAGAGAATGAATGAAAAATCTGTTGGAAAAATGTATGATGCTTTCTGCTTTATATACTTCACAGTTCCTCCAGATCTCATTATTTTATGTAAAGTATAATTGCAGTGCATGAAACAGCAAATAAATGTCGCCATGCTTTGGAGCTCCGCCATGCTGCAGTGTTATTTTTAAGTTCCCCTCTATGGCCAGGAAACAGGTCAGAGAAAGGGGTAACATAGAATGTGCTGGTTTAAGGTTTTCCTGTTTTCCCGATTTGAAAAGCTGATGGAGCTGCTAAAAGCACAGTGGTAGTATTGCACAGGTTTCTAACATCAGCAGTGACGACATTAGGAGCGTATACCTAGACCTAATAATAAACATGTAGAAGTACAAACTAACTCAGTATGTAGATGTTTCATCTTAAGATGACTGAAACAGTTCTTCCTGTTGCATCAGTGCATCACTTTCAGCATTATCGACCCGCATATAACTTTTGTTGTTGTGATGTAACAGTGATTTGTTCTATATTGTTTAAACACAATTATGTCATTTATTTACATCTTGATTAGTTATATAATGTATTACATTCACATAATGAGGTTTGCATTCTGTGTTGACGTGGTCAGTTCAAATGTGATTTAATTGAAAGTTTAGAATCAGTTCAGAATTACTGTTGATGGAATTCTTATATAATGAATATAATGTCTGAGAGATATAGAGGTATTAAGTTTTCTTTGTGCCAGTAATGCAAATGCACTAGTGCAGCTTGTGTAAGCAGCTTTTATCAGTCTCCACCCTTTTTCCGTTAAAAGTACTGTTTAATGGTCTTGACTGCGTTTGTGGGAACCTCTTTGTTGAGTCTGGGGGAATTCCAGTACAAGTCCTCAAACTAGCCCCATCTAGCTCTGTTGGGCTGGGCTTGTTTGGCTGAAGGCTTGACCGCACAGTAGATGATCATTTCCTAGAATAATCCTCCCATCGCTGTGGGCCATCATCAGGCCGTAAAACGCTCTTCTCTTGCAAGACTTTACTCCTCACAGTAACTGATGTAGCTCCATGGATATACAGTCGCTGGGAATGGAGATAGTGCGGTGCTTTAAACTTTGTTTATGTGCGACTCAATGAATTAGAACGTGTAATAGCGTTTAATCTCCCTTAATTACACTGATAGGCTGCCAGGCGTAAACATGTAAGCAAGGCTGGCAAAACCCCCTCATTGATTTTGCTTCAATATGCGATGATATTCCAGACATCTATCAGCTCCCTTAAGAGTAAAAGGGGTTTTAAAGTACGCAATTGATTTCTCTAATAGACATCACCGTCTGGCTTGGCAGAGTGAGCTTTGCTTTTAGACCAGAACACCAGGCGAATTTTCAGACCATGTGCACAAAACAAAGCTGTGGTCAAAGCGTTGCTGGATTTGTTTGGATTTTATGGATACTTTTTAAAAAATATTTGCAATACTGAGAAAATACTGAGTTTATTCGGACACAAAGAATGTATTTGTCTAAGAACACTAACAATAGAATATATGCAAATAAACAACAAGTAAACAATGCTTTGTGATTTTATGTGTTTCCTATTTCCAAAGCTCACCTTCATGAAGCCCAGTATTTACAGTTAGCATCCAGTACCTAGCTTGTCTGATTAGTACTTTAACTATGCGTGTGCCTGATGGAACTGAAGAAATCCAAAAGGAAGAAATATTGCAGGAAGTCAGAAACCAAGCTTGATTTTTAACTGTATTTTTACAGACAATATTTTAAAAGTGTAACAATATTTAAAATTTTTAATTCAGTTTAATACAATACTTTTCCTGTGCAGCTGAAGCAAAGAGCTTCTGAATATGTGCCTTGATACGTGTCTGTTTATGTTAATGTTCTGTTGATGTGTAAAGCTTACATGTATGCACAGTAGAGGCTAGAGGTAGGGTATATAGCAAAAATGTGTTATCAGTGTACTGTAAGAAGCTTTCACAGTATGCCATGATGTGGCCTATGTTTTTTCTGAACTCTGATAAATTAGAAATAGTGTTACGTAAATAAAATACTTTCCAAAAACTAGAAATACACTGATTTATATTCAACATTTCACATTCTGCTCTGCAGAAAAGCATATTGTACCTACTAGGAGTATAACAATACACACGTTTTCAGGTTTGACACTGTTTTGTGTTAATAGTTCTATTGAATGCATTTTGCCATATTCTCTGATAACTACATGGAGGGTATTTGACTTTGATTGGGGTGAAAAATGCCCAGATCTGAGCTTGTGAATAATTTGATGAGCTGTACTCTGATTTGCTGGTTACGGCGGCGAGGCACCGAGATGATCACGCAGAAGCAACATGTCGAAATAGACACAGACAAACAAATGACATGAACCTCTGTGTAAATAAGCTAGATTGTCATACTGTTTAGTAAGCGGTGCTACTTACTTGATGTTTGCAGGCACTAGTTATTGTTTTCTGTACTATCTACTTGCGATCTCAACATCTACACACAGTAAATTAAAGTTGTTACTCACGGTGCAACTTTCAGTTTAAGGTGATCTGCTTCAACCATGAAAAAATGCATACAATCACACAGCATGGCTGCTACTTACAGGTTGCTGTTGGGGTTGTGATGCTAATAAAGGTGGAACTGCTCCTCTTTTCAGTCTCTTCAAAGTGAAGCTGCTCGATATTGTCCACGGTTTAATTCAAAGTTGTTCATGATTTTGTTCAAGACATGGGAGCTTCCTATTCTTCAGGGGTTTTTTTTCCCCCATCCCATCTTAAATGGTGCACAGTTGAGTTCTGGCACCTGTACAAGCCCTAGCATTAAGGAAGGAACGGAACATTTGATTAAGAAGCTGGAGAGCAGGGAAGGCTATGAAGTGCTGACATCCTCTTTACAATCTGGAACGGTACACCTCCGCATGTATAGGCCGCCACTTCCTGACCACTTTACTCTAATAGGTCAGGTGCCCAGTTTTTCTCATAAACAATGGTTTCCATGAAATATGATGAATGAGAGGCTCGCGGGAAACTGCTTCTCATTTGATTTTTTTGGTACATGTTAAGATCATTACACCCCTGAAAAGAATGAATAACTTTACTACAAACAAAAAATATCTTGCTTCATGCTAGATTGCAAACAATTTAAGTGTCATGATCAATTGCATCTCTGAAGATTGCCACTCTGCTTTACTCTGGCGTTTCACTTTTCAAGGAAAAAGAAAATAAGACGAATTGAAAGACTGAGATCCCCCGGCTGTCCTGCACACTTTGCGCAGTGTAAGCCACTGTTTTCAATTACCTTGTGTGAATAATGTGCAGAAAGCTTTTACATGAAAATGAGTCCTCTCCACATTGCTGTAGTATTCCAGATAAACGCAACTCTGAAGGCATGGAAATTAAATGGTAATAAACACTGCCATGAAGAGGAAAGATTCTTTCTGTTTGCACTCCATTTTGCAAAAGCTTTTTCACCCGTGTTGATTACAGCTACCACTCATGCACTGGATGTCTCAGTGTATTCCAATTTTCTGCAGAATACACACTAATTTGAAATCTGTAGACCCGCTGGTTTTCAGAGGCTGACGCACGAAGTTTATGTTTGTGTAGTGTAGTAAGTCAACAAGCTCGCTGGTGCTGTAGTTTTTGATGAACACTGATTGACTGGCTTTGATGCAAAACCACTACAGTCAAGTACAGGCCAGTGCCATGTGTGCGTATGCAGCTGACCCGTTTCAGACCGGCTTTTAGCTCCAGCCTGGGCAAGGCCCATAAAAATAGCCTTCTGGGTCCAGAGCATGCTTTCCAGAAAGAGGCCACGCTAGAGTTCTAAATCATATTCACAGGAGCGCACTTTTCTTCCAGGATTTGCTGCACTTTCAGACTTTTAGCAGCGAGTTACCTTTTAAACGTAGCATGAATAATCCCTTTTATGCTGCAGAATGCTGGGAATATACATGGAAATGTGAGTGCGTGTTGTGAATTTCATATGTGTACTGTATCTGTGGATATGATAAACATTCTTATGCGTTTCCTTCTGCCCTTACTGATGGGGAATACTAAACGGATAGCAGAATGCTGCAGGTGTTGGAATATTGGCTGTATTTAAGGCTGATGGACTTGGTATGCACCCCCCCCCCCACCCCCGAGTGCCCAGTTTTCCTGCGCCGGCCTGATGGAGAGTGTTCTCTTGAGGAGATCGGCCCCTGGCTCCCATTAGTATGTATGATTTTATTTTTGAATATGGACTGAAAGGACTATTACAGTGCAATTTCATGCCCCAGGGGTTATCTGACGTCTTCTTTAGCAGATTTAGCTCAGCCAAGTAGCTCACACTCTCCCTGCCTCTTACCTACAGCTCCTTTTGTCTTGTTCTCTTTCTTGCTCGCTCTCTCTCTCTCTCTCTCTCTCTCTCTCTCTCTCTCTCTCTCTCTCTGACTGAGTCTCTTGCTCTTTCTCAGTTTGTCTCACTCTCCCCTACTTTTCTGTCTGTCTGTCTCTCTTAATTTCCACATTTCTCACTTGTGCTTCCTCTCTCTCTCTGTCTTGCTCTCCCCTCTGTCTGACTGTCTCATTTCTACATTTCTCACTTGTGCTCTCTCTTTGTCAATCTGTCTTGCCCTCCCCTCCGTCTGACTGTCTCTCATCATATCTGTATTTCTCACTTGTACTTGTTCTTTTTCTCCATGTCTTGCCTTCCACATGGTCTGACTGTCTCTCATCATATGTATATTTCTCACTCATGCTCTCTCTTTCACAATCTGTCTTGCTATCCCCTCTGTCTGACTGTCTCTAATAATTTCTTCAGTTCTCACTTGTGTTCTCTCGCTCTCTCTCTTTCTCTCACTTTCTCTCCCTGTCTTTCTGTGTCACTCTCTCTCTCTCACTCACTCTCAATCACTCTTTCTCTGTCTGTCTGTCTGGCTGGCTGTCTGGCTCTCTCTCTCACTCTCGCTCTCTATTGCAGGTTCAAGCT
This sequence comes from Semaprochilodus insignis, assembly GCA_034552555.1. Lineage (NCBI taxonomy): Eukaryota > Metazoa > Chordata > Actinopteri > Characiformes > Prochilodontidae > Semaprochilodus > Semaprochilodus insignis. Next base: position 10,147,523 of record CM067478.1, read on the forward strand.
TTTGCATTGAACATTCCGAAAATGCTAAAGAGATAAATATCCCAGAAACTTTGTCTCACTTAATAAATTTGATATGTAGCTGTAATGATGGTAGGAAAGACGACATATGAAAACAGGATGAGACTTGACATAACATTTCCATGTATTGTTTCGTTTAATAATCTCATCTATCTTTCATTAATCTGGTCGGTTGCTGATTCTCATAGATGTTTCTGATGAATGTTTTAAGTAGTCTTCGCTCATGTATGATTTAATAACAGGGGTTCATTACTGCTCATCAGTGTTCCAGGTGTCGAAACAAGACCATCAGTCAAACCAGTCTCCCTGTTTCCTAAAAGAGTAACATCTCTCCACATCTCTTCAAATCTGTGCGTTCACCGTGTTCTCTACACTCGAGAACAGTGGATGCTTTTCATTCAGGCTCGTGCTGATGGCTGTAATCTGTAGCATGTTGACTGACCAAAGTCCATAAAGGGAGCTTTTAATAGCAGCAAGTGGAGATTTTGAAAGGAAGGGTCATTTAACGGCACCAGGCAAGTGAGAGTGAGAGGTGAGGAGGGAGGGAGTATTAGTTCATTATCCTGCTAAATGGTTTGGCCTGCCCTGCTCTTAAATAGCAACACACAGGTGAAGGCTCATGAGCGGCTGCTCGTATGTGATTGGTTCACGGCTCACTAAGAGGAAATGTGTGATGAAGATGGATTTTCTAATTGTATAGTCCATTAGTCACAAGGGAAGTGTGTCTCTTCCTTTCTACTCACAGTTCTGTGATTTCTCCCCATTTATGTTTATGTTAGCATGCTTATTGAGAAAGGCGATGATTAATTTGATGTAGCTGTTTGATGCAGTGCATTTTTGACACTGTGTTCTATTATTGTTGAGCGCCTCCATCAGAAACAATTTCCTTTGAATCATTAATTACACAATGATTTTATTTAATCATGCGTGCTGTGCAATCAGCCAGGCAATTTGATAAGATGAACATTGCAGATTGTATAAAGGACAACAAACTATTTTATGATTTCCTTACTTATTATGCAGTAAACAAACATGTAGGATTCTTGCTCCTTACAGTAATGGTCTATCCTTGCACAGTTCCCAAAAGGAAACAGGAAAACATCTTCAGAAAAAACAACAAGCTGAGCATGAAGTTCAAACTAGATTTGTGGACTTTAGACAGTAAGGCTTTCGGTTCCGGATATGCCTTTCACAAAGCTGTTTCTCTGAGCAGCACACAGGCTGGTCGCGTTAGATTGGTCAGTTAGAAATGGCTAGTTAGGTTTTCATAGAAAAACCTGCTGAATGTGAGTCTCAGAGGTTAGATGTGTGTTCTTTAAGCAGGTGCTGTGTTCCCTCCTTCTGCATCTCTGAAATCTATGTTGTGAAGCCAGTTATGAAGCAGTCACACCCTTATCTCTCTTCTGTTACTGTGGGTTGTTTGACAGGAATGCATGCCAGAGGCATATTCAGTTGAATGTGTTAAGACAAACAAACCTCTTTAAGTGCATATGTGTAACTCTGACAGTGTGCGGTGTGTTGCTGTTGAGATTAACTGTCGCTGGCATATTGAAGATGAAACAGCAAAACCTGACATTTACATATAAAATCTGGTACTTCACAGTGGAGGTGTTTGGATATTGTTGGATATTGTTCATGTTTTGTTGTTTTGTTCCCAGTCTTGGGTAATGCCTCCGTGAGCATTTCATAGCCAGTCACAAGGCTGATGTCTCTTGATACATGTCAGAGAATCTATGCTAGGTTATCTTATGCTAACCTAGCATAACCAAAAAGCAATCAGTTCCTTCACTCCATTTGTCTGTCCACTTGTTTATTTATTCATCTGCATGTTTGTTCATCCAGATTATTTTTATCTAGTTAGTGTCAAGTAAAAGATGATGGTGATGTTAGTTCTGTATGAGTGGCGGAGCAGGCTAGCTGTGTTGGACAGAGAGCTGTCAGTCAAGCTTCTCATTAGCCATGCTGTTTTCAGATCAGGTCTCATCAGGGTTTTGAGCCGTATTTACTCTGTGTTTGCTGGAGCTTTAAGACCTGATTAATTGGTTGCCCTGTGTTGTGCATTAGTTTTAAAAGAGGTCTGGGCTAAATCACTCCTTGTGAGATCACAACGAGTGGGTGGGGCTAAGCTACTGTAGGGTGAATGTGATTATGTGAAAAAAATCACAAATGCAGTGAATTCAGAATGGACTGCTTTTGCATTGTAGTTCCATGTGTGAGCTGTGTGGTTTGGGGAGTCATACATTTTGAAACTAAGTCGTACTACAGTTTGTTTACTTAAAAAGACAGTTTTCTGTGATGGGGCAGTTCTGTAACATTAGGCAGTGCCTTTATTTAGCTTTCATTTAGGTTTAGTTTACTGTTTAGTTTTCATTATTGCTTGTATTGTTTTCAGTGATGCGAGCAATGTGCCATTGAGATTACTAACAACAGTATTGATTATATACTTGTGGGTCCTACGTGTAAGGAAGACACCCAGTGCCATTCCAGCAGTCGCATGCACTTGTTCTATGTATAGATTTGCAGAAGCTTTTAAGATGATTTCTCATGAACGTGCCCTTTTATTGTCAAAATAATTCCCCCCTGAACCTGTCATACATCATGTGTCTGGGTGGAGCTGTACTGGAAAGTGGTTTGTTGCTGCTTAGTGGAGCAGTACAGCCCAGTGCTGAGATTAATGCAGCATAAAGCCGGGGTAGGGTAGAGTAGCCTTGGTTTCAGCCATGGTAATTTCTCCAACAAATTACATTCTGCCATCTCTGCACCCTGAAGCGCTGCCTTCTCTACCCTGGTTTTCTCTCTTTCTCTTTTCTCCTTCTCTTTTTTACTGTTGCTGTCCCTTTTCTTTTACATTTCATAATATCTGTCCTTCCGGAGGGGTAGTGCTTTGAGCGTCCTTTTTATTCCAGTATGTCACTAGATTATCCCTGTCCTTTGTTAGCGGCTATGTAGTGGGTTAGCTGCTCTGCTCTGTGTCAACACAAGACGCTGTCGTCTCTCTCTGGGAGCCTTTGACTGCATTAGAGACTCAGTCATGCGGATGTAGACGACAGAGGGGAAAGAGAGTGCTTTTATTTACCGAGCTCAGCGACGGTGTGCAGCGTTCAACTCATGAAAGAATTGTTGTTTTGAACCAGTTCTTTTGAACCAGTTCTTTTGAATAAATCGGCCGAACCGGTTCATAAACTCAACTGAATCAAATTTTTCGTAGTATCTTACCTTTGTGCTATGGGCTGAAGGCTAAATATGAAGTTTAACCGCGTAAAATCATAATGGACTTGCTTGTCAGCTTGTTGGTATTGAAAAGAGGATGAAGCTGACTACTTTTTTTGCTAGCTAAATTAAGCCATTCCACCTTAAATGGCCCTGCAGTTACATTATGGAACCGGTTCACCAGTATGGAGCTGTAACCCTGTTACGACTTGTAGGCCCCAATTTGGCATACATGTCCAAAGCTATTCACATATACTTTATTAAGCAAACAAAATAATTTACTGATTTTTAAAATATGCAGTCGTTATAAACACACCCAAATCCTGCTGAACGCTTCACAATAAATTTTCTTACCAGATGTACAAACACTAAAACAATTACACAAAACCTTTATAATTACTTAGTATAAAGTTATATATCTACTCTACTATAACTTTGTGAAACTTTTTAATTTGTGCATTCATTAGCTCTGCACCACATGTTCCTTTACCACAGAGTCATATGATAAAAAAACACATGTAAACAAAGGCATTCATTAGAAGCACCAAACTGTTTCAGAGCTAGCAGCATCCCCTTGCAAACAGTGTTACGGTATGAGTGGGTTATGTCTCAAGGACTTCTAATCAAAAAGTGTTTATTTTGGGCTATACCTCCCCATAGCTGAAATGTCAGAAACACCTGTAGGGCAAACGCTATGCAGCTGATGGCAGTCCGGCAAAACTAGGCTTGCCTAATCTTGTTTTTTTACTATGCCCTTTTTCGCTGATATGATTTGGGGTGAAGTAGAGTAGGTAGTTATGTTTGAAAGATCATTATGCGACCTTGGAATTTTAATTTGTTGCTGCAAAAACAGGTGGGATTTGGAGTGGGATCATTTTCCTAACACTTACCTAATGTAATAAATATCTACAGAGATGTACTCTACCCAGTGTTCACACATGTATTTCCTCTTAATAATAATGATTGTTTGATGTTGACATACAAAGCATCAGATATCATGGAAATATGTTAATTTGACATGCTTTCTTTCCTTCATCTTTTAAATGGTGCTAGTATTATGTGGAGTCTGAAATTTGCACACCTGATTTGTTGAAAGGAACACTGCATCCTTGCAAGGATCACTTGAGATATACTACTTCAGACTACTTGCTTCACTTTCTCAATTAATCAAAGCTATTATTCTATGTTATGGAAATGATTTATTGATGTTCTAACCATCTGATTCATTGAATTGAACAGTTTAAAAGAATCGATTCCCTAAACTGAACTCATCACTACCCAACGGCGAGCAGTGGGTGGGCTCTGTGTGCAGAGCGTCAGGGGTTTGGGATTCGCGTAAGCGTCTCCACAGAGAGATAGGGAGGCTTGTTCAGCCTCGCCCCCCTTCATGAATAATTCAGCAGGTGGCCTCTGCTGATTGGAGTCAGCTGGAGGAAGTGGTGTGTGGGCGGGCGGTACTGACCGACAGCGCAGAGCAAGTCCAGACAAGTAGTGGCCAAGGGAACGTGTGTTTGTCAGTGGTGCAGAGGGAGATGTGAATGTAGGCCAGTCTGCTGCTGTACGCTGGATGTGCGTGTGTGTGTGTGTCTGTGCTTGAGTCCCATCGTTAGGGCTTGCGTTTGTGCTCTTCCTGCATCGCTGCTGTGCCACTTCCGCCATCAGCAGCACCCCGTCCCCCACTGGAATTACACAGGGGACATGTAACCTTTCCAACAAGGCTTTGTCTGTGTGCGTGTGCATGTGTGTGACAGAGAGAGAGGGAGAGGGAGGTAACAGCCTCCCGTGGAAAGGATTTGCCGATGCATTCCTGTTGGAAAATGAAGCTTCAGGTAAATAAAAATACATGTACGTGTTTGTGTGAGGGTTGTATAGGTGTGTGTTTATTTATTTATTTATTAATTTATTATTGTGGGTGTATGTGATGATCCTGCACAGAGGATGCAGCCTGCGTACTGGGGGAGAAAACACTGTCTCCATGGTTGTAATGGTGAGGCCTGTTGTTGTTGTATGGAGATGAGTCGCCCTGTGCAGTAGAGCGCATTGAGAGCAGGGTTTGTGTCTGTGTATGCGTTTGTGCATCTTTTCTTCCCCCCTTGCAGATAAAGTATTACCTCTGTTCTCCTCTGCTTGCGTCTGTCTCTATCCACAGCTATATTTACTCGCAGGACAATGCACTTTTCTGCTGACCCACTTTCTCTCTTTATTTCCTCCTCAGCCTTTTTCGTGCTGCACTGTCTAACTACCTGGCTGGAGGGGTCAGGCGCGGCTTGGAAGTGTGTGTGTGTGTGTGTGTGTGTGTGTGTGAAAGGAGGCAGTGCTGTGCCAATATGTTATAGAGGACAGCTATTATATTTCTCCCTGTGGACAGTGCAGTGGTGGTGTAGGAGTGTGTAGAACTGTCTGTTAACTGTTACATGAAGATGACACTGTGGTGCTTCATGTGCCTCATTTAGGTTGGTCAGTTGTGTGATTATGGCTTTGGGGTCTACAGTGGGGCTTAGAGGTGGCATATCGACTTCAGTTGGTGGTGAGATTGATTCAGTAACAGCAGAAAATGCTGGATTGGATATCTGGAACTGAAGGACTGAATCTGATCTGATCATATAACAGAACTATTCTGAAATATCTCCTCTCGCTCAGTGTGTTGTTTTTGTGTTTGTAGCTGTGTATTACTGTGTGTTGTAGCTGTGTATTTCTTCCTGTGAGTTAGTATAGTGTTTGTGTGGCCTGCTTTAAGATGCTCGTGTGAACTACAGCCTTGCAGTTACATTTAGTATCAAAGACAATCATTAAAACTGTGCGTGACTTTTTGACTATGTAAGGTTTTTATATGGTAAAACAGTTTTAGCACTCTTTTTCTTTTAGAACGATCCGCTTGCACCTCTCCACCATGAACGGATTTAAAGTATATTGATGGTTTAGTGCCATCTCTAAAAGGTGGTTTAGTGCCACCTCTAGTTGGTTGATCTATTGACGCGTCAGTTGTTGAAGGTTCCTCTTGTATGACCGTTTTTATGGTGCAATCAAGCAGGAGCTGTATTTCCCCCATATTTCCCGTAACGTGTTGTGATTTATTGGAATGTGTGCTGCATAAAAATTATAGTGCGCTTGTGATTTTAAGGAAACACCATGTGGACTGTTTAACCGTAATCGGTTCCATCGACAACCAGTCAACTTTGTAGACTAATCATTGCAGTGTTAGTCCACAGATCTACGATGAGCCTCCTCCATCAAGACCGCTTTTGCTCTGTATGTGTTGTGGAGTGGCCGTTAGTCAGCACATCTCCGTCTTCCTCCTCACGGAGTGTCATTAGCAGTCATTACGACTCATTAAGTGCCATTCATAGAGTGTTGAATCATACCCTCGCAAGTGCTCTCGCTAACCATTAGCCTGCTGTTCACTTTTAATTCTGTGACTCCTTTCTATTAAACGCTCCTTCTAAATGTACACTCTCAGTCTCACGTTGATTTTATATATAATTATTATTTTTTCGGCATTCTGGCGTGTAACAAATAGCATCATTGACAGACACACCAAATCAGAGGCTTTGTGTGAAAATCCGCCAGCAGGAGAAAGAGAAGGGGTGAGGGGGGAGGGGAAGGCAGCGATTAGTGGTCACATGACACATGGCAGCTTACAGTGCGTTTAGGAGAGGCAGGCTGGAAGGGACAGTGAACGTCTCTAGACGTCCATCACCTAGGTGACCACTCCTCCACCCTGCTGAGACTCTAGCTACATGTTTGAGAGAGTGTTTGGCTGCTGTTTGTGTGGTACAGTTTAGCCCCCATTTACCCCCATGCCGTAGCTCATTTTTACTTCAGAGAGCAAGAGGAACTGTGCCGCAGGCAGGCCGAAGCTAATGAGGGGATATTTAGCAGGACGAATTGAGAGAAAGGGAGTTGGAAGATGATCAGTATTCCCGCAATGAAGATCACGTTCAAGACTGGAGCAGTTCACATTCAGCTCAGGACTGACTGATGAGTGTATCTTGGCTATGTCATATGTAGAGAAACATACAGAGCATGCATCATAGTTAAGTCTTCCTCTGTTCCCTGTGGTGGTACTGAACTGTTTCTCGGCAAGGGGAACATAGTTCCTGGTGTCAGCACTCTAATTAGCATTTACCAGAAGGAGTCTGCACGAATTTCAGAGAACTCTATTATGAAATAGATTGAACACTCAAATAGTGATAAACGCTAGACATGTTTTGGGAAGCGACTCTGTAACACTTTTAAATTAGAACAGACAGTACTTGAGTTATGCTGCTTGTTTGCTGTAGCTTCTATCAAACGTAAAGCGGTGAAATACAGTACTACCAAAAGTCAGAGCCCACCCTTCATTTATTCAGTTTCTTGTCAGAAAGGAGACAAGTTACTCATTTTACAGCATCAGGAGGAAGGAAAAAAACAGAAACAAGCATTTCATTTTAGTATATTTAAAATTATACACAAGCCTCAACAGCTGTTTATAATGATATATCCAATGTTTCGTTTAGTGTGACCACTCTTGGCCTTTATTTATTTGTTTTACAGAGTTTTACAGTGAAATCTGCAGGGATATTTTTCCACACCTCTGTTCTGTTTCAAAACCTGGTTGCATTTTCCTCATGATTCAAATAATCCCAGACCCATTCAGTGATCTTTTTTTTCCCCTTTCTCAGTAACGACTTCTTTACAGCTATCCTTTCAGACTCCTAGCGTTGAGTTGCTTTCTTACAGTGGAAGGATGGACAGAAACGTCTGTGGATTTTTTTCAGATCTGAAGACAAAGCTAAGCTTGATTTTCTCCTTTGTCTCTGTTTATCTGATGACAGTTTTGGTAGTCTACCAGGTTTTCTCTGTATCTTTTAATGATTTTTTTTAAGGAGATTTTTTTGGATTTTATTTTTATATCTCTGTTTTGCTTTTGCTGTTAAGTCGTCCACCAGGTGTAATTTACGTATTTGCAACATTTTCATCATCCACATTTAAAACTGCCTAGTACATCACCTTCTATATTATTTCACCGTCCATTTATCCAGTGCAGTTCATCATTTGAAAGTACTGTCAAGTCGTGTGTCACATGATGTGTTATTGCCGTTTTGACTGGCTGTTTCATGAGACCTATGGAGGCTTTGGCACAACTGTTGCTGCTAAGTTGTGGCATGTGTTACATTATGCTGTTGCTGTTTAGTTTCATATATGTTTCAAGCGACTTCAGTTGCATGAAAGTTTCCCCATGTGAAGCCAGCCTAAGAATTAACAGCGTATATAGATTCAGTTAATTAATATTTCACTACTGATGCCCTTACACTAACGTTCACATACAGAGCAAAGCTATCTCTTTACACAATCCCATGGAATTCCCCATAGGCGTGGCTCAAAACCCTTATATTAGCCAGGCCTGATCCTTTTAGGGACTGATTAGGGTTTCACCCAGCAGCCCTTCAGGACAGAGAGAGCACATAGCTGGACCTTGCACTGCACGTGACCCGCAGAGCTCACTACCCACGGGAGCCTGATGCTAACCACTGCTTCCTGATCTCTCACACTGCACTGATTCTGTTCGTGTGTGTGTGTGTGTGTGTGTGTCAGAGAGGGAGAGAGAGAGAGGGAGAGAAATAAAGACACAGTCTTTCTTCCTGCTCTCGAAATGGGGGTTATTTTGTGGTCCTCACTAGAGCGAGTGTTGTCATGCACTCAGCAGGTGTGTGGTTTGCTGTGTATTAGTAACCATCCTATTCACACTGCACTCTGACCTTATATCCACAGGCTTCCCGGGAAAGGATTTGCTTGGCCAGCTCCGTCAGTCATATTGAGTCACAGTAATGTCATTGACATCACTGTGGTATGAATTAACCTTCCCTTAAATTTCGCTCCTACAAAGTCTGAAATTTGAGGAAATCTGGAATGTGACTGCTGGACGCAGGCCGATTTCCTGTGAGATGAGCGCATGCGTTCCTCCAGGAAACTATTGTATCTCTGATTCTCAGGGTGACCATTGCTTCTGCACTCCTTCGTTTTTTCCCACAGCTCATGCTGATCATATTACCTCTGTGCACATTTGTAATCATAACAGTGAAGGAAGCATGTTTGTATGGTTCATGACATTTGTGTAGGTGTCAGTGAGTTTCTGCAACAGTGGTTTGCCTGAAGATTATAAAAAGGATATGGTATTGTGGAAGCCCCTGAGGCAGGATCTTACAAACTGTAAACCACTGAAATGCATTAAACTGTGACCTGGAGGTTTTTTTTGTCTTCGGAGATATTCAAGTCAGATAATGAACAATAGGTATCTTGGCTTGCTCGCTAATCACACATCAGAAAATGTGCAGGAATTACTCCTCCTGGAATGGCAGAATTAAGGGGAAAAATATGTAGTGATTTCAGTCTGTGTTAGGGTTGCCTGGTCTTAGTCGTAAAAGATGGCCTAATCTGGGCTTTGTTTTGCTGCAGTCAGACCAAAGGCGAAGAAGACTGGCCTGGTGGAAAGATTGTTTCACTTTAATGGAAAGCACAGAAGAATGTAAAAAATTAAACCACTTCCAATAGCAGTTTGTTTTGCTTTGCGTCGGTTTGTCTAGTTGAACTTCAACCCCATGAATTTGCCAAACTAGGAAGCATGAATCAAAAGCTAAGGAGAGTGGCATCAGGACACTTCTTTTCAGAAGAAGAAAGGAGAAATAGGTAATTATTACAGTAACAAGATGCATTCATTAATTGCAACAAAATGAAACTAGTTGGCTAGCCAGTGTTCAATGAATCACACCAGGCCCTGTTTCAATACTTTTAACATTCCAACTTCTTGCACTATTGGTGTGTGTATATTACACAAGTGGCCACTTGTAGCACAACAGTGAGCAATGGTTTGTCCACTTGGAAAGCACTCCTGTATGTTTGAGCGTTTTTGAAATATGAAATATTTTTTGAATAATTGCTTTGTCCAGCTATAAGTTCTGGTTTAAAATGGTGCATTGCCTTTGTTTTGTTGCTCGCTGTGTAACCTTTAGCTTGCTAAGTTGCAACCTAGAAGAGTATAATAATGAAGCTGTGTCAGATGACAAATGGAGTTATTTGCTGCTTGCAGTGCGTTTAGGAGAGAAGGGACAGTGAACATCTCTAGACGTCCATCACCTAGGTGACCGCTCCTCCACCCTGCTTAGAGTCTAGAGAGTCTAAGTTTGAGAGAGCATTTGGCTGCTATTTGTGTGGTACAGTTTAGTCCCCAATAAGCATTTTTAAATATTTCAGTTCTGTGATTTATAAACCGCTCCGTCTGCGATTAAAGGGGAGGTGAGTCAGGTTCCAGTGATTATTGGGAAAGTTCTACTGCCGAAGACGATTGGTTCGTCACCCCACTGTAGACTAGCGACAAATAAGATGCCATCAGGGATTCCTGAGGAGAGATGATGAGGCCAAGCGGACAAGGCCATGTTAATACCGGTATCAAAACAGGCAGGACCACTCATAATAATCTTATTTTTCATTTAAAGGCTCAGTATACAATTGAGAACGGTTGTTGATATTATAACTTATCAGCAATATAAATACACCCCTTCCTTTAGTGCTCCTTCAGATGCTCCGCCCCCAAACGTATGGATGTGTTTATTCAAGGCGAACGACACTGGGTTTGCGTAATATTTTTTTTGGTTTAGATCTTTATGTCCATAAAAGCCTTCGTCCGTTGTACTGCGAAATACTATGAAATAACTTTGCCCCGAATAGCACAGCAAGTAATGTTGTTTTTCCATTCCACCTTCAGTGGTGCAGAAGTTACATTCTGGCACCTCAGCTTCTGGTCTGAATGTTCCTGTTCCACCTATCCAGCTTTTTGTTCATGGTACTGCAATTACATTCCCAGGTGCCAGAAAGTAACTGCAGCACCATTTAAGGAGAAAGAGGAACATTTCAAACAAGAAGTTTGCAAATAGGAAGCCAACTTCAATCTCTCTTGGAAAGCTCTGAGACTGCTAGCGGACCAGTTTGACATTGCATACTGTGCCTTTATTTGACTGATAAAGAGGCAAGCAGTGACACACATGCTCTTAACCAAGGATTGCAGCCATCTAAACTCGGCGCCGCTATTGCATCACCCCAGTCTGAAATAAGAAAAAGTCTATTTCAATCTACTATGCGATTAAAAAATAAAATAATTTTACATGGTGCATTGGCAGTTGGAAGGCATCTAGACTGCCTTGGAGACTTTCTCAGACGGCGCTTTAAAATTAACTGCCTTAAAAAACACGTCCCTACACACTGCCATGTACAGATATTCCCCTTTTCATGATTTCATGCTAAAAATGACAAGAATGTAGTCGATATTTTCAGCACCCTCCTTTACCAATTAGCCACACAGCAGAGTCATTTATTTAAAGAATTCTTCTGGAGTCTTGAAATGTAGCTGCAGTTGACTAACTGTGGCAAGCGGTTCTCAGAAATGACGGGGGAATGGCGTTGTAGAAGGTTTCTGCTGATTGAGGTTCATGGGAGTGAAGTGACATGACATGGGTGCCATGAGTCACCCTCTGTGCCTTAATTCCATGGCTGTGTATTGAGGGCTGACTAGATGGTTGGGCCTGGCGTGGGGTGCTGAAAGGTTAGCGTAGCTGTGACAGATTGGACCTGGGCCAAGGCTGCTGCACTGCCCACCACAGTGTGCTTTAATGAATATAGAGCAGCACCATACTCCAGCACTCAAGCTTCTGCCATTCACTGTTTACGGTGTGTATAGAGTTAGTGGTTCTGGTAACAGCCTCAGTTTAATGCTTTTTACTTCGTTGTTATGGACTTACATGCACCAACCAACTGTCCATAGACCACACTATGAAGCTCTGGCCTTCAACTTGTTTTGTCTCCAGACCAACATTGATTGGTCCTTTATCATTATTGTTAAAGGAGCCGTTTTTTAAAGGACCAGACAAGATGAGGGCAACATATTACTGGAAAATGCACAGTATTTCCCCCTTCAATTCTTACCATTCTAGAAGGAATGTTGCAAGTTCAGCATCAAACATTGTCCCTCAACAAGAACATCTCTGGAGGTGGAAAGCAGTGGTAAAGTTAAACTCTTGTTTTGCCTTTATTTATATTACATCTTTTGCTTGCTGCTGGACGTGGCGAGAGCAAGCAGCAGTGGTTATAATGGTCCCTTGTCATAAGCTTAAGCCATTGTTGTGTTTATTTGACAAGACGTTAGAATACACTATCAGGGTAGTGCCACTTCTTCTTCCTCTTATGTTGGACTGAATCGATTTGACAATACAATGACTCAGTATAACCTCTTGGCATACATTATAGTGTTATAAGACAGCACGGCCAGGGCTAGTTGGTCAGCATACTAACTTTAGTCCATATCTCTGCAGCACAATACACGGACATATTTAAGGTCATCAAATCAAATCAAAACGGTTCCTTCTTCACATTCTAGTTCATTGTTTTGGAATGTTGTATAATTCAATTTTTTACATATTGTTCCTTTAAGTGATATCACAGAAGCAATCTAACTCTAAACACTGTTTTAATGTAATTCACATATATTTAGGCTTAGGCTCAGGTTTACTGTGTACTTTTGTTACTTTCATTAAATAGAATGTGATTTCTGTCCCTGCTCACTTCATGTCATTCTCAGCATTTTATATCAACGTTTCAAGGCCGTACTAAAAAAACACACCGAAGTGATATTTTCTTTTTCTTTTTGTTATTAAGTTAGTTTGATTTTAACAGTACGCCTTTGTGTTATTGTTGATTGTTAGGCTACTAATGATAGGTTTTAAATGGCAAGTGGTTTTCACAATAAAAGTGCAGCATGAAAAGTTGTGCTCTAAATGTGCAAAAATAAAAGTTCAACTTTTTGATTGACAGCTGCACACTCATTACCCATCAGACAAGAACTACTGCTCCAGTGGCTATTTTAGCACAACAGATGGCTGAACCCTCCTCACACATAGTGTGGTGGCTGTAGATGCTAATATATTTAAACTGTGTTAAAGCATGTTTCCTCCTGTGTCCGATCTACAGACAAGGTTTGACAGTTAGCCTGTTTTAGTCAGCATGACTCCGCTGCTCAGCGCTGTTTTCTTTCATGTAAAATCCTGAGATCTGCCAACTCTGTGTTCAAAAGACATGTCATCACCTTTGCTTGAAAGTGACATTTGCTCAGCTGATGGAATTTTTGACATGGGTTCTTAGCCGTCTTCATTATTATGCAGGATCTGAGCTACATCTCACAGCATTTGGTACAAATAAAGATGTCACCAATGATTTGAGTAAATGCCAGGGAACCTGCTGGAGAGGAACAAGTAACTACCTTAAATTAGACGTCAGGAACTTAAAAACTCGTCAAAACCTCTTTCTCTTTCTCTCTCTCTCTCTCTCTCTCTCTCTCTCTCTCTCTCTCTCTCTCTCTCTCTCTCTCTAATAAGGCAATCACATGACTTTATCGAAGCCTCTGTCACAGCAGCTGGCTCGGAACACATTCACATCTTCACAGATCATTTACTTTTAGCAGACTTGAGGAGCTGTTAGAAATGCTAAGAGTCCTCCAGTGTTTTACTTAGAGGAGTTAGAGTCTTTGAGTTTGACTGCAGTAAGGCCATGAGTAGCTGTGTTCATGTACGCAGGAAGTTAATTATTACGCTGATGGACCTGAAATTTAATCAGTAAATATGTGGCGTAAAGGGTGACAGCATGAAAAATGCTTTGCTTTTTCTTTTTTTATTATTTACATCAAACAGAATATTTCATAATATGCAACAATGCGGTGAAAGACCAATATATACTTATCTCACATCAGTGTGCCAGTTCACATCCTGCTCAGTGGCAACCACATTTGAACAAGAAGTTAGCAAGAAGTTTTCCTGAGCAGGATAGAAGCTCCCGGGTTTTGGGTTTAAGCTTTTAGCTAGGGGAGGCTGTGTTCTCGGCTTAGCTAGCCAACAGTTTGGGGAGTGGGAGCCAGCACTGGGTGCTTACCTGTTCTTTTGATTTGCAGTGTTCGTTAGTGAGCTTGGAAGTAAAGCCTGGAATGGGCCAGACCTGGGCCCTCTAATGGGTTTCTTGGTGGAATAGCCCCTGTTACAATATAATATGAATGAAAACACTTGTTTGCTGTGCTTTAAGCTTTGGCTCAGCTCTAGCTGCTTCACTTTTTCATCTCCAGCAGGATACTTCACCACAAAAGTACAATGGTTTTGAGCCATAACAGGAGCTGGGGCTTGTACCCACTTGGCAGCTAGTGCACTCTAACACATTATAGTGTAAGGGGAGGATCCATGCTAAGAGGGGCCGTCCCAAAAACTTGTAAATACAAAAATGATGAAAAACAGTTTAACGGTCTTGACTGCACAATTCACAACTATATCATTAGAGATCTCTGAATTAAAAATACAATGACTAATTTGTGGGCTCAGAACAGCTCTGCATACATTTTCCCTCTTTACAACCTTATGTTTTAACAACATGCAGCAATTCAGCTCGCAGTAATGAACGTGCAGTATTACCTGGAACAGTGCACAGCTACTGCAGGTGTTGTGCTCTTAGTTAAACATGTTTGGGTCTTTACTACAATCAAATCATTTATTCAGAACATATTTGTGAAAATCCTAGAATCTGGGAGTGCTGCCTCACTTGTAGCACCTCTACTTCCTGTGCCCCTGACTATGTGACAGTTTGTCCAAGTTGACCGAAACACACTGATCACTTTGCAGAGATGGCAGGACAAGCACTGCTGTTATTCATGAATCTGTGATCAGGAAAGGAAGGGCTCTTTTGCAGCTCATATACCAGTAAGATTTGTTGTGCAGTCACCTCAACACGCTGAACCTTTGGCAATATACTGCATGTAAAATATATTTGCACACAGTATATTGAGTTGTATACATGTTCAGTGCTGTGGTTATTTTTTTTAAGGCTAAGAAGGGGTTGGGAAAACGCATCTGCT
Source organism: Semaprochilodus insignis (assembly GCA_034552555.1). NCBI lineage: Eukaryota > Metazoa > Chordata > Actinopteri > Characiformes > Prochilodontidae > Semaprochilodus > Semaprochilodus insignis. The sequence goes on from CM067478.1 coordinate 10,162,668, forward strand.
GTTGAAGGCACATTGGTGCTTTTCCGCGTTTGAGAGCTGAATGGCGTACTAAAGAGAATTTATTATCTTCTAGAAAGGCTGCTGGGCTTTTGATCATTTCTTGTCTGAGCGTGGTTCGAGTTATTCAGTCAGGGAACATCAGCTTTACTGCTACGGCCTTTCTCTGAGCTAAAGAAAGCGTCTTTAGCTTGAGAAAATGTTCTGTTAGTTCGACTTAGTGGACATGATGCATTCTTTCAGCGCTATGTCTTGCCGTTGACATCCATAAAGCTGTAATTGGTCTTTGATTTAAGAGCAAGTAACTATTTTTCTGACATGTTAGCTGCGTTTGTAGCATACAGCGTTATGAGGCAGTCAAATTGTTCCAAACAATAACCCTCAGTGGACGCAGTCGATAGGTCTGAATTTAGCTGATTGGAAGCTTTTGTGTTCTCTGAGCTCTGAAAGCACCATTTGATGCCACTGTTTCATTTGAAATGACGGCTGTCTTGCCGTTATGGCTGTGATTGTGTGTACGTACAATGGCACAGCAGCTGAACCACGATTACATTCTTCCAGGTTCTTTTATGCTTGAAATATCTGAGTATTCTTCTTTGTTTCTTACCTGTCTGGCATGAGCTATCAGCTGCTTTAAGTAATAGTTTATCTAATTTGCACGTTTTTCTTCTTGGCCCAAATGTGCTCTTCTTAAATGCGCACTGAAGCTACTGGCTAATGAAGTTAGCAAACTTATTGTTCACCAATTAGCATTAAGCAAACACACTTGCCTTAAGGTGTGGATTAATATAGAACGAAATTGCTTGTGTGCTTTCTGGCCTCGTTGGACATTTTGTTGTCCAGAGCAATGGGCACAGTTCATCATCATAACTAAAACAGTTGTAGCAGCCAAAGCCTGATATTTTTTGTCCTTATTTAGCTGATTATGTATTATGATTACGATTATGTAATTTCATCCTTGGAATATGGATTTTAAGGCTGTTCTTTTCTCCTCCTGGTTGACTCTTGATTATGCTTTGTATGAAGACTGTAAGGAAAAAGTGGGCACTACAAATACAGATCACACAAGAGTAGCAAGTGGAGAGAGTGACTCTAAGGCGGTCGTGTCTGTAGGGATCCGTCGGTTCTTTGGCAGTTGGTGAGAGATGGAGGAAGGTGGAGTGGAGGAGAGCTAGAGGGAGGACGAGATGGCAGGAGAGCGAGCAGCAGGCTGAGGCAGTGCAGATGGCGGCGTCTCCACTCACTCAATGCTGATAACAACCTCAGCTCTCCAGGCAGGATAATTTAATCTTCAGAGCGAGGCATCGCTGAACTCGCCATCTCCTCCGAGACACACCACATAAAAGGGAGGAAGAGAGAGCCTTAAAGGTTCCACAATTATGCTCTGAAAGAACCTTACCTGGCTAAAATGATACAGTAGACCTTTTTGAACTTGAAGCAGTATTGTCTCCCCTCCTTCTGTCCTTTGATTATGGTGTCCTTGACAAAGCATTGTATCTTTTCCTGCTTTTTTGCAGCAGCTAAGCTATTGAAGAGAAATTATACCTCTGCAAAACTGCTGTCCCCAACTTGGCAGTGAGTGAGTATTTTAAGGAGTCCTTGACCCCCGCTTCAAGCCCATCTTTAAAGCTCCAACAAATTGCCTCAGGCTAAAGAAACCACGGACTTCAAGCGGTAGCTCACCAGGATGTTACCTCAAAGAGATTGCACATTTTCACAGCAAATCAAGAAACCTCTTTTTGCCTACTGTGCCTGTGAACGGCACCTAGCTTGCGCCTGTCTGGATGGACTCTTGTTCTGGATGGCTTTCATGGATATTTAATTATTCTGCCGAATGATGGAGAGTCTCCCGTGGCTGCGCAACTCAATTGTGTGAGTCTGTAAACAGACTTGCACAACAGAGGCTCAGGATGCGGTGACCCAAAAATGGAGCCATCAGATCCTTCCCATCTGCCTGTGTGTCTGGGAGAATGATTCTCAGCTCTTGTGCAAGCCAGATGAGCAGTGCTAATGGCTGAGAATATGAGTGTAGCAATGCTAATGCCTGCTTTCACTGATGACAGTACTCAGCGTTTAACAAGGCTAAGTCTTTCCAGGATTGCTATCATTACACACTCTCAGGATGTGTTTATATCTATTGTTCGCTTCCCTTGATCTGAACTAGGGATGCACGTTTTGGGCAAATGCTTTTACCGATAACTGACCATCATTAGTTGGAAGTAATCATTAACTTACAATCCTAAAATCAAGGATGCAACCCATCTAGATTGTTATAGCAATTGTTTTCGCCAGTCAAAGTCATTGTAAAGTGCTTGATATACTTTAAATAACCGTCCATCACAATAGTTTTGCGCACCAGTCTGGGATTTTCTTACACTGCTATACATTGCACTCTGTTGGTGAACATGGGTAAAATAGTCTAATAGAGTCTTTGTGTTTTACCAGCCTTTTTTTGGTCTATTAAGTGTAACCAACAGCCTGTTGTAACCTTATGCAAACCATTCTGCATACTATGATAACTGATACTATTAGTTGATCAATAGTTTTGAAGTTTATTAACAGATAATCCATTCATTGTTTACTTTCCTAGTTTGATCCAAAGTAGCGAATGATTCGGTTTCATTTTAGTCCAGGTTTGTTTGGGGTTTACATGTGTTTGATACTGAACAATATAACCACAGTCATAAAAAATATAAACTAATGCAGATCTTACCGTGTCCATTTGGCAGTGTTTTTGAGCCATGCTGTGCTCTGGGTTTTATGTGTCTCTTATCTTTTTCTCATGTTATCGTTATCATGTTTTCACAAGGAAGAATTTAGTGCCCATAAAGTGATGATGTTTAGATACATACACGTGTCAAAAGAACAACAGGAATTTGGTGACAACAGTTTGTTCCATGTTTGTCCATATTTTGGACATATTATTCATTTTGTCTTTGGTGTGTTGTGCATTCATATTGCAAACAGACCACACCAAGTGCACAGAGAGTGACCTTTTCAGGTGTAAAGAACCTTTTTAAATGATCCTGTAATGGAGCATTTTATATACCAATGACAGTTTTCTTTCCTGGAACCAACTGTTCATGCCAGTCCTTTAAGGAAGCCTTATATTAGTGCTTTCCACAGATTTAACATTAAGTGAATCAGAGCGGTTTGATGTGAAATGGTTCATGGTAGAAAAGCTCAACAATTTCCAAACCACCAGTGAACCTACATGTGTATGTTGTGTGTAATATTAATGATAGTAAAATGGTGGCAAATCTGGAAAAATATGTTTTGTTTGAGGACTAGTTGGCCTCACATTGCTCTGCATGTACCTCTCTGCCATGAATGGCTTTTACAATGCTTCAGACATCAGGCAGTTTATGCATAATGATATAATGTGGTTTACTATGAGGGAGGTTTCATAGCCATTGAACTCTTCAGACATCTAGGTCCCTTCACCACCACTGATGAACAGTTCCAACAGTTTCTCTATAATGGAACGTTTCAGACCAAACTGCTCTTAATGACTTTGTTTAAATCTCAATCATTTATTTCTTCTCAAATTAAAACAAAAAAAAAATCATAGAACAAATTTTAAGTGGTGACATTTAATCCAATAACACTGAGTTTGTGAACTTCTTGGAGATGAGGTAGACCTGTCAGAAGCACAACTTTGTTCAGAATTAAATCACAATTAGATATTTTACCCAAATCATTCTGTCTGGGTTACTGCCAACCTAAGCTGTAGAAGAATCATTCTCGGCTTCCAGTATTTATTTTTGTCATTTAAGCCCATTATCATCATCATACAGGGACATGTAGAGGCTGCATAGAAACGGAACGAGACTTCTGACATGTTCTCTGTGCACGGTCCTTGAAACCTGATTGTGTAAAACATCCAGAATGCCCGGCGTCGTCTCTCTCGTTGGTTTGTGGTGTGCAGCAGACACGGAAATGCTTTAATTTGGGCAGGAGGAGCATTTGTGTGTATCGTGGTGCTCTTATCTCTCTCCCTTACTCTCTACTCTCCACTCTCTTTTGCTCTTCTCTAATCATCCCTCTCCCATTATTTTAGAGGACTGCCCATGCATTTGCTGCCTCATTATATTGGCAGTGCACTCATGGCAACCTTGGAGCTCTGCTCGTTATTCTATTTCTGCCCGCACACAGATCGTCCCCGATCAGCGGAGGCAGAGGCCTATTAGCCCTCACTGTTTTGCCCTCTAGCTCGGAGCAGCGAAACACGCAGAGTGGTGGACCTTCCTATTAATATTTAGAAATCTGTGCATGCTGCCATATATGTTTGTCGTAATGCCTCTTAGAGCTGAAAATCCTCTTAGTGAGGAGCACTTGGGGTTTCAAAAAAGCTTTGTAATGCAGTCTTCCTATGTTAAAGTGCCCATAATGTACATTTTTATGTGTTTTATTTTTTCTCAGTCTACTTATGTTACTGGGGCTTTCTAGGCCAAAATAACCTCAATTCTCATTTGCATGACTGTTTTCCAACTTGAGTGGCTGCCAACTATTGTGACTTATCCAAAAATACCTCCAGGCTGAAATGTATGGAAGAAACAGAGGCTATGTTCAGACCGCTTGGTCAGATCCGATCTTTGGCATTTCCAGATTGAGTTTTGATAGACTGGACAGTGAAAAACAACGTGAAGTCTGTTTTTTTGCAAATCAGATCCAAACCACATTTAAAGGTGGTTTCCAATCAGATTTTTACGCAGGCGTCTGTACACTCCACAGTGTCTTTTGTGTCAGTTGCAACTTGTCAAACAACAACAGTATCAAATCCAGAGTGATGGAAGGGATGGGATTCAAGAAGAGTGCCAAAGAGTTGTGAACCGTCATTTGGCAGAGCATTGAGGGCGAAACATAACAGAGTTTGGAGGTCGATATGATGCTGCTCCGTCTCGCCTGCTTCCGCGTATGAAAGCCATGTCACCAGTGTGGCATGCAGTAACTGATGCCTATGTCATTACCACAGCAACCTAACCAAAGAGGTTAGAGATGTCTGGACACATAAATCTGAACACATCCAGAAAGTTCAGACTGAAATCCTCTGAGATGTTGGAGGAAAAAGAACTTTCAGGTTCTTCTTTTGAATGTCTGGAATCTTTGAAAGGCTACAGTTAAACATCTACTGCCTGACATCCAGAAACAGCACAACATTTAATCATTTTCACTACCATCTTCTGCTGCACTCTCCCCACCAAAAACGTTCTGCAGAAACAACACTTACCACTTCGGTTAGTGGCCCATAATGTGTTTAGGTTGAATAGACAGTCATATGTAAACGTGTCTGTGGTTGTAACTTCACAACCATGAAGAATTTAAAATGTTTTGCTTAATATATACACTATGAACTGAAGTGGGATGAAAACAAAGTTTTGAAATGTTAACAGTGATTAGTGTACTGTACATCGATCGTAATGCTAAAGCAACAGGTAGGTTTGTCTTAATATTGGGTCAGTGTTTAACAACAGCATAAGATTCCGAAGTTGACCTGAAGGCTTTACTTAACTGTCCTAAGGTTTCTTCTCTTGGCACACTATCAGTTGCTTTGAAAGTCAGGTAAAAAGAAAGCCTTTGTGGCTTCGTGATGCTGCGTGTGAATGCATCGAGACAGTGGATCTGCTCTCCACTGAGGTGTGCTGTTCTGACAGGCTGGAACAGACACTCTGGCCTCCTCTTATCTCACTGCTGGAGTCTTCAGCTCTCCCCATCGGGGCCCGAAAGCAACCTGCTCTATCTGTGCCTCAGCTGCTGCAGCCCGTATACAAACCTGCACACACTTGGGCTCAAACAGCATGTCGAAACAAATGAGAGGAAGAGAGAGGAATTACAGAATTTCAAAAAAGCAATTATTCTGGCATCATACAAAAATCAACACTAAATACCGCATGCAGTAAAAGGACTTGTACTCAGATGCCTTCGCTGGAGCTGAAGCCATTATTTCAAAAAGCAGCCATTCCTCAGGAGCATTTTCTCCCCTGCATCATTAATTCATCTATCCCCGTTTGAGCCTCCGCTCTGGGGAAAATGCAGCAGAGCTTAATCACCTCAATTTAGCCAGCCACTTTTTCTAGCCTGCTGCAAGTTCCTTTAGCCTGCAGCGTGAAACAGCCTTCACCCTGATGACCAGAAGACGCGTAAGAGGCTGTTTATGTGCTCGTGCAGCAGCGTGTGAGCAGCAGGGCGGCGTTTGATCACAAGAGAACAAATGCCATCATACATCAGAGCAGAGCCTGGAAGACAAGTGACAGTTCTTAACGTGTAGAGTCTCTCTCTCTCTCTCTCTCTCTCTCTCTCTCTCTCTCTCTCTCTCTCTC
>CM067478.1:10169369-10315926 GCA_034552555.1 Semaprochilodus insignis
CTCTCTCTCTCCCTCTCCCTGTGACTGTCCTCTCTCTTAGTCTTAATATCTCATTCTTTGCTCTTGCTGTATCTCTTCTCTGTTTTCTCTCTTGGTCTATTTTTCTGTCTCTCTTTTCTTTCTCTCGTTTTTTTCCCTCTTTCACTCTACCTCTACTTATTTTCTTTCTGTCTTTTGTCTTGCTTTTCTTTCACTCTCTTGCTTTCTCTCTTTTCTTCTTCTACCTCTCTCCATCTGGCTAAATGCATTTCTGTATTCTCTCTTTCTCATTGTATCTCTTGCGCTATCTTCTTTTCTCTGTACCTTTTTTCCTCATCTTCTCTTTTCATTCTTTTGTTCTGTCTTTTTTGCCTCATCCATTCTTTTCCTGTCTCTCCTTCTCTCTTTTCATTCTCTTGCTCATTCTCTTCTCTCTCAGTGGCTCTCTAGCATTCCTTCTCTCTGTTTTTCTTTTATCTGTCTTTATTTCCTCTTGTTCTTTTTTTGCTCTTTCTTCTTTTCTCACTCTTTTTTCTTGTGCTGTTTTTTCTTTTTCTCCTCTGTTTCTTTACCTCTTGCTCTTCCTCTCTTTCTGTCTGCCTTTATTCTCTCTAGGTTAGAAAGGGGAGTGTGCAGTGAGAGAGTTATAGAGCATGTGTGTGTGTGTGTGTGTGTGTGTGTGTGTGTGTGTGTGTGTGTGAGAGAGAGAGCGCGCGAGTGAGAGAGAGGCAGAGAGAGGGGGGGGTTGGTGATGTGGATCTTTTGGGTCTTGTGTGGCTGAAATTTTCCTTCATTCCAAACAGAGAGACCAGCAGGGATTTAACACACAGTCCTCCATCACTGCCATCTCCATGGTAACGTGTAAGGGCAGGAGCTGTGAGTAAGGCGGTGGAGTAATTAGAGATAAAGAACATGTCCTTCTGCTGCTGCGCCGCACCACAACACACACGCTCTCTCTGTCCTAGCAGCCAGCCACACTCTGCTCAGACCACTGCAGTTCATTCCAGTTTCAAGTACTCTTATACATACTTCTGTTCATTCACACAGCAGCGCCGACTGCAGCAGCTTCCTCATACGCATCACAGCAAGGTCCACAATTCAACTTTATTTTGCTCTTCACAATAAAACCAACTGTTAAGATACACATCTAGATCATACAAACAGGCTGATTAGTCTTTTTCATAGCTCTTGATACTTAGTAGACCTCAATAGTAATGAACCCTTGCAAAGAAGAAAAGTACACCCAGCAGCCACTTCATTAGGAACATCTCCTTGTTTCTACACTCATTGTTGATTTTATCAGCTGTACTTGCTATATAGGAGCACTCTGTAGTTCTACGATTACAGGCTATGGTATATTTGTTTCTCTGCATACTTTATGCCCCTTTTACCCAGTACATCAATGGTCAGGACCCCCACAGGACCCCCACAGTGCAGGTATTATTTGGGGGTGGATCATTCTCACCACTGCAGTGACACAGATATGATAGTGTATGTTGTGCTGGTGTGAGTGTATCAGACACAGCAGTGCTGCTGGACACCTCAGTGTCACTGCTGGACTGAGAATAGTCCACCAACCAAAACTATTGGGCCAATAGCGTCCTGTGAACAGCGTCCTATGACCACTGATTAGGGACTAGAGGATGACCAACACAAACTCTGTCGTCTCTGACTTTACATCTACAAGGTGGGCCAACAAGGTAGTAGTGTCTAATAGAGTGGACAGTGAGTGGACACCAGCTATTTTCCACCCGCATCAGCGCAACACACCACCACTAACACACCACCACCATGTCAGTGTCACTGCAGGTGAAGTGGGATTAACACAGTGTGCAGAAAAACAGATGAACTACAGTCTGTAATAGTAGAACTACAACATGCACCTATATGATAAGTAGAGCTGATAAAATGGAGTGTAAAATGAGTGTAGATACAAGGAGGTGTACCTAATAAGTGGCCGGTGGAGGGGTGTGTGACTTTTTTTTGTAAAAAGTCGTATAAGAATGGATGGTTAGTGTATGGTTTTTGGGGCCAAATTGACAACAGACACAGCTCAAGCTCAAATAAAAATTACTCATTGCTGCCCTCCACATGTGTTATTAATAGCAAACTTCAAATAAACCGACATCACTTACCACTGCCCTCTAAATGTGTTATTCATATTATTAATAACAAACATCAAACAAACCAACATTACTCACCGGTGCTCTCTAAATGTCTTACAGCAGCCAGTCGGGAGTTAGAGTTTGTTTTTGTGGTGAAGTGCATTAATAAATGCATTTTCATCATTGCTTTATTTACATGAATTTGTCTCATGCCATGGAAATATAAAACCATATGATAGTGAAAGCTAACAACTGAGGAAGATGACTGCATTCAAGCAGTTGTGTACCACTTATAACATTCCTGAACATTAAATTACAGTTCACTATACACTATATGACAATTAAACTAATACAAATAACTAGTTCTTTGCAGCATGCCATGTGCTACCACAGAAGAAAGAAAGATGCTGGAGGCAGGAGTGATGGTTGCAGCATGCATTTTCTAGTTTATTTTACACACAGAACACAAAAACCAAACCACAAAAAAAAAATCCACTTTTCAGTAGCCTCCAAGAGACTTTTCAGTCCTCTTCTCATATACAAGCTTTTTAGCTCGGCACTCTGTCTGCTGCTGCTGCTGCTTCTCTTCATCTGTCCCTTAATCCTCTCTCTTCCCTCTCTGCTCCTTTTTACTGTGAAACAGGAGGCGGGGCTTGGGACTTGCCTCTCGCGGCTGTTGTCGTCCTCCCGCCATCTGTTGCGGTTCTTGTCAGCTGTCACCGATGCCTGGCACATTCTTCTTTTCTAAAGCGTTACCTTATGAAATGCTTAGAAGAACAGGCTCATTTCAGGGCACACCAGCCATTACATGAATTTCTTCAGTTCTACCGCCAGCATGCCTGGCAATAATATAACATTTCCCGTAAAGGATAGTGTAAGTATTGATTAGCTGACGCAGGTATTTTCCAACTACAAATAATGGGCTTCCTTGTGGAGAGGTTTGGAAATTGCATTTGGGGGTCTCTTCTTGACCCAGTCATGTACAGTTTGACAGATTCTAGCAGGCCACAGAGCCACATTCGGGACGTTGTGGAGTTGAATGATGAATGTCCTCTTGCTTGTACGTGTGGCACAGAGAACAGAGGCTGGACTCTGCTGCTTCAGATTAGATAGATTACAAGACCAGAAAAAGAAATTATAAATGTCTTGCAATATTAAAGCCAGCACCTACTTGAGTTCTGTTAGCTGGTGAAGTTCTAGTCACCCATGTTTGTTATAAGGTGGGAGATAAAAAGCACTGATCACTCTGTTCTATGTGTCGTCCGTTTATATAATATTTGTGGAAATTTGCCTGACTGGCTTTTGTGTCAGGGCTGTATGTCATATGTAAATCACCACACAGCATTTGCCCCTGCAGTATGCTAATTGCAAAAGACTGTAATTATCACATTTGATGTAATAGTACACCTGGTGTAGCAAAATCAAGCATTTGTAGTTATAGCTGCAGCACTCCACAAAGCCAGCCAGTGTTAATTGCCTGTGCTGTGGGTATGCAGATCAAATGTCAAATGGTCCAGAGCCCCCTTTCAGTGTGTAGAGCTATTTTGTGTCATTTTTGTTATTATTAATTTATTGTTTTGTGATATCATGCTTTGGTCCGAGTACCTTGATAAATCACATGATGAAGCTTACAATTCCATCCTTTTCCACTGGACCATCTATCCAGAGTACCTACTGTCTACTAACTACTAGGATCAAAAACAATATTCTACCAATCTACTGGCTTAAAAATAACATCTAGAACACTGTATATACACATGTATTGCCCTTTCTACTTATATGGTGATTTGATATGTTTTGCACATAGTTTCTTCCATCCATTTTTAATATTAGACATGCAGCATACTATGTGTTCACCAGCTTCTTTGTTCTTGAGGTATACAGTTAAAAGGTTATTAAATCTACTAGTCTTTCTTTCTTCAGACTGACAGGACCTGTCTTTAGGAAAACTTGATTGATAGCTCTTTTCTAACTGCAATCTGGCAACAGATGTAAAAATGGGAGACGCTTGGCTGAAAAGGTTATTATTCTCTGCACAACTCCTCAGTGGTACTGAGGCAATGCAGGAGAAACATGCAAAAGGCTCTAGAGTTTTTTTTGACTAGCCCCTGGTGGATGCTCTGCCCTGATAAGAATGTTTCAGCCTCTGCTTCCTGGCTAGTTGAAGCAGCTGTTCCCGAAGCTCGAGGGTAAAATCAAGCAGTTGGCGAACACTGATGACTCCAGCAATAGGCCCATTTTAAAAGGAGTCGTTTCACCGCTCCTTTAAAATTAATCATTTGCAGTTTACAGTTTCTGCATAAAAGTATGTTTTCTCTTAAGTGTGTACTCATCTAATTCGTTCAGGCTTCACAGCATTAATACGGTAGAAGTCGTTGAACATGCCGTGAAAGAAGTGCCTCAGATGCTTCAGAAAAATGGTTCCATTATTAGTACACTTTTAACTGGAGGTTGACGTTTCTCATAGAACCTGTATACATGAAAGTTTTCCTCCTTTGAATCATTAATATGTCTTCCCTTTTTCTTCTCTACAGAATGAGAAGCCACTGGGTCATTCTGCAAGCAGGTCCAGCAACATTTCAAAGGTATGGAAATCTGTTTCCCTCTGCCACTCCTACGCAGCGTTTGTTTATTTGTTTGCTACACTGCGCATGTATGCTTCATGTGTATGTGAGAGAGAACAGCTGAGCTTTCCAGGGGGTCTGCACCTGCAATTCCCCAGCTAGTGCTCATCCTAGGCTGTGAGGACTGCCGAGACACTTCACACAGCGTGTTTATTAACTGTCTGGCTCAGAAGATGGATAGACGGTACATTTTGTGTGACTTGGAAGCTGAAAATGAAGTAAAAAGCAGAAAACCTCTCGTTTATGCAGACTTTTCATTTAGTAAGGGGTTTGTCTTGGTGTATACAGATATTTATAGTGCGTATATTTTTTGGCTTTTTTTTTGGCTCAGCTCACTTTCAAGCTGGATAGAGGTGATATTAAAAATAGTAACTGGTTCCAGGTACCAGGTTTGCCTAAGGGAAAACCACAAAAGGCAAGTAGACTCAAGCCAAGTTGATCCAGTGCAATGCAGTGGAAAAGCTACTTATTGTGCTTCCGTCTGCTACTATGTTTCTCTCTTAATTAGAAATGGTAGTAATAATGCGTAAATAAACAAGCTTGGGTAAAACATTTTCTGTAATAATGTTGCCTAAACATTTAAGGTTAGTACAAGTAACACAAGAATAATGAATACATTAGTAATGGGGACCTTCTTAGAACTATATTTTAGGTGTGGTTCTGAGGTGCTGGTCACAGTGAGCGAGGCAGAGGAATGAATTTTCTACACTTTTGTCCGTGCTGCAACATGAAGCAACTCTTTAAAAAACCTGGTACCCAGCAAGCTAATGGCTAAGCGCTAATCACCGCAAGTAAAAAAAAAAAGCTCGCTACAGCCTAAATCTAAATCATTCCTGAGAAAGTGATACTAATTCAGCAAGGTTCATACGGTCTTAACAACGGTTAATTAAGGACCCACTTTATCTACGCATTCAACAGCGTATGGTAAACTAACGGATACACTTGGCACTGTGCTTCGTATCACCTGAACCGAACCAGAGTGTTTTTTTTTTCTGTGATGCAGCTTAACATGCAAACAATAATAAATAAAGAGCTAAACTCTGACCATTAGACTTTGTTTACTAGGTGCTGGATTCTGTAAAATGTCACACTTGAATGTATGCTGTGTTTTTCGCAAGTGTATTAATGAACTTAAATTTCTAACTATCAATACATCCACCACTGTATCAATATGCATATTGCACCAAGCTTAGCCATGGTGTAATGTGTTATAAATATTTTGTACTCAGCCCTACTTTAATAAAAAGGGATTCTATGCAATTTTCAAAGGATTCTGCATAATTAAATCATTAAGATGCTCCGTTCTAGAGAACTTGCTGAATTGTACCCAGTGGTGGTGATAGGAACCATAAATGTTTCCAAAGCTCCATCACAGGAATGTATTACATTAAATTGCTAAGACTACACTGTCTGATGCCTGAGACATTGCTTTTTACAATGTTTTGAGAAAAGGTTTTACCTGAAATATATATTTTAAAAACTGTTCATGGTGGAGGGTTACCTGTAGGGTGTTATATGGCACAACAATCCCCTAAAGAAATAGTTTTTTCAAATGTACTCCTGTTTTACATTTGTGATCATATGATCATAACTGTAATACACATATAAACCAACGTGTAGTTTCTCTGTGATTTTGGATTGTAGATAAAATGACATATTTGCATAATACACGCTATGACTAGTTTTCTCATTTCTTCCATTGACTAACATTAATCTCTAAACAAAGTCCGAGTCAGGATCTCTGCAATGAACCATTTCACATCACACCACTCTGAATGTCCTTTTTTTAGCTCTCCAGCGCTAATTTATGTAAAAAGTTTGAAAAATTAGTGCCTTTTATTGTTCAGTCTTGCATGTCAGATGTTGAGTGTTGCTCCCTATATGCCGTGTACACACACTAAAGGCTCGAGGTTTAACTGAAACACACATTTGTCTATAGCTGGATTAAACCTGGTTGTGTTACAGTAAGACTCACTGAATTCCTATGGCTTCTGGTTTCTCACAAACAGCAGCCACTCTGGAGTTGAGAAACTCTTCTCACACTTTTTTATTCACCCAGTCCACGACCCCTGAGCCAAATGGTCACTGGTTTCCCTGTTTACCGGCACTGCAGGGCAGACGGGAGGCCATTCTGGTTGAGCTGTGAGCAGTGAGTTCACGCTGGGATCAGGCCTGGCAGCCACTTTCACTCTGGCATGGATCTCTTCCTCTTAGTGCAGATTTAGTACAGTTCTGCGCAGCAATGAGCCTCTTAGCAGATAAAGCCTTTACATGTGCTAATAGATGTCAGGGTCACCTGTTTGGCGTAATGCGCGCCTGGATCTGAGACAGAGTGGCTGTGCTACTGAGACTCCGCCACTCTCGTCTGACAGTAAGTCTGAGCGTCTTGACTGCTACTGGTTATTATTATAGTTCATTAACCTATTGACAATTCGAGTTCCTCTCTCTTAACTGGCTTCAGAGTTCTGGAATTTGCAGTGAGTAGTTGGCAGTCTGCAGAATGATGATTCATATTTTGACTTGTTTCCCTCTTATAATAATAAGTGTGCAGTATGGCATCCCAGAAGTCTCTGCTGTAGTGCCCTTACAGTTCTCCTATAATTTACAGCCCCTCGGGCACACAATCGATAAACACAAAGCTGTTCTTCACTTTTGTTGTTGTCTTTCACTTTTGCAGGTATTTGTTATCAGTGTTACACGTGACACATGTCAGTCTAGGTATAAAAGTCATATAAAGCCTGGATGAGCAGGAACTTCCTTTCTGCTAAATTCCAGTAAAACAGATTTATTGCTGTTGGCTCCTGCTCAAAATAAGGTTGCTTTATCTTGACCTTAATAGTTTCTCAGTTCAACCAAAATCTATAGTCTGTCTTACAAGGTCCCACAAGCTCTTGATGACCAAACACTGGCACGTGTTACTGATCTGTTAAAGTGTTATACCCCATCCAGACCATTTTGTTGAGCTGATGTTGGCTTACTAAATTTGTTTTATAAAGCTCCTCATTATGAGTTTTTAAGGTTTTAAACTAGATTGAATTTGTATTTGTTTAGACTAGCATATGCCTAGGTGTATTGTAGCTCGTTTTCTTCTGTATGCAGTTATACTGTTATTATATTGTTATACTGTATTTTTATATTTCCATGTGTTTAATGTTTTATTTTTCCCATATAAAGAGCCTTTAAGATTTTGTTACTAGAATTAAAAGTGATAAATGCAGATTTATTAATATGAGATTTAAGTAATATTAGATTAGATTAAGATTAAATAAGTAAGATTTATTACTGATTTTATTATTATTATTATTATTATTATTGCCTCCCAGGGCATTAGTGACCACCTGGGACATTAAAACAATGGGCTAGTAACTTCTTAGAAACTACCTGAGATTTCAAACCAAAGGCTTAGTAATATATAACAACAACGTATTATAAACCAAACATTAACAATAGAAATGCATTAATACAGAAGTCCATTTTCAAGATCAACATCGATTTTGTCTGGGAGTTAGGAGAAGCAGCCTGTTCTGTGCACCCTGACAGCATCCATGCCTCTCTGTTTGTCTTTTCTTTCCACAGTTATCCTAAGTGTTTGTCTTCATTTAGCTTTGGAGCAGCGTGCAGAGCATCGTTATTTGACTGTTTACATGCAGTCAGTGTAAGGCTTCTGCTGCCGGCTCCAGGGGAATTAGGACCTTATCGTTCTGCCGCCAGTTTATCAGCAGCAACATAAATAACAGAAAGATGTCCTGTTATGCTTGTTATCCATTTAGTCCTGCGTAAACAGCAGCATCCAGCCAGCAGACAGACACACACGTTATTGCTCTCACATGCACAATGCATGGAAAGAGTTTGACTGCTGAAAGCTCAGAGGAGCCTGGTGCTAATCTGCTGAATATTCCTGTCAGGACTGGCATCTCACTCTCTATTTATTTCCCTCCTATCATTTCCTGTGCCGTTTACAGTGTCTCCAGTTGCCTGCAATTGGTACCTGTCAGTCCAGCAATTGCTTCAAATCTCTGATTCTTCTAAAAGGACTGTTCTGAGTGTCAGTCTTTGTGTGTTGTGTCTAAAGGCACTCTGGTTAGTCAACATTTCCCATGTATTCATTTACACTCTATTATGATAAGGGCTTCATAGACTTTCTCTTCGGTGGGTCAGAGTGAATGAAACATCTGTTTTCTCTCACCCTGTCACCTTTTTTTGTCACACCCTGGTGATTGACAGCCCTCTTTCCCCAAAACACCATCTGTATGCACTTACTTTTAATGTTTCTGTAAACATATGCATCTCAAATTGAGCAGATGATAGGCATAATTTGCATTTAGCTCAATATGCTCAAATAATTTGTTGTAGATTTGTGTGCCTCTCCAAAATCAGTGAAGATCATGTATCCTTTTAGATGCATTTAATTTTAATATATTGCTTTCAGTAAAGGAAAAAAAGCTATTCAAATGATATTGAAGTGTTCAGTTAGTGGATTAAATTTGGTGTTCTTTTAAACTTCCTTTTCATAGCTCATAAAAGCTCTTTTGTTCTGAAGCTTTGCAGGGTCATGTTTGAAATGCAGTGGGGCACAGGTTAGCTAACTTATTAGATGTGTGGACAGAAAGAATGGTTGTGTATCTTGATTTGGAAATGAAATGAAAGTGAAATGTATTATGTGATATCTCATCATATGCATGTTGACTTGAATACCAACCAAATAATGGTGCAGCGATCCTTGAGACCTTAATTTTTCCACGTGGAATATTGGATATAATAGCACAGATGCTTTATATGAATGGATTCAGTACTACTATGTTGAGGCCTTGAAAACAAGTAATCTTTTTAAAAATCATTAACCTTCCTGAAAGAGAAGCCAATTTACAGAAAATACTGAGACGAGGATGACTGAGGAGGGAATAGTGTGTCTAAATGAGCAGTTTAGTTTGTCTGCAGGCCATGCAAAATGTTAAGTGCCTGGCAGGAGGGCATGGGAATGACTCCAGACAGAAGTATGGCCATCAATAAACGTGGCCGTGTGTGTGTCGAGTCCTGCTGGCAGGGCCTTCTCCTGCAGTTGGTTTTAGACTTCTCACTATCCCCTGCTCTCCTCTGGGTGCATGTTGGGTCATGCTAATGGTGAGACCCAGGCGGGTTTGTGGAGCGGATAATCCTAGCCCAGGCTGATGGGTCAGGCACTGTGCTGTGTGAGTTAGGAGGAGCCTCTTTGAATACCAACCAAACACTGTACTAAGGCTGAAGCAGCATGAACATTTCCTATTATGAAGTCCGTGAAGAAAATATTCGTGACTTTCAGGATTATTTTAAAATGATTAAAATTAGGGCTGTACTGTTCATGAATTTGTATGGACAGCTTTCATTCTGATTTCTTTACAGCCTAATTTTGTTTTTCAACTTTATTAGAGTTATCCCCACTGTGTGTGTACTGAATGAACACATGAAACACCTTTCCAGTGCTTTTCAGTAGCCTAAGACACAATGTAAATAATATAATGAGCTTTTTAATGAACCAAACTGGCATTTTCAGTTCTTAACCGAAAAGAAAAAATCAGTTCCTGGTCAAACAAGGTGAATGAAATAAAGTGTTATTTAGCACAGTAAGTCATGTAAAATTGTGATACATCATATTTGGTAATTGCTAATAAAGTCAAAATAATTATTTGCCCATTTCCAGCAAAAATGTGGAGCAAAAGTCTGCTGATTCGTGCTTCCCTAACTCAGAAATTCTGAAACTGTTTCAAACCTGTATAACACATTGAAATCATTTCACCATGAATAGTTGTTTGTTTGTTACTCAAATAAATTAAATTTAAACAAATATAAAATGATTACCAGTACTACTACTGCTTACTACTGTTAAATTGTAAATGTGTAGTGATGATAATTCTCAACTAAAGCCAAAATGTAAGACACATCTGGCTGAAAGTGTTTTGTATGACTTTTTTAAAAGATGATGATCATGCAAGGTTAAGTAAAACTGTGCAGTTATTGTTGGGTTTTATACTACAGTATATCATTAAAGCCAGTAACTGTCCTAACTGTGGCGTACCCTGTAGACTCCACAAGTCTCCACAGTTAATAATAATAGCCTACTGCACTGAGTGCAGCTTCCATGAATACTATAATGTACTGTGTGAAGCAGTGGTTCATAATATACTGCTGCCCCGCACATTGGCCCTGCACTAACTGGAGCAGTCACAGCCTTGTGGTCCTCATTTATGTGTGCCTGCTAGTGTGTCCCATTTCTCATTTTAGGGTTCAAAAGACTTTGCCCAGACTCCCTCCATGTGCCCTTACTGCACCCTTTGACAAAGACTTCACTGATGCAGACAGCTTGTCAGTCATAGCAGGGGGTTTTGACCAGCATGACAACAAAGCAGATATTCAAGTGGGAGAAAATTAATTTTCCTTGTTGGGGACCTGCATTATGCCTGTAATCGAGCCACTGTAGATAAGCAAATAATTGATACTGTAACAGAAAGCAGTAGGGTATACAATTCTCATGTTGCCAAGTCTGTCTTAGTCTGTCCCAAATGCTCACCTTAAACTCTACTGCCCTCAAAGACTGTTGCCCCATAGGTTTGCATGGTGTTTATGTCACCAAGGTGCTGACATGTACTTCATGAGGCATTTGAGATGTTTTTTCTGCTCCAGCGCACCTACTTCAATCCAGGAAGGACTTGTTAATAAGCTGAATATTGTGCTCAGGGAAAACACCAAAATATGCAGGGCAGGGCTTCACCAGGAAACGGCTGTAATACAGCCTCTCTAAATACTAAGCAAACACTGTAGCGAATGCATCATGGCATGAAAACAGCACTGTGCTAAGTGCACTTTGGCATGAGGCTACAGCTCAAGCTGCATACACTTAGCAAAGCTTCCTGACCCAGCAAGTTTTAGGCACGTGCTTTACAGTGCCGTTTCCCTCTTCTTCTCTCAGCTTTCATTTCACCTTTTTTACCATGAGTTTTTCTCTCTTCCTTGTTTTTTGTGATCGTATCTATGAAGCAGTTGTTATTGTCAGCACATATCATGACTGTTAAAGAGTACTTTTAATTTCACATCGTTATGTTACTTCCCCAGGAACAGGCTGACTGTATAATGGTACCATATGCACTGAGCATATTCAGAGTCCCGTCTAAGTCCTTAGTTTTTTTAGGGGCCTTTTGCTGCAATCAGCGTGTCACCATTTTCAGATAGAACTGTTTCATTGAGGGGTTTGTATGTAATGAGCTGTGAAAGAACTTTAAACAGTTATCAGAGCTTCTATTTGACGTTCTCTTCAACATAGTTCAGGGAGATGTTCCGTAGAGTGATAATTGAATATAGTGTACATTAGAATCAGCAGATCTTTTCTTTATTTTAGGTGTGGATAATAAAGAGATTAGGGATGTCATTATAAATCTATTAAACTTGATTGCTTGATTTAAAAAATGTTTTAAAAAATGTAAACTTTTACCTCCTTGATAATTTAGCAATGAATAGTTGGCAATAGTTTCATGATAATGCGTATTGTTCCCCCTAGTGCTCTCTTTCACAGCAAGTAATGTGCCCATTTTATGCTTATAGTATATTTTATCATTGTGTATATATATGTCTTTTTAAAGGTGTATTAGTGTGTCTATTTTCCAGCTGGAATCTTTGAAAAGCTATGTTATAGTGTAATTCCATACTTTTTAAAACTCTAATTACTTGGTTAATTGTCTTAATAATTAGAATATTACATTAAACCTTAAGACAAATAAAGTTTTTAAAATGACGATACTAAAAGAAAAATAAATCTTATTAGAAAGATTGTATCTATTTATATAGCTATGTTCATTTTATATGTTAAACATAGCAGATGTTATTAAAGCATTAGCAAATACCCTATTTCAGTTATTAAAACGGTTTTGGTTTTAAATGGTTGCATCATATGATTTACTGGTTGTGTGGTGTTCTTTATGTTGCAATGCCATGGTCCCACTGTTGTTAAACCATGTCAAAAATAAAAGTCCTTTGGTGGCACCGTCTGACATTTGAGGAAGTAAGAACTTGTGGACAGTTTTTTTTTGTGAGTTGAGTGCCTTTAAAATTGCCTTATTTTGCAAGTTGTTTTTTGTGAAGGTTTTATTGTAGTTTATATTATATATTTCATAGAACTTTATGTAACTAATTTACTGTTTTGATAGGTTACTTAGGTTACTTACCCTTTAATTAATACAATCAAAACTGACTGTGTAGTTATGGAGGCTTATACAGGCTCATAGATTAATACCAATACTCACAGTATTACAGCATTCAAATGAAAAGCATTTAGTAGGCAAGAGGCGGGATTTCATATGTAAATGTTTGCATTCAGAATCCCACATTTCCATCAAAACCCCTGAGGAACCTTTTTGAAGACCTTGATTGTTGTTGTGTGTCACAGTTTTGTGTAGTAGTTTGAAGTGATTGCTGTACTACACAAATTATGTATTGATTGAGTATTGAGGCCTGAAGTGCCCAACTTATGAAGTGTGTGTGTGTGTGGGGGGGGGAGGGGGGGGGCGCATACAGGTTGTATTCCTCCACAGAGCTTTCCAATACCCGACTCATGGATGGACAGCGAGAGAAATTGGATTTGCCCCGTGGCGTGTATTTAGAAACGCTGCCCATCACTGGGCTGCTTTTAGCTTTTTCTGATTCTATTTCTGTTGTGCCCTCGCTGGCATCAACAAAAGCTTTGCCCTGAGTCTCATTAACGGCCAATTCGGGCACAGTCACTGCGAGGTGTTTGTGTTTGTAGGGTGTGTGTGTGTGTGTGTGCGTGTGTGTGTGTGTGTGTGTGCGTGCGTGTGTGTGCGCGCGCGTGTGTGTGTGTAGGGTTCTGCTAAATGTCAGAGCCTGTGTCAGGTTTGAACACACACACACAGTGCTATTACCTCCCTGGGGATGGAGGGAACTGCAGGAAGCCAGAGTGACTCAGTGTAAATTATGCACTTAGTCAAAACACACACACACACACACACACACACACACACACACACACTCACTCACTCACTCACTCACTCACTCACTCACTCACTCACTCACTCACTCACTCACTCACTCTCTCAGATGTCCTCAGCTCCCTACACACACATATGCATACACATCTCTTATTCTCTTTTGCAAACAGCAGGTTGTATAGGCTGGCCAGTGTTTGACAGTAATGTGTGATTAATAGAACATGACAGCCATGGTTCTCTACACAATCACAGAGCATCACACAAGCTTCAGACATGCAGCAGTGACTTTATTTATGAACAGCAAGCAGTTTTATCATATATTGTGTTTGGTTAGTCTAAACGCTTGGTCCATTTATGTGAACGTTTCAGCTAATGATGCACAATGTGAAAGAAGATAATTGATCAGAATCAGACAGACGTTTAGATATGATATTTAAAACAGATATATTTGAGATTATGTACATTTATATTTGATGCTCTTAGAGTGCAATTGCATTGTTGTCAACTCATGCTATAATGTAGCAAATGCTAACAGGTCTAGCATGATGCAACATTTGCACTTGTGTTTGCTGCTAACACCAGCAACTCTGGTTGAACATAACGTCAATTCCATAATCCAGTATTTCACCCAGGTTCAAAGCCTGACTTCTAGCACAAACATACTCCTGCCTGGGGGATGTTTACCTTGCTGTGACTACAATGCTGTCAATCACGGTGTGATCTGAAAAACCCCAACTGTACTGAAGCAGCGCTGTTTTTTATTTTCATGGTCAAATATGTGAATTTTACATATGTTAGTTTGGTTACAATCATGAAGTCACGGACAGTGCTGTGCAAAAGGCCACCACCCTTTACTCATATAGTTTCTAGTCAGAACAGTCTAGAAAAGGCGAGAAACCTATATTTAAAAGAAAATAACACATAACACACATATATATTCCTTGTCAGAAACTTGTTATATATGTATTTAGTGTGTTTTTAGTCCTGGATGTTAGTTTCTCACAATCTAAGTAATCCCAAACCAGAGGTCTGGGCTAGCCAGCCCAGCCTATTGTTCTGCCAATACCAAATACATGCAAATACATATTTTTGTCAATTTTTGTCGTTTCTCAGTAAGGGCCTTTTTGACAGCTACTTATTCTTTCTGATCCATAGTGTTGAGTTGTCTTATCATAGTGGAAGGATGGACAGAAACACCTGTGGATTTCATTTCAAATCTGAATCAAGATCTGTTCAAACTGATCTGATGTGGACATTTTTGGTGGTCTATCAGATTACATGGTTGTTAGGAGTCCAATTTTCTCTGCATGTTATGCAAGTGGATTATCTGAATATCTAATCTCCTCAGAAACATTAATATATGTTTATTAAATACTTAAATGGGTTCTTTGAGTGGACATTAAATTCATTATTGGCTATGAGAGGGTATGAGTGCCTTGTTCAGTTGTTTATCTGTACAGGGGAAGGTTTAGAGAGCTGACCAGTCTTCTTTTTGCTCCTGAAGTGCTTATCTTGGCTTTAAGCTGTTTCAGTTCCTTTGGCTTAATTGGCTTAGTTGCCCAACTCAAAATAGCATTCGTGAATATTTTCAGTCAAAACATCTGTGCATGCATGTCCGCGTGTCCACACCGCTTGCATGAAGGGCAGCTGCGGCCGCTCAATCCTCTATCGATTTCTGCCAGGCTTTGGGCTATAAGTTTTCTCTTTGTTACACATCAAGTCGATAGGTAATTAGTTGTGAACATAAAATGTGGATTAAAACATGGCCTGTGGTGGGTGTGTGTGCGTGTGCGTGTGTGTGTGTATGACATAATCCTCACTGCTAAATATTAGGATATCGCATGGAATAATCACTAATACAAAATGCCATTTTATACATAGTGTTCAGTGTTAAGTTTGCTTACTATAGGGGACATTATGAAACTTGCACTTCCTCTAACAGTTCAAGTAAGTTCTTGTAACTGCAGTTGCAGTTTCATGTCTTGACTTCTCTCCTCTGGTCAGACATGTGAATATTTTTTTTCTTTCCCCTCAGGCAGGGAGTCCCACTTCTGTGAACGCCCCCTGCAGCTTCTCCCGGACTTCAGTCACACCTTCGAACCAGGACATCTGCAGGTAGGACATCATAGCTATGAACTGTGTGTGCTATCACTGCAGTGTGCACTTGGCCATGTCCTCAAAGCAGGTCATTCTTGGAGCTACATATGAGGAATACCATGCTAGGCCCGGGGAGAGAGGTGGAGGCTTTTATTAATGGACTGGTAGTGTGACTCAGTACTGAGAAGCCTTTTAACAATAGGCTGGCACCACCTGCCTTTATTCTGCTGTCTCTTTTATCCCATTTTTCACTTCACACCTCTCTTTTTTTTCCAGTTCACTCTGTTCTCTCGCTGTCTAATGCATGTTGCATGTCTCTGTTTCATTGTTCTCTCTGCCTGTCTCTCATCCCTTCCACCGTCCTCTGTTTCCGCACCGTCCCATTTCTCTGGCATGCAGTTCTAATGGTGGCACTCGAGCTCAACCTGCACAGACCGCTGTGGTTCTGCTGAACTCTGATGGCAAAGGCTTGGTGTCGCAGAGCGTCACCATGACGACTTTATGTCTGGACTCCCCCACCAAACCCAAAAATAAGACAGCGTTTGGAGCTGAGTGGCTCTCGCTGCTGAAGCCTTCGGTTAGCCTCAGGCCGGACGGCGGCGCTCTCAAGTTTTCCAGGTCCTTGAATGACGTGGGCCAGAAGATGGATGGCCTGTGCAGCGGCCTGCACTTCATCGACCGCACATGCTCAGAGGGTGAACTGGGCCCAGAAACGGAACCAAAAGCTCTCAACGGCAAACCGACCCACCTGCCCTCTCCCCCATTACCCTCCCAGCCTCTGTCCTTTTCCAGCACCTGCGCCTACGGAAGCAGCCTTGGGCCAGAGCGTTGTTCCCAGACCTCAGAGCTTCAGAAAAGCTCCAACTTGCTGCGCTTTCTTTTCCCATTCCCTCGCTCGTCAACAGCAGGCAGTCTGCAGGCTGGGGAGTTGACCGGCTACATCACCAAATCGTCCAGCGCCTTGCTGGAGACCTGCGGTGAGGAGATGGGCGACGACGAGGTGTTTGAGGATGACCCTACCCACTGGAGGATGCTGAAAACCGAGGAGCAGCGTGCCCCGCTCTGCTCGCTGGAGGAGGACAGTGACTTGGACCGATGCTCTTCACCACTGTGTGAAAAAACAGCGCCACTCTCACCGTACTCTCTGTCCGGAGACTGCTGCAGGTTGGTGGGGCTTCCTCTCTCACGCTCGGCCCCCCTGTTACCCATGTGTCCTGGCCTTTTAGTAGAGGTGGTTCATCTGTAGAGTCCCGTCACCCTAATTCCTGCTACCCGCCACCCAGTCCTGAAAAAACCCTGCTCCTTCAGCCTGGCAGAGCCCCATATTGTGGAAGTGTTGCTGTGCTGTAGATTTGTAGTTTTGTGCTTTTTATTCCTCTGATAATTGCTATCAGTGAGGTCAACCCGTCTGATCATTTACTATGTAAAAAAGGTAGTTCAATTTAAAAGTGAGAAATGTTTTCAGAAATGTAACTACTAATGTAGCAAACAAGTCATGGAAACATATATGCCAACAATTAGCAGTGGTCAAGCTGCTTGAGTAAACTGGTAAAAAATGTCACTTTATTCAGTGCAATTGTATTTGTATACTTCCTTAATGGATTTCTGATAATGTATAATGTACTATTATCTATTAAAAAGTCATAAATAAGGACAAAATTGAGCATTCTGGATGGCTGCCATCATAGGTTTTAGCTATATGATTTGCTTTCGACAGAAACCGCAAAATCAATTTGACATGTCACAGCATTATATTTAGGGTTATTTGTGTTTCAAGGTGAAAGGTGTGCAATTAAATCCTTTAACTTGTCTTTTAGTAGATTAGGCTACCAGGCTGTATGATGTACTGTCATACAGTTAAATGATGTATAGCCGCACATATATGGCTATGCTGTGGAGGTTTCCCAGTGAGAGCACGTAAAGGGAGTCTAGTCGTTAACAGACTCTGGCTTCAGTTACCTGTGGCAGCTTGTCGATCCCTGGAACAGTGCCAGATTTTGTGGGAGAAAATGAAGGAGGAGATCTGATTACAGCACAGGTCGTAGATCCGCAGACCAGGGAGCTAAAAGAGAGCGAGATAACGGTATTTCTGTCTGCTCATCCACGATGCTGCATTGATGCACTACAGAATAACTTTATGAGCTGTGTAAAGGGCTTAGAACCATGGTTCACCAACAGCAAACTTTTAAGCATGCAGCTCTGAAACTATTCCCCTAACTGTCCAATTTAGGTCTGTTTTTTTTCCCTCAGCACTTTGAATCTGTTTTAGTTATTCATGCATGCGGACATTGTTCCTGTTCCATTT
Source organism: Semaprochilodus insignis (assembly GCA_034552555.1). Classification (NCBI taxonomy): domain Eukaryota; kingdom Metazoa; phylum Chordata; class Actinopteri; order Characiformes; family Prochilodontidae; genus Semaprochilodus; species Semaprochilodus insignis. The sequence continues at coordinate 10,187,452 of CM067478.1, forward strand.
TTTTAATCAGAAAAAGGTCAAATTTTCCATCTGTTTTTTTTCCATCCCATTTTTTAGTTAATGGCACTTCCCATTGTAGTGCAGTACCTCTAACGTGCATGAAGCCTGTCTATACGTCTTTTCAAATTGTGTTACAAACAGCGGCCTTCGCTATGTCACCTTTGTTCCCTCAAGTTTTTTTCCTAAGTCAAATTTAAAACATACTTTTCTCTAAAATATGTATGGCACGTGAATATGTAGTTCCAGTAGTGCTTCGCTTTAGTGGGTATGCTCACACACACACAATGCTGTCTTTGAGGAGACAACCCGGGTGAAAACGCTGGAGTCAAAAGGGAGCGAGAAAGTCTGGCTTGAGAAAACAAAGAAAACAAAGAAAGAATGCTTCTTACGTTCCTGGTAATGTATTGTCTTGTGTTCACACATTAGCCCTCTAGATCATTTCCTGGGAATTGTACTTGGTCTCATCAGCGAGTCAGGATCTTCACACTTATCCCATTTCCAGTTTATTGCCATTGTGCTCCCACATACAATCATTTGCAAAGGTTTGAACACCCCTGGACAAATGACATTTTTTTAGTCATTTTCAAGTGAAAATTATTTAATGTGTCTGCAGGAAACAAACTTAAATACTGCTGCACAAATTCATTTTTTTTCCTAAATTTAAATGAAGAAGATTGATGACTTTAATCATACTGTTACACAACGTATTTTTGACCCTAGAGCTGGGAGGCAAGAGGAGTGCTGGAGTAAGGTGTTGATTGATTCTGATCTTTTGCACACTTTGGTGCTTGAGCAATGTAGATGCATTAAATGCCATTATTCATAGAATGTCCAGTTTCACAATGTTTTGTTATGCTCTAGTAAACAGTAGTTGTAGTGTGTTCTCCATATATGGTTTAAGCTTATTTTAACTCATTTTAAAATCACAGAAGGTACTCACACATTTTGCATAAGGTGGAAAGAGGATTGTGTGACCTCTTCTACCTGAAGTTATGGTGTGCAAACTAACACTAAAATCAAATGACGCATGTTTTCCAGTGTTTTTCTGCCCATGCGTTCCCAGTGAGTCTCAGTGCCTCTGTTGTGCTGAATACTTTGTGTATACCTTTTTAAAGGGCAGGTGAGGTTTCTGTTCCCACATGACCTTCCTTCCTCATGCGGTACCTTAAGAAACCACGTGCTCTGCAAATAGCAGAACAGCCGAGCCCACTGAGCCTGCCTGAGAGGGTTAAAGCAGTGCTGTATTGGCCATGGGATCAGCCTCACAAGCGTCAGTCCAGGCCATAAGCCACCTCTTCCATGTGCACCTCAGACAAAGCTCATGTGTATGTGTGTGTGACTAGCATGAATGTGAAGTTGATGAAAGAGTTGATGTAGTCTGAGTGCAAGTGATTGTGCGAATTGATTCTAAGAGAGTTGATGTAACATGAGTGCAAGAAAGCGTTCATAGACTCTGCGTGGGTCTTCATTTATACAGTTCATAGATGTTTGCGGAATATTACTGATGCAGATAAAAAAAAAAATCTGCAAAAAAGAAAAAAGACCGCAGGGAGTGTTTTCACAGAAGGAGTGTTACAGTATGCTGGGTAACCCAGTTAGATCGTGAATACTTTAGTCAATGTGGCACATGAAGCTGACATTTTCAGTATAATACAGACATGAGTCTCTATGCAGAGGGCCATTTGCACTCCTTTACACAAGTACCTGTAGTCATATCTAGTGTGGATATCTTTGGCTTGTAGTGTTTTGTGCGCTGAGCTTGTTAAATGATCTCTAGAAGAAGCCTGAACTGTAGGATATAAAACAGGTGTCCAATTAAGCTGCTGTGCTGTTCATTGACAGCAAAGCCAGAGGTCACAGAGCTAACGGTAGCGCCCAGGACCAGTTACCTGAGTTAGAAAGAAGGATAAAGAAACAAAAAGGAACGTCTTATATGTGCTAATTGGATTGAGTCTGTCTAATCTCTGAGAATCTGGAAATGTGTGATGGGCTTAAGATGTTCTGACTGAAGTAAGGCTCTGTGGAGGGGGCTCTGGTGTGCTTTTCTCTTTGCACTAATGCGGCATTTCAAATAGCACTTTAAAAATAGATCTGATCATTAATTATTGATCTTCTGCATTTGATGTAAAGTTTGAGTTTGCTCGTTTTTTTTTTTTCTTTCTCATTTGGTTTGTGCTGCTTTCATTTGTCATGCTGACAAGCCCAGTCATTTTGTTCATTCATTTGAGTTTAGTTGCTTATTCACCGTCTTGGCAGCAGGTGAGTGAAAACCATTTTTCACTTTGTTGTTTATGAAATCACATTCGTTCACATTATCCACAATTGTTCCTCGTCTCGTGAAGGCTTGACCGTTAACACATCTGAACCAATAGAGTCAACCGGATTTGAGGCTGAGCGTTAGAGCCATTGTGCAGCTGTAGGGTTCATCATAGAGGTCTTGTGAAGTCTGCAGTCTCATCAACTCTCTGAATTGGGTAGAGGAATGAATTGTCCCCCGCTATCTGAATACAAATAATATCAACTATGACAACCGCTAAGTGGCCTGTTCCTCTCCATTACTCTCAACTCCGTACGCTTGTTAGCTGCAGAACCTCCACTGTTTGCAGAGGAGCGTGTGTACTGAAGGAGACCCAGCCTGTCTTGTTTCCTCTTTTGCTCACGCTGTCTGTTAATCTTGTAAAGCCTTGACCGGATAAGGCCAGTCTGGAAATAATCATTATCCTGCTCGTTCACTCTGAAAAGCTGTGCCTGAACACAAATACGGAAACAGTCCTCAGTCCCACTCATTAATGCCCCCACGCCCTTCCCACACTGTCAGGAACACATTTGCAGGCTGGGGAGGATGGGCTGCAGATGTGTTTCTCTGGCTGAAGACTATGCTGTTATAGGTGTGGCCTGGTGTTTGTTCGCTGTGGGTTGGCCTCTTATTTTCTTAAGCTTTTTCCTCATAATCTGGCTGTAGGACAGACAACTTTCGCAAGCCTGTACACAGAAGTATTGCATAAACTCGTAACGCCCTAGCTATGCAAGGACAACAGTGAAAATTCCAGAAGGGTTCTTGGGGGCAGTGTTCTGTACTGTTCGGATGGGATTAGTTTCACATGAGGATTACAAATTCAGCACGTCTGAATATAACAGGTTGTATTAACCACATGCGAATTGACGCATCAGTAAATATCATATTTTTGTGGAAGAGGAGGTTTGACGTATTTTCTTGAGTACTGACACACTCAAAGAAGAAATTACTTGTGCCCTCTGTAGCAAATCAAATATACCAGATGTGTGGATGCCCAGATGTGGCTTTATACACCAATTATACTCTATGATTTGGCCCTAGACTGAAATTAGCTGTTTTTTGGTGAGCTCATGAATAATTTGATGTTCTGCTCTGATTTGCTGCTTTACCGTGAGGCACTACGATGATCACACAGAAGTTTAGTAGTTGCTTGGGTGTTTCTAGTACCTAACATTACTACCTATACTTGCTATTTGATTTCGATCTCGATATCAACACAAAGTGAATTTAAGCCGCTTCTCATTGTGAAGCTTTCAGTGTAAGATGTTCTACTTCAACCAGCGAAAAGTGGACACACAGTTGGTGTTGTGATACTAATAAAGGTTGAACCAACCATGCCTTCAGTCTCTTCAGTGCTAAACGTGAAGAATGGAAAGTGAAGCAGCTTGGTGTTGTCCAGGATTTGAGAAACTGTCCCGAATGAAATTTGCAGAGCAAACTAACAACTTTGAGTTAAAGTTGTCCAGGATCTTGTTAAAGATGTGGGAGCTGAAGGTGGCTTCCTATTTGCCAGATTGCTTTGCAAATTTTAAGTTCTAGTTAAAAGATGTCAAAGTTACGTTTTGGAGTGTGTACAAGCTGTAGTTTAAGATGGAACTGAACATTCAGTTAAGGAGCTGCAGAATAGGAATCCAGCCTCAGCCTTGTTTGAAGATGAACCATGGCCGCTGACAGTTTGGTTCCTTGGAAAGGGTATGAAAAGTGCCGGCAGCGCCTTCACAGCCTGGAACGATAGATTTCTGCAAATTGTCTGCCATTTTTTAAAATCCTGTTGCACCATTGTCCATTAATTAGTCTGCAGTAAGGATTTAGGAATTGGCTCCTTGCACTGCCATCTATTTTAATTGCCAGATTGTATTTGAAGAGGAGACAACACTGTTTGATGTTACCAGTATGTCAGTTCCATATACCGAACACTCCTCATTCAACTATGCCTCATTCAACTATACAGTGTTGCGGCACCTACTTGTGGAACCCAAATAAAAATTGTGAAGCCTTTTTTGTGCTATATTGAACCATTTAAAAGTGTTCTTTAAAGAATTCAAATGATTCTTTGATTGTTTGTGGTTCTGTATACAAGCATTGCCTTTACTAAGGAACCTTTGAAGAACTATATATTATTAGTGTGGCAGAAGCACTTCAGGTTCCCTAAAGAATGTCCCTTTTTAAAGTGTAAAGAACCTCTACCTCATGTAAGCGCTGTTGTACAGTTTTTTGTGCGGTTTTAAAGGGAAAGATAAATTCAAGCCGTGTCCCTCCCAGAGCTTCAGTAATGTTTGCTGTCCAATTGAAGTGCATCATTCTGACATGAACTGCTTTGAGATTCACTTTGAACTGCTGTGTTTCTCGGCAGTACAAGGGCACTGCCACCTTCACCACAGGACTGCTTACATTTGGCCTACACTTTAGACCATCACAACTAGCTGCTTAGTTGTTAGCTGTGGGTTCCGAATCACAGATTGGCTCTGTGCGTGTGTCTATGTGCCAGCATGAAACTGATTGTGTGTGTCCTCCTCTTTGTTGATTCTTGTAATCATGCCTCCACTTCCACCACACAACGTTGCTTTGCTTTCTGTCAGCCGCCTCCCTCTTTCTATCCTTCTTTACTCTCAGTAGGCATCCCCATCCCTCGTTCAGCAGTAACACATTTCTCCAGCTCCTCGCTCACCTATTGAAGGGTGCTGTAGTGTGTCTTTCTTCCTGGTCAGATATAAAGGTATAGGGGGATGTTGTGCCTATTCTATTGATCCAGCTGGGGAAGTCAGGAGGTGTCATTCCAGAAATGCTACACAGGGAGGGAGATGTTGGATTGGATGTTTGAGGCATTGATCTGAATGCAGGATGGACGACGGGGTGTGATTAGAGCATGCGGTGGACTCATGCCCCCATGTGGCGGCCTCTTCATGCATACTGAGGCTACATTGACATTACAAGTGCATTTGAGTTAGTTGCTGACAACACTGGGTAATGATGATTGCAATGTAAGAACATGCAGTGAAAACAAAAACAAAAAAAACTCACATATATAAAAGAGTCACATGGTATTGGACACAGTGTTTTGCAAAAGTTTGTGCAGCCCTGGTCTAGTTATGAGTTATGTTGATTATTTTCTAGGTGGAAAATAAGTTCACATCCTCCACAGAGAACATACTTGTGCACATTTAAAAGCACAGTTGCTCTATAATTTTTCATGTTTTGGGGAAAAGAATAAAATACAATGGGCCTTGGGCAAAAGTTATACTTTGTTTTATGTTTTTCCAAATTGTGTTTTAATTTTACATAGAAAATCAATGTAACAACATATCATGTGATATGGGGTATTCAGACTTATTAGCAGTGTATACACTACTGCTCAGAAGAATATAAAATGGTTCCACAGTGTAACTGTTTTCTTACAAAATTCGTAAAATTTAAGATATTTTTAATGATGAAATCATGTACCACTATGTTTATGATAAATGTCATAAACAAATATATATGTATATTTATACACAAACTGACATCCACAGTGCCTCTGATAAATTCCACATTATTTATCATGTCCTAACTCTAAGGTGGTTACAAAATACTGTAAACTGTAAATTAAGCATTGGTGTCAAGCTTATAGCGTTTTAATCTGTTATGACCCCAAACATTTGAACAAAATGCAGTGTATATCTATGGCAAAATATCAAAATCTGATTTGAAAAGAACTGTTTTATATTTTGTTGCTCACATTGCTGTAAAAAAGTCAGATTTCAGCTTCTTTAACCTGTAATGTAAGCATATCTTGAGCCATATTGTAAAACGGGCGAGTGCAGTGGATTTAACTTTTTTGGTATCTTAAGAGATCTTAAACCAGTTGGCAACTTGAGATGACAAAGAGTCTTCAGTGATAACAGTGTAGTGTAGGTCAGGACTACTCTGAATACGGCTTTAGGAAAACCGCTGCCTATGTGCCATGTGAACTTTTTTCAATTTGTAATACATCTAATACCTTCATACTGCTAATTCTAACCTTTCATCATGTCAGCTCCTGTAAGTGGAAATATAGAAACATCAAGCGGGCAAAGCCTTCAGTTCACATCACAGCATTACATATGCTCACAATTTACTGGTCATAGATATAGAACTATAAGAACACTAACGTTTTTCTGATCAGTGCGCTCTACAGTTTGACTGGGGCCAAGCTGCTTGTGAGCTGGAACTGCTTTGTCGGCTTGCTGTGTGATTGTGTGAAGTTTTCTAGGATCTGTAAGCTTAATACTGTGTGCATATGTGTGTGCAGGATCTGTCACTGCGAGGGTGATGACGAGAGTCCGCTTATCACACCGTGCCACTGCACGGGCAGTCTGCGCTTTGTGCATCAGGCCTGCCTGCAGCAGTGGATCAAAAGCTCCGACACGCGCTGCTGTGAGCTCTGCAAGTTTGAATTCATCATGGAGACCAAACTGAAACCTCTACGGAAGGTAACCACACCCACATACATGCTGAAGCGTAGTCCTGCTTATCAATTCATGCACCATTAATGCATTTTTGAGCTCAGAGCTTTTTAGTTGTATGATAAATAAAACACACATGGCGGTTTATTAACTGCATCTACCTCGGACCGCCCCTTCACTGGCCATTTTATCGTGAACACCTACCAAATGGAGACGCTTTATAGGCATAAACATCTCAGCAATGTTACTGTACCCAGTACACTCTTACGAGCACAGCGCACAGTGTCACAGGGACTCGGGAAGGTGATTTGTGTTATGCTTTAAAGCGCACAGTTTCATTTATTTTGAACATGGCATTTGTTATACTGTAATAAACTGCGGTGAAGGCTGGTAAAATCAGGTGTTATTTGTCGCTTTGTCACGTTTAGAAATTAAGTTGGTAAGTTAAAAGCCACTAAGCCTAGCACTTACGCCATCATGAGAGACACGATTACCACAAAAGAGCCCAATAGTCCATAAACTTAAGCTACTTTTAAGCCATACCCTCGTTAACACCAGCAACTTAAATTAGCTCATCAAGGAGGCTAAACCACCAGCAGTTCAGACTTGTCCCAGCCAAGATGAAGTTAATTATGCTCATCCTTGATCATATAACACAATTTCATACAGCCAGTCAAGGCTACAAATCGCTTAATTCTCAGCAGGCTATTACGATTAAATGCTGATTAGTAGAAGAAACAAAATGTAGTTCCAGGCAGTACCATTATTAGCCTTTATTGCCCACCGGTTTCTCCTTTAATTCAATTTCCTGTGTTGTGTCTCATACAGAGCATCGAATAGTGAGTCTCTGGATGTCTTGTGTACTGCTGTGGGGTTTTAGCTCTAACAGGCTGCTGTAGAACCCGTCAAGGCCACAGGTGCCTGTGAGTTACGCAAGATAACTATGAGCCCAATACCAACAGGATGTGTAGCCTAGCTTGCAGTCACTGCATTCTCTTCCACTCCATATATTTTTCTCACTGGCTGATCCATCTTCTCATAGCGAGTGTGTAAAGGGTGGTTTACTCCTCAGAGATTGTAAATGCTCTACTTTTAGCTTGCTGCTTCAGTTTAACAGATATAGGAGCATAGCATTCCTCCCAATGGATAAGATGGTTATGGAACAGTTGTGGAGGTGTATACGGTACTGTCAGAGAACACCTTTTGTCTGATTTACTGTCCTTTTTAGTACGCTTTATTTATTTTTCAGAAGTAGGACATAAAGAATGTTGATCTAAAAATTAAACCGATGTTAAAAAATTCAGTCCTAGAAGTTAGCTCCATTTTCTGCTCCTCACATTTAATGATGTCGAGTACTGAAAGCTGGGTGGCCAATCCATTGTTTTGAGAACACCAGCAGCCTCTTTGTTTGATTTGCACTTTATTTTGTCTCATTTTCTCGTTAATTTCTTCTTGATAGATACATATCTGTTCCGACCCTTAGCCTTATGTTGTCATCTTATAGTCAAAAGAGATGGAAACACTGCAAGTGGGTCTCGATTTTCTTAAAGATAAGAAAGTACTGGTAATGTGCCTGTGACAGTTTTGGTGGAGTTGCCTCTTGTGTGGTTGTTGGGAGCTCCATTTTCTGTGTATCTTTTAATAAAGTAAAAAACAAAAACTTTTTTGGAAACTCATGTTTTCCTTTTATTTTCCTTTGCCTTGCTGTCTTGCTTGCTGCCTCTGCAGATTTTCTTTTCTGTTTGCGCTTTGAGTGCAGTTTGACTTCGGAACATATTAGCAGCCTCCCATGTGATAAATTATTCAAAGCAAAATAGATGGGGTGTCCCGATCACAGGGTGCAGAAGAGTTGATCTTCGGTAGCTTTCTGTGAGAGCACTGGGTGGCCCTGATTCTTAGCAGTGGCTTTTCTGAACAACCAGCTGCTCAGAGCAAAGCCTTTCAGGAACATCACTGAACTGTACTTGATCATTTATGAATGCAAGCGAGCTCTACACAGCTCTTTAGCTTCCTGACTGAAGTTGAATAGGATGATTTTGTATTGATATCAGTCGTTTTTTAGCAAATAGATTTGATTGATTAAGTATGACTTTTCTCAGCAAACCTGAATTTGTTGGCTGGCTGGGTGAGTATTTGTGTTTCAGGACTTGTGGCCTTGTTGAGAGGCCTACTATGAAGCTGCTGCACCAGGAACACACAGACAAACCCACATCAAATATTTATAGGGGAGTTAAGAGGGAGAAAAAACTGATTAAATCAGGTCTTTAAGCTGAATCTGTGTATTCTGTAAGGGAACATAGTGCAGATTGCAAGACAGAGTGAGTGGGCTCTGACCGAAATCCCGTTTGACATCAGTAAAAGGGTAAATACTATCTGGTTTTATTGTACGCTTCTCCAGGTGTTATTGGCTCTCTTAGTATGAATACCCATCCTGTGTGTGTTTGCGTGTGCATGTGTGTTTTGTTAAAACACACCAGGTTTGTGCTAATGACTGCCCTATCTCTCTCTCTCGCTCTGTAGTGGGAAAAGCTGCAGATGACTGCGAGCGAGAGGAGGAAGATCATGTGCTCTGTCACTTTCCACGTCATTGCCATCACCTGCGTGGTGTGGTCACTGTACGTCCTGATCGACCGCACTGCAGAGGAGATCAAACAAGGTCAGTCGTCCTCCCCTGTTCCCAGCCACCCTCTGTCGACTCCCCAGCCCTCACCCCCTCCTTGTATCACCTCACCAAGACCCCATTGTTCTGCTGCTGCACATTCAGGGTTTGCTGTATGTCTTTTAAATCCTGAGCGAAGTATGTCAGTCTTGCTTAATGGGGTATATGGTGGAGTGTTAATGACACCTCTCGTTCAGCCAATGTATCTTCATTCTTAAGTTAAATTCCTGTTTTTGCCCTGTGCCTACCCAAAAGGATATTCTTTATCTGGTAGTCGTCACACAGCATTACATACACAGCTTATGTAAGTCTCTCCTGCAGCTGTTTACAGATGTAATTAAAGTAGAAAAAGTACAGTACCCTCCCCACTTGCTCACGCCTCCTACTCCTACCTGTAGCAAAATAGTAATAAACTCTCTTTAACCATGCAGCCGGAAGAATACCAGGTAAAACACTTTCTCCTTTGGCATCCGATTTGTCTTTTCTCTGACATCTGAATCTGGTTCTTAATCCACATATCCAAATGTCTAAACTTTCCTCCCTTTCTCTCCTCAAATATCTGATCCCCTGCTTCTTTCTACTCAAACTGTCTGATTCTTTCCTTTTTCTGTTCTCCCTTCAACTCTACATGCTAGAGTTTCATCCACCATTTTGAACCTTAACTGCTTATCACTCCCAGGGAAGAGTTCTTTCATGACTTCTATATGCTGTATGTGCCTGCTTAATGCTGATGGGCAGAGACAGTTTCAAACATTACACTACTTTATTGAAATCTAGCGACTTGATTTACACCTTATCTGCATGAATATTTAATGCAAGAAGAAGCATTGATTTTACATGTGACTGAGAAAGCAATGCACCTTTTAAACTTAAAGCTTGTGAGTTATGGCTGTGTTTGAATAGAAATCAAATTAGATCATCTATGTTTTGCCTACAAATGTGTACAAATTTCCTAGCAACTGTTGTGAGGGTCTTTTATAATCGGTTTGTCACCATACCTACATTCAGAGTGCACTATTAATTTAATTTAATTTAATGTTTTCCATGCATGTCAGTAGTAACATTAGCATGCTGCCAAATTCATTGACTTTTTCAACTTGCTTAGTTTGATTAGTTGATAAGCTACTGCAACATGATGCAACTCAGCAGTGTGAAATTCTAAACTGGAAACTTTAAGCTAACATTTTAGTGGCTCAAATGCTTTTGCTGTTTTGATTTGGTTATATTTATACGTTTGACAATTTCTTCACAAATTCACTTGGCCACCTCATGCGTTTTAGGATTATCAGGATTGAGTATCGGGATTATATCTGGATATGGCCAATAAAAAAAATCTAAGTGTAAATGCAAGGAGCAACAAATCCAGTCACTCAAACCACTTCAGGAGGTGGTCTGAAGTGCATTTTTGTCACGTTATAGCAGTGTAAACGTATCTGTCTCTCCAGTACACATCCCACAAGCTAAACCTCTCCCGGTACAACAGATTTCAGCAGGACTAAGTGAAGATATATTTGGCTACCAAGTGTAAATACATTTGGCTAAAACCATATCAGAATGCAATCTGGATAGTAGTCACATGAAGTAACCAGGTCGAAATGGGACCACAGAATATAATTTACTAAGTAGTGGTAAAAACACATGGACCATTAATTCCATTCAGACAGTTTCTCATCATTGACCCACATCAGCATTCACCTGGGATTGCAGACAAACATCTCATTGACATCTCATAGAAATAATGCATGGAATAGGCAACGGTCATAATACAGCACAAACACAGCCTAAATAAGAAGATTTAATGACCCCATGTCCAACAGACTTGGTTCATGACTGCGTTAACCTCTGACAGTTACTGTTGTGTGATTTTGCTATGAGCAGCAGGCAGGTTTATAGTTACTTATAACAGATTTGTAATTACAGAAGTACTTGCCAGACAGTTGTTTAATCTCTTAACATATTTAAGAGCTGCATACTTTGAAAGAGGGTGCCATTTGACTGGCATGCAAAAATCGCAATTGCTGTGTGTTTTTATTAGACATTTAGGGGCGGGCAAGTAATAAAACTGGGATACAACAAAAACTGACTCCGGTAAAGCAAAGTGATTTACATTGTCCCTCCAGACACCATTAGCTTACGTTCCTCTGCCTAGTAGCAAGACTCACAATGCATTTTACCTGATAATGTCACAAGTGGCCAACATGCTAAAACCAAAAAGGAACCTGTTTTAACCACAGCCAAAATTAACATCTACACTTTTAACTGAATCTCAATTCAAATAAAGGCTAGAGGAATGCACACACTGTTGATCTGTTAAAAAAAAGGAGTAAGCTAAAAGTTGGTTTGGTGCAGAACAAGTCTCGGTCAACCTGGGAAAATCAATGATCGGCAAAGGTGTGCAAGTCTGATTAGACTCTGGTCAGGCTTGTTCTTTTCAGCTTGTTTAGATTTCCCTAGAGAGACGGTGCCATACCTCCAGCACTAACCCACTCCCTCTCTCTTTACTCTATTCTTGCTCACCATGTCAGGAGCCCTAAAGCTGCACCCCGGCCTAACTTACGGAGCCTCCAAAAGCAGTACAGTATTTCATTCCATGTTCAGGGCTTGTGCGTGAGCTGGCAGTAGAAAATAGTGATTTACCACGTTGCAGTCCCCTCCCGATCTGTCTGTTTCTGACATCAAGATACTCTGCAATGAAAAAATGCCCTTGAATATGTTCTCTGCGGAAGCAGCACTGTAAAACCCAAACTTTATGCTGCCTCATTGTGTTTTTTTGGAAAGACTTCCATTGATTGTGATAGACCAGTACACACTGAATAAAACTAACTGCTTCTGAAAAGATAAACTGTATTATATTATAACAGAATTAGTGAGTGGTCAATGGAATGGGATGTTAAATGGTCAAGGCTGATTACATGAGTTAGGGTGGAAAGTAGAGGTCTGTGCGGGGACTTTTAAATCCCGCTCCTGCTAGAATTTAGCCCACTCCCGCCCACAGTCCTGTACAAAGGTAAATGACATCCAGTATTTGACATGCTCTATTCACAAATAAATTATTTTCTGAAATGTCAGGCATGCCTTTAATCGGCTTAATTGTGTTGGCCTTTCTGGCACTTCCCACAGCTAAGGCCGACTAACCGGCTTTGTTCGTGTGATTGATTGCTTCACAGCTATGTAGAATTTAGAGTTTATTACTTTTATTTTGATTATTTATCTGTTTATTTGTCTCCACATGATAGAGAAGTTTGGTCCTGCACCGCAAGATATTGTGGCAGGCCCTGCTAGTCCTGTGGGGTCACCCGGGGATGCAGGCCTCTACTGGAAGAATGTAGCACCTTAAATTGCCTTAGAGTTTCTTTTCTGTTTTCTTTTCTTTTTTCCCCACCCATTCACATTTGAAGCTAGAATGAGGTTGAAGGTGGAATAAGCAGTGCTCCTCATGGGGACTCCTCATTCAGCATCTTGTGTTTGTCATCTCCTCCAATGTCTGCCCTGTAGCTAGAGCAGTGTGCTTGGCATACTTTTAGAGAATGAATAACATTCCAGAATCAGATCATATGTGTGCAAAAATGACTGATTGCTTTTAGCAATGGTCATTCTCTCATCCTGCAAAGGAGGTTCATATGATTGATCCTGTAATGAATATAGGTTCATTCATGAGAGTGTATTGCTCCCCGCCCCCTAAACAAAGCCTGACTGTCCACAAGGGCCGGTTTCCTGGACATGAATTGAGTCTACTGTCGGATGAAATTCCAGTGGTGAATCACTTTTGGACAATGTTTTTGGTCTAGACATAGGATCTTGGAAACTGGCTCTAAGAGTTATGTTTTTATGAACTCCTTATCGCTGGAAGTCTATACCGTGAACGTGAATTTCATTCTTGGCTCTGTGACACGATTCGATAATAATGGTCTGTTCTTGTTTTCTGTAGGGATACTTGAATGGCCTTTTTGGACCAAGCTCGTGGTGGTGGCTATCGGCTTCACTGGCGGACTGGTGTTTATGTATGTTCAATGCAAAGTCTACATTCAGCTGTGGAAGAGACTCAAGGCCTACAACAGAGTGATATATGTGCAAAACCGCCCAGAGACCTATAAAAAGATTGTTTTTGAGAAAACTGCGTTTATGGAGCCAAACCTGGACAATAAAGAGGCTCTCGTGCCGGCGCAGTCGGACACAAACTCTTCCCAGTACACAGAGACAGAGGACTACAGCATGGAGATACTGCACGTGTGACCCAGCCTGTCCCCTATGATCCCCACCCCCACCCCCACCTTCACCCACCAACTTCCATGGGACCAGAAGATGCTTTGCCTCCTCCAGGCCACTGGTGGCACCACACAGCACTGGACAGAGTGGCTGAGACGGAACTTCTGTTGTTTAGGTGTTACTTTCTCTTCGTTTGTCTGTTCTGTTCCTGTAAGTTGTTGGCTGACCATTACGAATCAGTGTGCGCCAGAAGCGACTACTGCCATTGTACTGCTGTCGTACGAGATGTGAAAACCACCAGTCGAGCTGTGTGTGTGTGAGTATGTGTCTCTGCGCCGGTTCTAATGGAGTCCTTAACGATGCATTCAAGCACTTTTTTTAGTTCCCTGTTCTAAAGCTCCCCTGTTTTAATATCCATACATTTCTCTTTATACATGTGGTATGAAAAGACATAGGGGGGGAAGCTTGACATTTTGAAAGCTTTTCTCACATTTTATATGACGACATTTGTATTCCCACACAACCTTCGGATGGGGAAAAAAAATGGAATTTGGAGGAGTTATGAGGGAAAGGGGCGTCTTTTTATCGTCGTTCCCTATTTTCTGACTAGTCATTGTCAGATGAATGGGTTATTAGCTTTCTGTTCTTCTTTTCCTGGTTGTTTTTATTTGATCTGTAATTTATTCTGTGTGTGATACTGAATCAAGGCAAACTGAATTGAATTTATCTTCAACCTACCAAGGGCTAGATTGACTAAAGCCGTTTGCACATGTTAAAAGTCTTGGCTTTAGCACGTGCGTTAACATACTGTATGCTATGGTGCTGTTTTCGTACATGCTAAAAAACTTTGCACAGGCTAAAGACTTTAGTAAATCAGCCCTTAAATGTACCCTCCGAGGGCTCTGGAATGTAATATTTTTAAAAGAATTCTTTACCATATAGGACATTTTTCTGCAGAGGGGGACATTCCTTGTAGCATCACTCAACCTTTCCAAATGACTTGTTTTCTATGGTTGAACGACACTTTATATTCAGTCTTTGTTTTAATCACCTTCCTTTAATCAAATATATCCTTGGAAAATGAACTTATTTTTCAAACCTTAACTAGGCATTTGTCATTTAAAGGTTTTAGTTTGATCCTTCACACATTTTGTATTCAAGCAAGACTCACCTTAGCCATATTATAATTAAGATATGCTTCTGCATGTGGCATAACATCTTGACGTAGCAGGTTTCAGTTGTAGCCCTCCCAATCCACCTCCCCCCAGTAATTCTGTAGTTTATATATCAGTTTGCTATTCAGATGTTTCAAGGACCTGCTGTTAAACCCGTCCTCAGAAAGGATGTTAAATTTGTCAGCTTTTCAAGCACGTTCTGTGTACTTGTTGGCATGGTGTCAGATTGGGTGGCAAATTTCCCAAGGCAGGGCTTTCCAGTTCTACTGTTGAGGCATTCACTGTGTCGTAAGGCTAAGATTTACTGTATGATGTAAAGGCTGCGAAATTGAACTCTTTCAACGTTTCCTCGCCAAGCAAATGTTTTTGACATAATATGGCACATTCTTCTCCCAAACAATATGATGATTTCAGAATGTGAAACATTGTGGGTTTACTTGAAATCAGAACTTGAAAGTATACTCCTGCCATCTAGTGACACTTGGCAGACTTCAATATACCAAAACTGCTCCGTGCTATTTGACCAAGAGGAGAAGTGCAGTTACAGTTTGTTGGGGTCATACTTGCAGGCCTCCGAGCATAACCTCATACAGAACATTTCCCATTTTCTGCAGATAACACTACATGTTCACAGGTTTGATTTTGCACAGGTAGTAAAATTTGTACTTATACCCAAACAAACTCCTCTTGTATGAGAAAATTAAGTTGTGTCAGGATTGTACCATTGACTTTGCTGAGCTTTGCTACATGACGAATGCGGGAATGCCCTTTATAAAGCTTGTACATCCTAATGAGCCTGGTTTATTATGTTAATGCTATGTTAATGCAGCCTGCCGTGTGTTTTTTTTTTTTTTTTTTGTTTTGTTAGGTTTCACATCCTGATTAACTGTCAGTGTACAGGTGGACTTTTAATGATATTACAGATGAGTAGGAGCTGGCTCCTTTAACCTCACAGCAGTGTGGGACCCCTGAGCGTTAATGTAATTGACTTCAAACTGCGATAGTTTCTCATTATTCGGACGAACTATGACTTGGACATTTTTTACATTTTGACTCTCCTGCCTGCTTGGCCTTGTGGGGAATAGCCTTCACTGAATTGCTGCACTGCGTCCTGTTTGTTCAGCTTTGATCTGTTTGAAAGTGCAGTGGTGGTATTGTTTGTCTCTTGTAGACTCTTCATTGTAGTACCAGGTTGCTTGTAGTTCTGAAGGTCATTTGGCTGACCAGTCTTTCATCAGCGTACGCCCGGGACGATTCAGACGCGCTTAGAAAGTGTTTCTTGCATAAAAAACTGCAGTGCATTACTACTGAATCGACTTGAACATAGTCAACTCGACTGTTTTCTGCCCCTCCATCTTATACCATTTATTTCTCTCTGTGAATTTTCTTTGAATAGTAAATGTAATTTTTGTAAAAACAAAGAAAAAAACAACTGTTTTTAATGAACTCTTGATGTGTTTTGATTTGTTTGATTTTCCCATATTTGAGCAAAAGTATATAGACTGAAAAACAACCAAATAAAATGAAGTAAATCTATACATTCTTGCGAATATGATGATTGTTGTTTTTTTGCCAGACTCTGTGCTCCTGTAATATCAGCGGTGGTTGCGTGACACAATACTGCCTAAAAGATTCAAACTGTCACCATCGTTTCCTGGAACATCTTTCAATTTCCTCAAGGCCATTATATGTCAACCAGGCCTTTCATGAACACTGTGTCAAAATAGAGACCAAGCAGTGGAACTGAATGAGCATTTCACATTGTCGTGGCTTTCTCAGTAGCTAAATATGGTTTTGTGAAACTGAAAAGACTGTAATTTACATGTATAGTTTTGTATTTTATGTATCTTTATAATTTTCTCTCAGTATTATCATACTTTTAGGAGGTCGACTTTAAGTTTCTTAATTGAGATGTAAGTGACTATGTTGTGTCGTGTTTTAAGGGGAGATGAAATGGAGCAATAAAATAAAACCTTAATCAAAAAAGTTGGTGTCCACTTGGCTTCCTCAGGGAACTGTCAAAACGGGACAGCAGCTGTGTCTCTACTTCGTTCTCTGTAAAGGATGTGTAAACTTGGAAAGCAACTGAACATTGGACTTGGGGTGTTCGAACTTGAAGTGTACAAACTACAACTGTAAATCATATCCGGAATCTTGGACATCGGAATCTTCAATTTGAACACAGATTTTTTTTTGGTGTCTGCAGCTTCTTTGTGGCTTCTTCTGTAGCCACAAAACCTCATTGCATACAAGTATGTGCTGAGCTCAGTGTGAAAGGAAGCTGGCTGTACTTCATGTGCATAATTCACACCTGCTTTACTCCACACAATTGATGAATCTGATCACAGAGCAGGGTCAACCGCAGCCTTGTGGGTAAAGCTATGGTCAGCACACTGGTGAAATGATGAGGTAGCAGGGCATGTGAAGGTTTCTGCTGAAGACGTTGTCATCACAAAACCACTCTGACACAGAGTCACTGTAAAGGCATTCGCTAAATGACGTCAGCATTAACAGAGGGGATCCCAGTATAAGCAAGGGCATGATATGGCAATCTGCAAAGAACTTGTCCAGTAACAGAGAACATTTAACTGCTCTGTGTTTGACAAAGATCTTTGCAGCATTAGAAACAAATAGATGAGCCACTTTCAGATTAGATGAGCAGCCAATATTACAACTCCCAGAGCATCTTTTGCTTTATTTGACCTGCTACTACTGTTCAGTAGAAAACAAAGTGTGCCAGTT
This sequence comes from Semaprochilodus insignis, assembly GCA_034552555.1. Classification (NCBI taxonomy): domain Eukaryota; kingdom Metazoa; phylum Chordata; class Actinopteri; order Characiformes; family Prochilodontidae; genus Semaprochilodus; species Semaprochilodus insignis. The sequence goes on from CM067478.1 coordinate 10,204,951, forward strand.
CACACCAGCGTTCATCTATCATGGATCAATGCAAATCTCATTGCTTTCTCTGCCGTGCTGCAACCTGTTTGCAGCACTACTGAGATAGCACGGCTGGAGCTTTGCCCAGAATGTTTAAACAGCACCCGATCGAGACAATGAGATCCACCAAGGGCATTTCATTTCAATTCTTTGCTTTAGAGATGTACAGAGACGTGGCTCTGATAGTTCTTTTCATTATTCTGAATATTCCGCTGCATATGAATTCCAGAGTTCCAGTGGCCTAAAGAAGAACTGCTTACAATGGCAGTCCTCAAGCCTTCTTCATTTACATACAAAGATAATCTTTCAATCCTGAAGAAATCTTCATATGAAAGCAGGACGCCTTACACAGCAAAATCTCCAAAATGGAATTGCCGCCCACAGCCTTGAGTTAACCCTCACAATGCTTCCGTCAAAGTCTGGGTCCCATGTCAAAATCTCAGTTATAAGTGGAAGCATGGAGCCAAAAATTTAGCCTGAATAAACTCAAAGTGATAAATCTTCATCAAACAATTACAAATAATTAGCTGGGCTCCTGCAGGTATGGTGGTGGCTAGAACCCAGCTTGGTGGGCTAGGCCCCTCCCTAGTTCAGCAAGCGAACCTGCAGAAAGGAAAGGGTATAAGAATAAAAGCTAGCTGAACAATACTTACAGGTGAAAATAAGATTAGTAAAGGGCCGTGTATAGAACTAGGACACTGTTGACATTGGTTTAGTCCAGGTGCAATTAAGGGCGGGGCTTATGATTAAAAGCTCAGTATTGGAGTGTAGTAGGGAAGAGCTAAGACCAATAAACCTGCCAAGTCTGTATGGCTTTGGAGCCTCAGACGTAAAGGAGCAATGTGTAAGACAATGCAATTTTAGAATTCATACTTCAAACAATACGGGGCAACTTATCACCAGAAAGTTGTGGCATCCACCCCTATAGTAAGAAACACACAGTCCCTCCTCATCAGCATTAACAGATATATACAAACGTGGCAAGTTCAGCATCAGTCCTTATCTCTTCACTTGCCACAACCAGCAGCAATGCTTGTTTATGCTTCTATAAATACCGCTTCTTTTGTTTGTTGCTGAATGTGGCTTCTTGCCGAGAGCAGGTGGCAGCAGTCGTTCTAACTTTGATTAATATCTCTGCAACACACAAACACTAATAAATGGGTATTTTTTCACATTCTGTGGATAATTTTAGTTTGTTAAATAGCTAAACAGCGTACATACTGCTCCTTTAAAGCTGAAATGAAGATTTATGCTAGGAGTGACTGCCGGAGGTTGACTCGGGAATCAACAGCGTCACTAAGCTAAACGTCTGTTTTTGGTTCTGCGTGAGAGTGTAAATATTTTGCATGTAAGCACTTTGATAAATGAAACGGGCTACTGGAGCTCACCTGCATGTGTCTGCGCAGTCCATTTGTAGTGAATCCACCTTCCGCACAAGGTCACACTCATTTTCAGACATCTGTATTTTACACCTCGGATGTCCATCCAGCTTAACCCACACAAACTCTGTAGGACTCAGATAGATTGACGTCCAGCTTTTAGCACTGAGACCAACATGAAACGGTTACAACACCTCAATACTCACAAAATTAACAATGTAAAGAAATAAACTAATAAATCCACAAATTCAAATTATTTTTTTTATAATGCTTAAAATAGTAAACTGGTAACCAGTAATAAATATTAAGTGCGCTGGGATATACAGATGCTGTTATTTATTTATTTATTTATTTAAACATTTTTTATTTATCTGTAGAGCTGTATCATTTCATCAAATTGTATCAGCCTAGTCAACTGCTGACAAGACTTGCTGATGAAACTCAATAAAGGACAATCACTGTAAAGGTAGATGGATAACTCTGTCCAATGCCTTTGATGACTCAATAAAAGAGACTATTTATTATTATTTTTTGTATAAAGAGATAGAATTGAATTCTCTACACAGAGTGCAAAATACACTTTACTAAGCAGAGTCTGTGTAGTCTGTGATCAAGAAATGATGTTATTTACATATATTAAGCCCACCCCCAACACACACACACAGTTGCACCCAGAAGGTGTCAACCGACAGGAATGAAACTTGGTGGGTGGGTTTGACATTGTGAGGCATACGAATGATTCAAGTTTCACGCTCCTCTGTGCACGTGATGTAAGCAAGGACTAGCCTTATCACAGTACCTGACTGACTAAATAAGGTCGTCCTGTTGTGTACGCTTTTTTGACTTGTGCTGTTGTGTTGAACGCATCCTTTGCAAGCGAAGCATGCCTCAGAGAAGAGTCTGAAAGCAATTTGAGCAGTTGGAGGAGTTTGAGAGGGGTCACATTGTAGGGCTTCGGGAAGCGGGATGGTCTTATTGACATATTGCATGCCACATCGGCTGTGTGGATATTACCAGAGCACGCAGTCGGTGGCAGAGAATAGAAGAAGGCATGCACCAGCTACATGAAGGATTTGGGGGGCCTACATGAACCAGACAGAGAGAGAGAGAACTGATGAATTGTCTGACGTGCCCAGAGTGACCCAACAGCCACGAGCAGTGATGCCATCCGTTAGTCATCCTGTGATGACCATCACCATTGGCAGACGGCTGCATGATGCAAGACTACATGCATGCAGACCGTTAGGATGACTGCCCTTAACACCATGTCATCATCGCCAAAGACTGCAATGGTGTCAAGCCAAACTGTCATGGAGTAACTCAGTGACGAGTCCTGCTTTTGTCTTGGTGGAGCAGACCAACGAATCTGTGTGTGGCAGCACCGTGGTCAGCACCAAGATGAACAGTTTATCTTCCTTCTGAATAGCATTGCAATCCACTTCCGCAACTTCCTTCTGGGTGCAACTACTATTTTGATGATGAATGTATATGCATATACATGTAACTCAATGTTTGAGAACGATCCACCCCCAAATAATATTTGCTCTGTGGTGGACCATTAAAAATAGGGTAAAAGGGGACTAACAAAACATGCAGAGAAACTGATAGACTACGGTATGTATTTGTAGAACTACAAGGTGAGCATAGATACAAGGACAAGGACAGATCCCGTACAATTAACATATGACTTCGACACCCCGACAATCAGAAGCATGTGGCAATGTTCATGTCTGGATCACAATTAAGAGAACAGATTTGCATTTCTGAAACAGAGGGAAGGAACAGAGGGAGGAGATGAATGCTGATAGTCTTCTGGCATCACACTGACTGCTTGATCAGAACAGGCTGTGACAGAACACCAACTCCTCCGGGGAGTTTTCCTAAAGCAAAAATCTACTTTAATAAAATGGCACAAACCACATCACCAGATACAGCAGAAAAGCAACCACAGCTCATCTACCACTCTCAAGTTCACCTACCTGCACTTACATGAGCGGAAAGTGACTCATAGACAGAGATTTTATAGCCGAGCATGTATCTGAATAAAGGGAGAATGACAAGCTTTTGCACTCCTGGCCTTTCCTACAGTCACAGTCAGATGGTTTGTTTAAAATGCTGTTGAACACAAAAGACAAACAACTACTATATCTAGGTGTAAGAAATATATTCTCGCTGTCCAATGAAAAACATGTATCTGCATTTTTGTTGATTTTTACTTTCATGCATCATTTGAACACAGCAGCTGCCGTTTACACTGTGTGAGAATTTCATGATGAATGGGCCAACAGAAATGACCCAAAAGTGCTTGGAAAGATGTCTGGTTCCATTGATTTACATTCAAATTAAATGAGGTTTTCGCCCTCTCCTGTAAAGCTGCCATTTTGGAGATACTTGTTTTTCTTTGGACAGCGATGATGTCCCCCCCCCCCACACACACACCTTCCAATCACACCTGGTACTTCTGTGGATAAGTCAGTAATTAACTGTCAGAAGGAGCATCATATAATGCTACATTAGCTGATATTACCTTGTATGGAATAATACAATAATACAAAACCAGTAAGTACCAACTCAGGAGTACAGCGGCATCCTAGCAATAAAACTAGGACAACTGTGTTCTTTTCAGACTAAAATCCATATGCAACATATATACACTCATCATCAAAAGAATAGTTGCACAAATAGTTGGAATGAAAACAGGAATGAAACTTGGTGTGCAGGTTTGAACCATGAGACATGCGAATGATTCAAATTTTGCACTCAGCCGCGCATGTGACATAAGCAAGGACAGGCCTTATCGCTGTACCTGACTGACCCAACAGCCACAATTGTGGACATTCAGGGGGCAGTGACAGTCTCCAGGAGTCATCCAACTCACTGTCTGCAAGAGACAAAACCTCCCACCCAAATATTATTTTCTCTGTGGTGGTCCTCTGTGGTCTCTCTATATAAAAATGGTTATTTATATATATATATCAGACGCTGCATGATTGATAACTGCCACATTACTGGTGAAAATCTGTCCTTGCTGAGCCACTCAGTTGGTCCAGTGTTGACAGTAAGATGAAACATTAGTAAGCTGTCATGATAGTGTGAAGTTAACCAATACTGACAGCTGAGTAAATCTACATGTTCAGACAGGCAAGGAAGGCCATGTGCAACATCAGCCACAAGAGAACAAGGGCCTTGACGTTAAGTCTAACTGTCACATAGTGACCTCCAGTGGCAAAGTAGAGGACAGAAGACTGAATAAACAACTCCATGACATGATGCAGCATGAAATACCTGTAATGAATGGAATGCATGGGGCTTCTGTACAGTAGATCAGTGAAACTGAAACAGGATGATTAGGTATAATGGCAGGGCTCATTCTCGGTCTTGAGGAGTAGCTCTTTAACTCACAATAAACATTTCTTACAAATTTCACAGGTATTTTTTCCATGCTTCTTTAATGTTGTGAAAGCACGAGCCATTATGTTTGCATGCATTTGTTTAAATATACTGTACTTTGTTCAGCACTTTAATTGAACAGAATACATTACATTATATACAATAGAATTAGTCCACAGCCAGAGTTTTCACTGTATCTAGTATATATGGTATATAGTATATATATTATAATTACATTCCATTCTTTTTTAATGTTTAACACTTTGTTCTTCTATTCTATTCTATTCTATTCTATTCTATTCTATTCTATTCTGTCTTATTGTTTCACATGGACTGTTGTCAAAGCATTTTGCTGCTAGTTGTACCATGTATGTTTGTGACAAATAACTTTGATTTTATTTAATTTTATTTAACACTGTGTCTGCTAACTGTCCACTCTTTTAGGCACTTCTACCATGTTGGTCCACCTTGTGTCCACAGGACGCTGTAGGCTAGGTATTTTTGGTTGGTGGATTATTCTCAGTGCAGCAGTGCAGCTGCAGCTGATCAGTTGAATCAGTGCCTGATCCACCACCCACATAATACGTGGTCTGTGGTGGTCCTGTGGGGGTCCTGACCGTTGAAGAACATGGTGAAAGGGTATTAACAAAGTATGCAGATAACAGATATACTATATACAGCATACACGTAGTTTTACATTTCCCCCCCAAATGTTAAAGAGCAAATAAATATCACACATAAGTGCATATAGATACGTCCTGTAAAATTATAAATCAAATATCATTATCACATACAGTATTAATTACATACATAAAACTCACTTTTTATTTTTCTTTCTTTCTGCCTTTATAATTACATTAAGACTTTTATATTGAAATTTGCCGACCAGTCAGTATAATAAATGCTGTGCTTGCAAGTCCCTTCACGCCTCTCTGTTTGTAAAAAAAATGCCTAACAAAATATTAACAAATTGAATGCGTTAACAGGCATGAATAAATTCATACACGTGCAGGTGATTTACTGTACTGAAATGACAAATAACGGGGAATGTGCTGAATGTGCTCCGTGTTGTGTGCGGTATTATGTTTCCGATCAGGCGCCGCTGAGCCGGCTGCGCTGGCTGACCTATGGGGTCCTGCGGCTCTAAAGGGTCGGAGCTCACTGCAGCACAGTCTCCTTCAGTTCGCCCTCCAGCCGGTGCGCTTCACCACGGCCAGTCAGCCTTGGGGAGAAGTTGATTAAACTTATTTAAGTTGATCGCCAGACCAATCTATTAACTGGTAAGGTGTGACAGCGAAACTAACTTCCATATAGTTCCACGTTCTAGCTTTCGGACATCGCCTGGGCTCGTTTTTACACTTTGCTAGGGTGACGTTGGCTCGCCGAAGCTAATGCTAGCCGGCTGGCTAAGTGAGCTAGCTGAACGACAGTTAGCTAGCATGGAGGGTTGGCGTGGCCTTTTTATTACGCAAACTATGTAGTAAAAGTATATGGAGGTGTTACTGCGAAATGAATGCAGATTAAACCTGACAGAACTCGTGTCGCACGTTATATAACCTTATATTGATCAGACGAGAGCCAGACAGCCCATTGCTTTAGCCTCGACGTGCTGGCTAATGCAAGCCGCACAGAATGAATCATAAGTTCACCCGGCTAGACGAACATCAGCAGCACTGGAAACGTGTCGTGGTGAAATTTACTTACTTAAATTTATAACTGCATTTCTAATAGGTCTGCACTGAATGGGGTTTCGTTTTTTGTCTTGCTAACTTGTGTGTGGGCTTGCTAGCTGATTGGTATCACGCCCTTTCTAAAAACGAAACAGTGCAGCAGTCTGACTGTAATTTACATGTGACTGAGAGATTTATAACGTTAACAGCCTGCTATCACAAATTACAGCTGTTTTGAGACTTCCCACGTGTGTGCCAGTATAGCTACACAGGGAAGGGTTATTGTTGAGGCTTATGTGGCTGTATTGAGCTTTGGTCATGCCAGTCTGAACGCCCATGGGTTTTGTCCACTGGAGCAGTCTGACCAAGATGGCCTCCAGTTTAACCTTGTCAATATTTTGTCCCTGTTGTTTAGTTGTGCACTCCCTGATTTGGTTTTCGTGCTCTGTATGGTTTAAGCTTTAATTAACTTGGTCATAAGAGTATGACAACCCTGAGAATCATCTTTACCCTTAGGAAATGCTGCTGAGGTGAAGCTAACTGTTAAGTCTAGATAACTGTGATACTTGGTACTTCCTGAAATAGAAGGTGTGGAATTGCTTGTACGTAGTGGACAGTGTGATGGACAAGGACAAAAAGGGTCATGCTGGCACTGAGCTTAAAATATAAGCACACCTGAACATGCATTTCATGCCTCTCCAGGTTAGCACTATGGGTAATGTAACGTATTTCTTTTTCTTTATGTGGGTAACATGCCAGTATGATTCTTAATGCCGGTTGTCATGTGTAGATTTCTGTAGGCTGCGTCTCGTAAGTGCTCATAAGATGCACAGATCTGGATTTCCCATTGTAATAGATTACCGTGCAGTGCGTCAGTGCACGGAAGCCTATTTGTATGTGGTCATTTCCTCCTTGCAGTGACTCAGAAAGGTGGGGCCTGCTGTCAGGTCAGATTAGCTCAGCTGTCTGCATGAAACACACAGGGCCACAGTTATCAGACTGCTAACACTGCGTCTACGAGACAAATTATGGCAAAGTGGAGGTGGAACCATGTAGGCATTCATCCACACCCTTTTTCATGTGACTTTGAAAGGAATTTTGCACACAGGCAAATTGCCGGTTGGTGTGGCTTGACTTGTGTGCTGCCCGGTTATGTTAGATCCCCTGAAGATTTGCTTGACCATTTTTTCACTTTTACAGATAGAATGGCTGTCCCCCCATGCTATGCTGATCTTGGGAAGTCTGCCAAGGACATTTTCAACAAGGGATATGGTAATGTGGTTGTGTTATAAGAAGTCATAAAGGAGCATTTATAGTCGTAAAGTGGTGTTTGTGTGCGTAGTTCTTCTGTGTTTAGTTTAACGCTTTGTTTTCTGAAAGGCTTCGGTCTGGTGAAGCTTGATGTGAAGACAAAATCTGCCAGTGGCGTGGTAAGTGCAAAATGACCAGCAGTTTGATTACTCAAAATAAAGAACCATTGAAGGAAATGATGTTCTTAATTGAGTGCATTAAACAACTATGTGTCATTACTGTCTGATTCAAACCTCATATCTCCAAAATCGTAAAATTACAGTTGAATGAAAAACAGTCTTAAATTTTTATGTAAGTTAGTAGAGAAATGTGCTACTAATCAATTTGGAGCATCTCTAATCGTCCATTCAACATGAAATGTTCAGCTCCTGTGACAATTTTGTAAGATATGTAAAAGAACAAAAATGGAGATAAAAGGTTTGGTCCACACAATAACAGCATACAGTTGTAGTGCTAAATTCCTGTACAGTGTGAATTGGAGATCGGAAATATCACCCTTTCTTGTCCCTCGGCAGGAGTTCAAGACTACTGGGTCCTCTAATACTGACACCAGCAAAGTGGTGGGAAGTCTGGAAACCAAATACAAGAGGTCTGAGTATGGCCTGACCTTTACAGAGAAGTGGAACACTGACAACACCCTGGGTACAGAGATCACCATTGAAGACCAGGTGCGGCAGCAGAGATCGAGCAGAGAAAGGTTTTATACAGTAAACGTTTTTTTTTTTTTATTGTACATGACATGTGTTCTCACTTTCTGTAGATTGCAAAGGGGCTGAAACTGACTTTTGATACAACCTTCTCGCCAAACACAGGGTAAGTTGTTGTCTTTTAAATCTTCTAGAGGTGTTTTGCTGAAGGTGGTTTTGAGGTCGGTGTTTGTGAAGGGAGCAGAAACATTTAACAACAGCTTTACGAGATCTTAAAGCCTCAACTTGTGGGTCTTGTATAAGAAACATTTGTTGCAGGCTGCCTAGCAGGGCTTAGCAGCCGCTGTAACCTGATATCATATTGCACAAGTCCATGTTATGTGTTTTGATGGAAACATAGTATATTGTTTTTACCCTTTGGCTATCTAGAACATGCAGTTTGATCTGAGAAAACTGTCAAACATAAATCATGTCAAAATGTTGAATATTTGCTATAGCATGGTGTAAGTGCCTGGGAGAGCATTCTCATCTGACCACATATCGACATGGCATTCTCAGAGGTATAGCTTTGTGGCAGGCCCTGATGGTTTCATAACCGTGGTAAAAGGACATAGTGAATGACACTACTTGCCATTGCAGCAGGAATTTGAAAGACCTAGTGGTTTCTATTCTGCGCCATTTAACCAGACCTGTTGCAAACATATCTATTTACGCTTGCCTATGGTATTACTGTAGATACCTTTTTATTTGTCACTCTGAAGCACTTTCATGCTATGATGATGACTGTAGTAATGTATAAGGGGAAAATTCTAAGGTAGCATTTTTATGAATATTTTTAAATAGTGGTCAGTGAACTCAGCCTATTTAAAGAGCAGGTTTTATGCTGACCGCAGCAAATTGTAAGGCCTGATTTATAGGGCTGGCTGAGAGAGATTCATTATTTCTTTTACCAGCATAGTCAAGCGTTTTACTTGGACTCAGTCTTAGTTTCACTAAGTGGGTTTTAAATCTTATGGAAAGAGGTTTTTATTATTTCCAGGAGTACAGTGCTGAATTTGTAATATGGTAGATCCCTTCTTAACCTGCACTGTTCATATTTTAACAGCTCCTCTGTTATTGTAGATTATCACAGTAAGCCTGTAATTAACTAGAACTACACTAATGTAAAATGCTTTGCATTCTATGAATTGCTTAGTTTTATTTACACACTGAAGTGATGAACTGTTTAAGTTGATAAATAATGATATATTGAATATTAGAATTGTACTAGAATTAAAATTAAGTTGAAATTAAATTTCATGCTGATAGATGATATTTGAAGTATTTATTGTACTCCGGGACAGGGGGTGGTAACCCTCTGTATTGCTGACTGCATTTGTAAGCCAGTACAAATAACTGTTTTGTTTCATAGTGCTGATACTGTGCATGTTTATGTATTGGCATCTGGAGACATGTACATGAAGGACAGTATAAATTTGCATTGGCACACAGTTTTTGTCTGTGCATCCCTAATTGGTCATTAAAAGGTCTGACTGCTGTAATTTATCAACTTCATAGAATATTATCATCTAACATGGGACACTGATTTTCAACAGCAAGAAGAGTGGAAAGGTCAAGACCGCCTACAAACGCGAGTATGTCAACTTGGGCTGTGATGTTGACTTTGACTTTGCTGGCCCAACCATCCATGGTGCCGCAGTGGTCGGTTATGAGGGATGGCTTGCTGGCTACCAGATGTCCTTTGATACAGCCAAGTCAAAGATGACTCAGAACAACTTTGCTGTGGGTTACAAGACAGGTGACTTCCAGCTGCACACCAACGTGTAAGTATGAATCCACATGGCTCACAAAGTGCCATTTAACTCAAATATTGGAGTCTGATGTTGTAATGTAAAATAATGAGTAAAATAAATTGTAAAGTTTAATGCCAGTACACAACATAATGTACCTGTAATCAGTGAATTACAGTGTGCACCTTAATACTGCTAGTGTTCAGTGGTGTTATCATGGTGTTGTGCTCTTTCTGCTCCTCTGTGCAGTAATGATGGCTCAGAGTTTGGTGGTTCCATCTACCAGAAAGTGAGCGATAAGCTGGAGACAGCAGTGAACCTGGCTTGGACTGCAGGCAGCAACAGCACACGCTTTGGCATTGCTGCCAAGTACCAACTGGATAAGGATGCCTCCATCAGCGTGAGTGCTTACTGATAGGAACAGCTGTTGTTGTGTGATTATTAAGGTGTAATTAAGAGCTGGTGAGAACATCCATGTTTATGACTGCTCTCATTGTGACTGCTAACTTCTGAAGTGGAAAATCAAACTTTCACATCATTTATTTTTTCATTGATCTTATGGGGCACTTCAAGCTGACAGGGAACAAAGCATTAACTGAAGGCACAGGGACTATGGATGACTAACATTTTTGTGATTGTCTATAAATTCAGAAAAGCTGTAGGTTACAGGTTGCATTTCAATTTTGTTCCTGTCCTCTTTATGACTATTTCAAACAGCATTTCTGATTAATGTGAACCTGTCTGAGGTTTTGGTGTATTGAATGTACCTAGTATCAGCTAGATTGTGAATTTCAAACCTAGTAGTATTCTGTCTACACAATAGCTATTATCCAGATGAATACTTGCTTCTTAGGAATATGTTTCATGGTAGGAAGTGTCTCTACAGGAAGGCTGAGAAGAACATGAGCTATTTTCACCCAGCAGGTTAAAGTGGCCCAAACAACACAACTTGTCTTCTGGCTGCCTCCTGGCCTATGGCATGTTGACTAGTTGTGTCTGATGTAACAACGGTGTAATATGTTTTTATAGTCTTCCTTTCTCTCTCTTTCTAAGTATGTGACAAAATGACAAGACTGGTTCACCAGGTATTGGCCTGTTAGGACTGTACTGTATCTGTGCTGTTCAGCTTTGTGCAATTTTTGCCGAGTTTTAAACTCTTTAATTTCACCTTCCTTGCAGGCCAAAGTGAACAATACTAGTCTTGTTGGTGTTGGATACACACAGACCCTGAGACCAGGTATGATCTTGATCAGCTAAATTTTAGTTATCCGGAACATAATTGCAAACACACAAACTCACATTTGCATGGATTACATACTTGGCAGTTCAGGGCTTTTTGACAATGGTGCAATGGTTTTGTGCAGGTGTGAAGCTGACTCTGTCTGCCCTGGTTGATGGGAAGAGCATCAACGCTGGTGGCCACAAGCTGGGTCTGGGACTGGAGCTGGAGGCCTAAAGCCCAGCTCTTGCTCACGTCAGGGACGAGGGAATATCAGAGGAATCTGGCCTTAAATCTGTCTCCAACTTAACCAGCAGGGGAGTGGAAGGGATGGGATGGGGCGTGTTCAAAGGCTACAACAAAAGCAATCATTTTTAGTAACCATTGCAGCGGCATTTATTCCCCCCCACCCGTCCTGGTCATGGTGCCCATTTTTGGTTTGTAGTTGTTTATTTCCTCATCTGAATCCAGCACTGCCATGGCAATGAAATGCTCCATTTGCAGCAGTGGGCATCTGAGTTCACTTTACCTCTTCAGCAAGATGTTGGTGATCTGGGGGACAAACTATGTCTCTGATTTCACTGTTTGTCTCATCTGATATTCCTTAGTCGTCTGAACACAGCTCATGCAAATACTTAACTCGATTTTAAAGGTTATACCTTCTATTATTTAAACACCGTTACATGTTGTTTTTTTTGTTTTGTTTTGTTTTTTTGTTTTTCCTCAGTTTTTTCCTTCTCCTTTCCATACACACAAGGACATACATGAGCCGTATTGTACCATTTTTGCTTCGCCAGCCATCAAGATTGAAACATAGTTGCACTTGAAGCCTGCCCTTAAACTAAGCAGTTTTTGGGTGGCCTATTTGGGTTACTGTCTTGAATTGGAAAGCATGGCTGGCTTTTTGTTTTCTGCACAGACGACTAGGCAAAGCTTATGGTAATGCCAAACCGGGTACCCTGGATGTGGGTTGAGTTTAGTACCTAAAGCATTCAGTGTCGCCATCATGACCATGACTTCCTGAAGTTGTGCTTTCACAAAATCTGAGGTCCTTATGTGTATGTGCAAACTTTTCAATAAAGTCTTTGAACTCCACTAAGGGTTTCATTTTGACTGATTGATTGATATGACGTTAATGGTAAACAGCTCATTAAGAAGCTAATCTTTTGTACTGAGTCAGTTTTTCCCCTTCCTGTCATCAAAATAACCACATTCTTGGTCTTTAAAGTAGAGATGACACCCATTCAATCCCTGATATTAGTATCCAGATAATACCTGCTAGCAGTCCTATAACAAATCAGTTGATATTTGTCATGTTTAAATGTTAGGTTAAACTCACAATTAAGTCATCTAATTCTGAACAAACGTGTGCTGTGTGTGTGTGTATATATACATTTATTTATTTATTTGGAATAGTTCACATGAATGGAGGAAAAAATGTTTTATGTTGCAGTCTCTAAAGTAAAGCTCACCAGACAAAAAACAATCTTTCCTTGCATGTTTAAGGTGGTAGTAACTTAAGGCTCCTGCAGATGACATTGCATGAGGATGATGGGGCTACACATACCTGCGGGGTGTGCAACAGTCTCAGATTGAGAAGAGGTGGTATAGTGCAGTGAATGTCTCGTTCCAGGTGTGGAAAATGGCTCCAAAGCAGATGTTAATAATTGGCTAAAGGGAGTGACTTATGTGGGCGTGCCAAAGGCCATAGTGTGAAGGAGTAGCTGTAGCTGAATTTGCAGGTGTATAGGAGCGTACAGTCATACGGGTCTACCAGCAGTGGCAAAAATCCCAGTCTGCAGGAAATTCTCCTCAGAATTATGCCAGGGAAGGCATCCACCAAATCTGGCCCAACTGTGCAATTCTTTGATGCAAGAGTAGCTGAACATTGATGTGGCCTACATGCAGAAACTTGTCCAGTCCATGCCAAATCGTATCACAGATGTTATTTGTGCTCGTGGAGGTATTATATGCTGTTAAGCATGTTTCAGCCACAGGTAATTTTTATTATTTTTTAAAATTTTATTTTTTTGTCTGGTGAGCTCATCATTCTTTTAACGAGTATGTGGGAAAACATTTTTGGGCGTCAACCATTCTCAGCTTTAATATGACAAAATGCCCTTTACAAATTAATTTGTTAAGTGGTTTCATTCATTTTCCTAGAGTTTCTTAAATTTGTTCGTAAAGAAGGTCCTAAGAAGAAGTCTATGTCAGATTTATGACATGTTACTGCAGTTGCAGAATTGCTGGCATCTTTGTGCTCTAGAATGTGTCGATTCTGAACACATCTCAAATATGAAAATGTCGGCGAATGTTAGAGGCTTTGTGAGAACTGTAGGTGGGTTTTAAGAAGAATTGTATGCTGAAGTATGATTGGTGGATGAGGTCCATAGACCAAGAGAGTGATTGCACGGGTACCAGGTGCTGGTTTGCCATTCAGCTGACACACTGTAAGCATACCTTTTTTACATAGCAGAACTGTGGTGCTATATACAGTCTATGTACTACTAATGAAATCTGAAGTACCCACATGTTACTTAAGAAGGAAAACAACATACTCAAAACAGATTCATATGCTGAAATAATATTTATTCAGACAATAAATAGCATGAATGTGCACCTTTATCTATCCAGTGCTAGCAGTATAGCAAAATATTTCATTTGATCATATACATTCTATATATCATTTATGAATTCTTTTTCTTACATTCAGCAGCAGATTTCATGCATACAGCTAAAGCGGTCATGGTCAGAACTCTTAAGTTGCATTGAATCACTGCATTTGTTTCTCATTCAGCTGAAATCTCTAGTCATGCAGTTTCTAAATCATTTATATCACATTCATTCGGGTCTTCAAGTCTTTAAATCTCTTACATGGATACTCCATTCTGAGCTACTTTTTCCTGCTCAGCAGTTTTCTTCACATCAGTGATGGCTGGTTTCTGTTCTTTGTCTTGCTCTTTCTTTGATGACACTTTTAGAGCCGGTTCTATGCTTTGATCAGGTTTTGGGGGTGCAGTGTCTTTTTCAGGAGCTGTAGCTTTTGTGCTGTCCACTTTTGAGCTCTCCTCCTGTATTGCGCTGGTGCTTGTCATGTCTGATTTCTCAGGTTTTGTGTCCTTGGCTTCTGGCATGTCTTTGTCTGTTTTTGTCTGGTCTTTATTTTGCTCCGTTTCCACTGAAGTCTTTGAATCACTTTGTTCATGTTGCACATCTTTGGAGGTTTCCTGAGCTGCAGGCTTGATGACGTCTACCTTTTCCACGTCCTCAGTACTCTCCACCTTGCTCTCTTTGGTTTCTTTTTTCTCCAGATTTTCTTCAGGTTTTGTTTCCTTTTCTGCAGGTTTTGAAGGTTCATCCTTCTGAACGGTCTGTAGAGGTTTGGCATCGGATTTGGTTGTTTCATTTTGCTCCATTTTAACACCATCTTTAGTGGCATCTGCGGGTTTCTGAGATTGCTCCTCAGATTTTGTCTCTGCTGCTGCAACTATTGGCTGCTCTACTTTTGACTGCATTTGTTCGAGCACTTTTTCTGCTTGCTTTGGCCTGGCTGTATCCTCTTTGTCTGTATTTGCACTGCCCATCATGTCCTTGGTGCTACTCTCCTTTCTCTCGGATAGCTTGACTTCTGTTTCGTTTGCAGCGGATTTGGAAACATCATCCTGTGTTTTTTGTCCTTCTGTTGACTTGGCACTTTCTCCCTGTTCTGCCTTTGCAGTCTCTGTACCACCAGCTGGTTTGCTATCTACTTTGTTCTCTGACTGCTGGTCAGATTTTGTTTTCTTTTCCTCATCCTTTGGGACTGTTTCTTTCTCTACTCCCTCAGTCTGTTTGGTTGCTTTTAGCTCTTTTTGTACATCCTCCACATCCTTATCCTTTGTACTTTGTGCTTTTTGAGTATCGTCTGTATCAGCTTTTGAGGTTTCTCCTGTGTCCTTTGATTCTGCTTTGCTGTCCTGTTTTGGAACAGTCTCTGCTTTTTGTGCTGGCTGTGGGTCAGCAGCAGACGAGTCCACCTCTACAGATTTCACTCCACCGGTTTCCGTGTTTTTCTCTTCTGATTCTACAGCAGTGGTGTTTTGAGGCTCCGCTGCAGTCTTCTTCTCTTCAGTTACACTTTTGTCTTCAGGTTTTTGAGAGATTTCCTCAGCAGTGGTGTTTTGAGGCTCCACTTCAGTCTTCTTCTCTTCTGTTACGCCTTTGTCTTCAGGTTTTTGAGAGATTTTCTCTGTGGGCTTTTCTTTTGGCTCAGGGTCTTCAAGTGGTGGCAACTCTTTTTTCTTTGGCTCTGTCACAACCTCTTCAGTAACGTTTTGCTCCATTGGCTTTGGTTGTTCTATACTGTCTTTTTCTGGCTCTTTCTGTTTGTCGGTATCAAGGGGCATCTTCTCATCACTGGTTACATCCGCTTGTGGCTCCTCTGGTTTTATTTCTGCTTCAGCCTCCTGGGTTTTGGACTTTGTGTCAGCATCTTTAGTTGTGATTTCGTCCTCATGGAGTTTCTCTTCTGAGAGTTCTGGTGCAGGGCCATCACTTTGTGCTGGTTCGGTGTCAATGTCAACTTCATCATGAGCCCCTGAAACATCTACAGGCGCTTTGAGCAAGCTATCGTCTTTTTCAGTTGGCTCTTCTTTAGTTTCCTCCTCCTCCAGTTTGGGGCTGCCGCCATCATCGTCTGTGGGCGATTCCTTTGCCTCTTGTTCCTCTGAGGGGACTTCGCTTTGTGCTACCTTACCTGCATCCTCTTCTTCAGGGCTCACCTTCTCTGATTTATCGCCCTCTCCCACCCCACTGCCGTCCTCAGACCCTGTGTCTGATATCTCTACATCCTCCCTGGTGGTCTCTGTAATGATCTCCTCAACAAACTTGTACTGTGGCTCTGCTTTCCGAGGCACTTCCCCCTGCCTTGTGACACAAGGGAGAGTATAGATGGGCGACTGCCTATAAACATAAGGTACTGAAACATGTGCATCAGAGAGAATGGAGTACCTCGACTCTTCGCCCTCCAACAGCTTTCTGTTGGTAAAGAAGCATAAACATGGTAGATATGTTAACTATTACATCATTTTCAGTCCTTAGCTCATGATGTTTTTAGGGGTTGTATATTCTGTGAGTTTTCTGGCAGCATTTAGCTGTGAGCTTTACCTGTAAGAATAGATTTCAGTGTCCAGGGCCATTTTCACATTGAGAAGATCCTGGTACTCCTGCACATGGCTGCTCATGTCATATCTGGTGTTTTTCAGCTCGTGTTCCAGCTCTCTGATGGTGTCCTGTGAATAGCCATTAAAGAACGTGCATTACTGTGTAGCTAAACCCAAATAGTTACTTGGTGAATGTCCAGATCTGTTTAGACATATAGAGAATAACATTTCATTAAAGGAGCAATGTGTAAAATGATGCAATGTGTCAAATTCATACTCTAAACAACAGGGGGCAACTTATCACCAGAAAGTTGTGGTGTCCACCCCTATGATGAGAACCGCACAGTCTCTCCTCATTAATGTTAGCATTAACACCTGTTTACTTACCAGTCTAGAAGAAATGTTACGAGTTCAAAATTAAACGTCAACCCTTTACTTTCCAAGAGCGTTTCCAGCAGTGGAAAGCAATGCCAATGCTAACTCCTGTTTTGCTTCTGTATATCACTTCTTTTGTTTGCTACTGAACGTGCATTCTTGACTTAAGCGATTGTTGCTTGCCAAGAGCTTAAGCCATCACTGAAGGTTCTGCTAGTGGTTAGATTATTTCAGGACAGGTAGTGTCCTGAAATAATCTAACCACTAGCAGAACCTTCAACATGATTGAAAAGAAGTTAATATGCACCATCAGGGCAGTGCTACTTCCTTATCCTATCATGTTGGACTGGTGGCAGAATCAACACTACAGTGACTCACTACTGCCTTTTGAGCTACAAAGTGGTGTTATGAGACAGGATGGGTCACAGCTAGCTGGTTAGCATGCTAACTTCAGTAGATATCTCTGCAAAACTATACACGGACGTCTTTGACACACAGTCGAAACTGTTATTTCTTCACATTCTGTTGATTAATTTTAGTTAATGTTGGAATGTTTTAAACTAAGTAACTTGCATATTGCTCCTTTAAGACATTTTCTCTGGCATGGGCTGATTGGATTTTTGAGCTTTTTGAAAGATCTGTTGTACGGGTCATTATTTAGCACTGATCTGTTTTGAAGTTGATGGTTTTCTGGCTTGAAGTACAAAAACACACAACTGAAAGCTGTCAGTCACATCCGCACTCCTGAATAACGCTGTAATAATTCTCTGTGGCCTGATCAGACTTCTCCGCCCTTTGGAGGTTCTGCTTGTACAGGTCACCATCCATCCTACAGTACAGTTGAGAGGATGTACTTAAAAGCCATAAAGCTATCAATCTCTATACATACTGCATGCCTCCTTTTGTAGTTTATGAAGGAACATGTGTAAAAGAAGCCATGCACCAAGATAAGATGTGATAATACCTTATGGAAGTGATGCAGAATGTCTGTACATTTTTGTGAGTGCATTTAGCACCATCATTCATCCCACAGTGAGGTGGAAACAGACCTGATAGTGGTGGATTTCAGCTTTGTGCCGCTGCTCCAGGTCGTACAGCTGCCTCTCCAGCGCCTCTCTGGTTCCCTTCACGGAGTCGAGCTCCACGTTCTTGGACTGCAGCTGCCTCCTGTAGTCGCTGATCTCGGCCTTGGTGGCTATGAGGGTCTCTCTGTTGATCTCGGCCGCTCTGGTCAACTGGGCCACGTGGGCTCGGAACTGATCGTCCGCGGGCTGGATGTCACACACTGCGGCGTGACCTTCAAGCTGCAGCCTGATGTCCCTGAGCGCCGCGGTGATGTCTCCCCTGCCGAAGCCGCCGCTCAAGTTTTGCCTCACCTGGCTCTCCTGGATCTGGGCCACGATCTCCGCCACCTCGGCTTCGTGGTTCTTCTTGAGGAAGCCGATTTCGTCCGCCAGCGCGTTCGCCTTCCTGTCCATCTCCTGCTTGGCTAGGTGCGCCTCGCTGATAAACTTCTTCAACGTGCGCACGCTCTCCTCCGCTTCGGCTCTCTCACGCGCCTCCTGCTCGCACTTCTCCCTCAGCGTGTTGAACTCGTCCTGCAGATTCTGCAGGCTCAACTCGACCTGGTGCTTCTGGACGGTCATTTCGCGCACTTGCTCCCTCAGGTCCTTCATCTCCGGGTCGTACTCCTTGGACAGAGCGGCGGACGACCTGGCTTTGAGCCGAATGGCTTCTATCTCCTGCTCCAGCGCGCGGTTCTGGTTCTCCAGGTGACGAACTTTATCGATAAACGCGGCGAAGCGGTCGTTCAGGCCGCGGAGTAACTCTTTTTCGTTCGTCGCTTTCACAGGCATGATTTCGCCGGAGAACTGGTAGGGGAGGTCGTAGAGGTCGCCGGCTTTGGGAGCTACTCCGTATTCAGCTCTCAGGGCTCCGTTAGCTCGGCTCCGCGCAGATGCTAATCCGGCGCTAACGCTAATAGCGCTATCCCGCGATGGACGCGCCTGCAGCGGGTAGCGCTGCTCCTCCCGCCTCCTGGCAGGTGACTTCAGCAAACGCTCCATTGCGAGTCTGCTGAATGACCCTCCTGCCCCTCAGGTACGGTTATATACCCGGTCGGGTGCTTGGCTTGCAGAACGTACCTGTCTGTAAAAGCTCAGCATCAGCTGCAGCAACCGTGACGTCACGAGAACCCCCCCACCCCTCCACCCACACCTTCTGTAGAGAAGAACTCAAATACACTGCTACAGGATGGTTCTCAATTCAGTTCAATTCAATTCAATTCAACTTTATTGTCATTATACCAGTACAGGGTTGCACAGTATAACGAAACACGGTCAGGCTCCTTCTCCAGTGCAGTTACAAGAATATGTGTATAAATAAATAAATATATATATATATATATATAGAGTGTAGAGAGTGTAGAGGGGTAAAGGGGTCTTAAGTAAAGAGAGCGGTTCTGTATAGATAGAACCATGAACACTCAAGGAAACATGCCTAAATGTTTCTTTGCAATGTGAAATGGTTCTTCAGGCTGATGAAGGTGCTGCATATGGTTCTATGTAGCACCAAAAATTGTCCTGCTACTATTAAGGATGTCAAACTTGTAACAACAGAAGAATAATTTTTGGTGCTATATAGAGCCATTTCCCCAAAGGTTCTTTGTAGAAGCTAGAATGATATACAACAACACCTCTATTCATTTGATGCAAAAGAGCCACTTATTTGTGCTAATGGTTTGTGCTAGTGTTCATGATTCTATGTATAGAGCCACTGGCTTTGCTAGTCAGTAACCCTTGAACAATCTTAAGTATTTATTTATTAAAGTGAGCGGTGGGGACGGTTTTGGGCAGAACATCACACCAGTCTATTGAAACCCACTCATGTTCTAATAGCATCATCTAATTGAACATTCTTGTTTTTTGTTTGTCCGCTGAGTTCTGCATCTATGCTATAGAGGATCAGACCCCCTCGTGTCTTACAGTGGCTCTCAGTTGAGTCAATATATAAAGACTTTCTACATTTAAATTGCTTTATCTATTTACCTGATATCAAAGTTGGTTAAAATATATTATCTATTCTGTTTTATCATTGGCCTTTTAACCCACTGTGAAATCATGCTTATGGGCATCTCGAATAACAGGCAGTTAACGAATGTTATACCGTCATACTCACCATGCACTTTTTTTTTTTTTGGATGTTTTTGGCTTAGAAAAATAAAGCAGCTGAACCAGGTACGATGTCCCATCTACTAAAACCATGTATTCAGCACATATTGTTGCTGTCCAAAGAAAAACAAGTATCTATTTATACCGATTTTTACTGTTATGCATCATTTGAACACAGCAGCTGCCGTTTACACTGTGTGAAAATTTCATGATGATTGGACCCACATAAAAGGCCCAAACTTACTTTGAAACATGTCTGGTTCCATTGACGTACATTAAAATTAAATGCGTTTTTGGCCTCGCCTGTAAAGCTGACATTTTGGAAATACCTATTGTTGTCTGGACAGTGGTGATATACAGGAACACAACATAAGCTTAGTGTCAGTAGCCTAAGTGTCACACTTTATCTGGTGCCTGCTTAACCAGAACTCACACTTCAGCAACTTTTATCAAGTGATTTTGATGGTGGGCTTTGAAGCAAAATCTGCGTTATGTAAAATAGTGTGAAAAGAACACTGTGTGCATTTTTGGCCTCACTATAAAAAACTGCAGAATCCTCAGTAATCTACAATATAGGCTGTTTATTGATTAGTTGGTGAGTAGGAAGGTAGCCTAGCACATATATTGATGTATAGTATACCTATGTCATGCGTCAACCGTGTCCCATTAGTCTACATATATATTCCACTGAGGTTTGTCTTGTAATACAGTATTCTTTAAAATGCATTTTTGTATATGTTTGTGCAGCAGAAAAGGACTGGATGCATCTGCTCTTGGTCATGCTTAACAGAGTGAGAAATTGATCCAAACCCAGCATTCAACACACCACAGCAAGACTGCTGAAACACATGAGGTATACACAAAGTCAGCACAGAGGATTTGATATAAAGTATTTATTTCTAGTGCAAATGAAGACAGAGTGTGGTTACATGGGATGGTTAATACATGCTTTAATATGATTGCATGAAGTAAAATACTGAATCAAATGCAGTTTGTTTTTACTAATTAATTAATACAAAGCAAAAAAAATCTTACAGTCTTGGTCTGGCATAAAAAAACCCCTTCACATTCACAACTTTTCCTGTTCTAAGACCCATGATTCAGTTCACCAGGTGATGAAATGAGGTTAGAATGGATGTGTGCTTAGTGCTCAGTGCATCTCCATAAGACGTTTAACGCTAATCTATTTTCTGTGTATTCTATTTGATTCAGTAACATCTAAAGCATAATCTTTTGCATAACTATATGTGGTCTACTCCTCAGCACCAACATTATTTCCTCTCCTGAGAGAATTCATGAACTCCCGAATTTGGTACACATCTTTTCGGTTGTTGTGAAGGACTTTGTAGAGCTTGTTTTTACAGTTCCTCCATTCGGTGGATATGTTTTGCAGTGCCATACCCTCTTTATAATGCTTGACTGCTGTTGCCTCTGAGCCCAGGCGGTACATTTGGAAGTCTCCATACAGGCGATGCCAGGCCTGGAGGTCAGATGGCTTCAGTTTTGCACGAACAAGCAACTCCTGAAATTTCTGCTCTGCTTTACCACAGTTCTTAAGCTCGGCATACCTAAGCGCTAACTCCATCTGTGGGTAGAGGAAATCTGGATTGAAGCGGGCACCCTCTTCCAAATGGTGGATGCAGTGGCGCAGCAGCTGTGGGTTGTGAATATCTCCCAACTGCTTGGCCTTCCAGCGGTAATTGTTGGCAATTTCATGATGCAAACGTGAAGATTCTGGCGCTTTCTCCAACATTTTCTGCAGCACCTCTAATGCCATGTCATAACACTCCTCCTTCTTCATGAATCTGGCAACGTGCAAGACTATATTCAGGTCATATGGAGCCATGTGCAGAGCTTTTCTCATGTACTCCCATGCCTCAGCATTCCTGTTGTTCTTGTTGCTCTTCAGCCCCAGGTAGACATGGATCATGGGGTTGTCTGGGTCTAGTTCCTGGGCTTTCTTCAGCTGGACCACTGCAGAGGACATTTCAAAAGGCACACGCTTGTCCTCCCTGATCTCCAGGCCCTCCATATGGAACAGGGAGAAGGCAAGGCCAGTGTTCCACTCCTTGTCATCTGGTTCTTTCTCCAGGACCTCTTGAAAGCTCTCTTTGGCCCTGCTGTAGTGCTTTTTGGAGAACCACAGGAGGGACCATGCCTTTTCACTCCGGACTTCACGGATCAACTCAGCCTCTGTCGGACTGGGGACAGCTTCAGAAATTTTCTCCAAATATACTTTAGCTTTATCTTCATTAGCCATGTGATGATGCAACCAGGCTAAATTTCCATATGTAACAATAGAGTGCAAATCCTCCTTTGTGCTTTCCAAAAGCTCAAGAGCCTTGTCATTGAAGCCCTGCAAGTGTTTAATATAGGCCAAAAAATTTAAGAGCCTTTGTCTGCAATTGCCCTCGCAGTCAGTTTCGACAGACAGACTCTCTGTGTATTTGATCTCCAGGAAATTAAGATCAGCATCTTCCTTCTTTAAGTCCCATGTAAAGTGGCAGTCCAGCTTCTTAAGCTCCTCCTCAAGCATTTTAGTTTTTGCAAAGCTGAAGAGAAAGACAAATATTGTCTAAACCAGTTTTATAGCCATAGCGCAACAGATTCAGAACAGATCGACAAATAAAATATATCACTGGTATTTTTGCTTTGAATGTTTACTCTGCAATAATAATAACCTATAAATCTAATATCATTACTGTCTGTATCTCAGTGAAGAACATGCACTGGGTTTCTTCTCTTTACATTAAATAAAGAAACAGTGCCTTGGTATGTGGCACAATGTTTCCTAAACCTATTCTCAGGATAGTCTTGCATATGAAGGTTGTGGTGATATGCCAAACATACACACGTACACTTACCTTCTGTTATCAGTGGACTGTGGAGACTGCGAAGTGTAATCTGGTGTGTGTCGGGGGAATCATGCATTTAAATAGCATACAGCAAGCGCCAGCTGTCTCACTTCAGTTTCACTTTCTATTTCTCTGAATCAAGCTAAATGAAACTGTGAAGTGGGAGTCTCAGCCATGCCAGAATAAAACAACAACTACAATATTCATTCAATACTAGAGCTGTGAAATGCAGCTCAACCTGATCATCAGCAAACATCTGTCAGAGGAGGTGTTTTGTACAAGTCTTTTTTTAATTCTTGGGCTAAAAATAAAACTAGTCAATGACTACAGAGACTTTCATTCAGAACACCAATAAGTGAAACTATAAATAACTTAAGCCCATGATTCTTTTAATAATTTGAACTCTTATAGCAGCAGCAGCAGCAAAAAAAAAAAAAAAAAAAATATATATATATATATATATGTATGTATATGTATATATATATACATATATATATATAAATTGTGCCTCAGTATGATGGATCTGAAGGACTACAGGTGCCACCTAGGGGCCACATCCTGAGGTCTTCATGAATTTTGCAGCCAGTATTTCACACAGTATTTCTCCACAGTATGATCTCAAAGCTCTTCTATTAATATTCCTACCTTAAAATTCAGAGTAAGGAGTGTCAGCCGATTGGGGCTAATAACTTTAACCCCCTGCAGATTCATTAGTAGGTTATTAATCTTATTTCATATTGTTTTGTAATTACTATGGATTACTCAGAAACTACTGTGAAATATGGAAGTTATGCAGTTATGAACACTCAAGAGGAACTTCAGCATGGGCCCATATACACCTTTGAGCCAAAACAATATAGGCCAAGCCCAAAGTACAGTGTTTATTACTGATTATGTTGGCCTGCTCAGAGTCCAGATAGAAACTCTGTAGAGAATTTTTGTGTTGTAAACAAACTAACTTGACAGCTATTCGAAGCTACTAGTGCTGAGTGGAACAATATTGACTCTTCTTTCTGTAAAAGATTGTCTGCAAGTTTACACACACCACTTCACTATTTATAGAAATGAAAGGGAAAAGCTTCCCATACTAAGTCCCTTTATCTGTTTGTTTAGTGATTAGTTGTTAAGACCATTAAAAGCTTAGTGTTTTGTCATTTTGGGCTTGTTCCATTTTTTCTTTTGTAGAGAGTGTACATGCCTTTGCTTTTAAAGAGGTCTTTTGTTATCAGAGATCAGAAAACGAGAGTGCTGATTTATACTTTCATTTCTTTCAAATCAGAACCAGGAACCGCTGGGTGGGTGTGTGGCATGTGTGGATTCCATCCCACTGAAAGCTACTAGCTGACTAAGGCAGGAATAATATGCTCCTAGACTACATGGTAGCCTGCATTATGCTTTCTCTAAGGAAAAATGATGCATGTTGAGCAATGAGAAGTAAAGTTGGGCCTTTTTGGAAAAACATTTTTATTCAGCATTTCTAATTGTGTAAAGTGTAAGCCTTTAATGAACAATCATATCATATATTATTTTTAAAAAATAAACAATTATGAAAATTAAACTACCATGGCCTGTCCTGTTTTGTTTGACCATATATCAAGGGATTACAGTTTAATAGCCAGGGTTAGGCCGTCTCCAACTGTGAGCATGCTCAGATCGACTCGCTGATCTTTGTGTAATTTCTTATTCAGCTCGTCAATGCTCTGTGAGGTGACATCGTCCTTGTCAGGGCTTATGACTCTCCCACCCCAAAGGACCTGCAGAACAGAGGAGTAGCATATCAGCAAGCGCAAGCACATGTTTATCTATTTAAGCACTTCAGACCTGTTAGCAGGTTAGACTGTTCACCACATACGTGAGTTATCTAGGTCGTGGATGCCCAAACTTTGTTTTTCTTGTGCAATGTTTCTAGTGTGCCAGAGGTAAAAGGAAAAAAAAAAAAAAAAAAACAGAATCAAGTTTTTAAATGTGTACACACATCATCAAAATAGTTGCACCCAGAAGGAATCAACCGACAGGAATGAAACTTGGTGGGTAGTTTTGACATTGTGAGACATGCAAATGATTCAAGTTTAATGCTCAGCCGCACATGTGACAGAAGCATGGATGGGCCTTATTGCTGTACCTGACTGACCCAACAGCCACGATTGCGGACATTCAGCAAGCAGTGATGCCCTGCATGAGCCCATACTGCGACATCTGCAGGAACTGTGTGAGAATATTCAAGCTGCATGGGATGGATTATCGCAGGACACCTTTAGGAACCTCTACAACTCCATGCTGAGACCATCTCGCATATGGCGGCCCAACGCCATACTGAGAGACACTACTTCTGTATATGTAGCTGAATAAATATTGTCCATATCAGTCTAAATTTATCATCGTTTATTGTTCCTGGTAACCTTTATCTTCCTTCCCAATAGCACTGCAATCCCACACTTCCTTCTGGCCACAGCTATTCTTTTGATGATGAGTGTATGTATATTTAAAAACGTTATACTATATGCAGAATAAAATAATTAGACTCCTTTAGGTTGTATAAAGAGCTACTGATGAACTGACATGAATGACTGTGAGTGCTAATGCCATGATATGTCGTTTCTAGGCAGGTACAATTACTTGTGCCAATCATACTTACGTTATCTATAGCTATTATGCCACCCTTACGAATAAGCTGGAGAGACTTTTCATAGTAATTTTCATTGTTCTTCTTATCAGCATCAATGAATACAAAGTCATAGGTTTCAGCTTCGCCTGCTTCAAGCAGTTCATCTGTAAAAAGGACCAACAGTTTGCTTATAAGATGTTACAAGATGTATTCACACTCAAACTACAGAGAGACAAAAGCTGTGGAACTAAATTACATAGATTAAAAGTACCTAAGGTTTGAAGTGCTGTTTGATGACGAATATCGACTTTTTTCTCTACTCCAGCCTAAAGGAAAGAAACATTAAGGGAGTTATTATTTGTTATAACGTAAAAATAAAATGTCGTTTTGCAATGCTGCTTCTCATGGTAGAGTGTAGTTTTGTCTGCCTTTGAAATGAATTATGTCACTGTTTGGTGCAGAAACTGCAAGTCTTATCCCTCCTACACATGGGTTTCAGAAAGCACAGATAAAGCAAAGTACTGTGATGCTTGGCTTTGCAAGTTGTGTAGACACTGACACCCAAGCTGACATCGACATGTACTTCAATCAGCACTCTCTCTTCTCTGATAGACATTTCTGCATTTCTTGAATGACCAGGCTATTAGGCTCCGCACTGTCTACTCTATTCTCTGAGGGACTGCTGGAAATCAGTGGGCTCAAATGTAGATACCTACGCTGCACTTTCCTCTTCGATAAAGTGTGAACTCACAAAATTTGTCTCACAAAAAGCAGCAGCGATCTTCTCCGAAGCTGACTAGTCTGCCTTTGCCGACTGAAACAGATCTTTATAACGGAGATCCTAACAGGAGCAGCTCTCTCATGAACTTAATATTATTAATGTCTCATTCAGTTCAGTGAAGTTACTGAACTCTTTAAAATGTGATCTACATCTGCTTACCTCTTGAAAGAATGGCTTTGCAATATTAATATAGTCCTCATTTATTTCACAAGCCACCACTTTGCCATCTTCTGGAACTACTAGAGCCATACTCAAGGTATTGTAGCCTGTGTACATGCCTGTGATAGGGCAACATACCAGGATGAGTGTCTCAAAGACATAAATGATATATACCGAAACTGACTAAAAGCTTTAGTGAAGCTGCAGGTTCTCACCTATTTCAATGGTTTTGTTGCCTTTGATCAGCTTTAGCAAATTGGCCATTAACTGAGCCTGTTCTGCGGCCACCATCATGCCGCTCCTAGAATCTTCCATAGTTCTCTGAGAATTACAAATACAGAAAAATAAGAAACGTTTTGGTCAAAGACAATGTGCAAATATAACTTTTGATTGTCTTTCTGCTGTTCCTTCATGCATGAAGCTCTGCTGACCTCTAGTGTCTGTAATAGCAAACATGCTTGTGGAATTGATCTTATTTATGCTTATTTATTTATTTATTTATTTATTGATGTATAAGAAAGAAAGATGTGAAGGTTTGGAACACGTGACTACACATACCAGGCGCAGCTTGGTCAGCACTGGATGCTCTCTTAAAGAGTTATTGACCACATACTGTAGCAGAGGGTTGTCTCCTTTGTGACTCTTGCTGATAAGGCTTGGTCTCCCAGTCCCTTATGACAGAATAAGGTCAGAGGAAAGTCATATATAGAACATTAGAAATTAATGCTATATTTGTATTCTTAAATTTAGAAGCAGACAATCAGATAATACAGGTTTTAGACTGGATTCATCATGTTGGGGTACTGTCTAACAGTATCTCTTATTGTGCATTTTTATTTCCTTGTTTTGTTTCAGGACAGCATGATGATGCAGTGGGTAGTTGCCTTACAGCAAGAAGTACCTGGGTTGGATTCCCAGCTGGAGCATCCAGGGTCCTCTCTGTGTGGAGTTTGCGTGGGTTTCCTCCCACAGTCCAAAGACATGCTGTCAGGTGAATTGTAGATGCTAAATTTCCCCCTAGGAATGAGTGTGTGAGTGAATGTGTATCTCTATGTGTCTGGCCTGCGAAGGACCGGTGACCTATCCTGTCTTTCCTGTCTTCCGCTCAATGAGTGTTGGGATAGACTTCAGCACCCCCCATGACCCAGAAGGATAAGTGGCTTAGAAGATGAATGGATAAATAAGTGTTTTGTTTTATGTGGGTTATTCCACAAATGTTTCATGCCTCTTATTTCCAGTTGTATTAAGCTATTGTTTAAAGTGGTGGTGATCCAGATATCAGTTAAATATCAGTTAAATTACAGTTATTACAAGTGGTAATTTAAGTGGTGATAAATACACTGCCTGATGACTGAGAAGTTGTTTTACAATAGTTTTGAGGTTTTGGCCTAGAAAATCCATTCATGGTAAAGAGGTACACGGAGGGTTTGTAAGGCAAATTAGTCCCCCAAAAACACATTTTTTCTTGCATTAGCCTTATTTTAACCATGATCAACATTGCTTATAAAAACTGAGAAGGTGCGTAGGTTCACTGGTGGATCTGGAGAGCAAACAAAATGGCTACATTTGGCACATGGTGACCCCCTGGTTCCTATCACCACCACTGTGAAGAGATCACAGTCTATAAGTTTCTCCACAATTAACTATTTCACATGAAACCACTCTGGATGACTCGATGTATCTCATTGACTGAATTATGCATACATTTTGAAAACGTGGTGGAAGTTCCCTTTGTATCTGTCTATTGTATATGGTAGTTTTTAACTACACTGTTTCCCTCAGGCTTTATGAACATATCGTTGATCCTCCGCAGAGCTGGTCTCTAAAATTACAGAGCACGTATCATTTAAGCAGTAGCTTTAGTGTCTACATTCTGCCCTGTCAGAACTGTTTATCCCCCTAAATGAATCAGCCTTTCTGACTTCCTCTGTGTCACGGACATTTCATTAGATTAATACATGATCTAAGCAGCACTGATCTTTCCAAGCACTTTATTTAGATCTTACCTGACAGCGCCAGGAAAAGCAAAATGGTAAAAATCATCTTGGAAAGCATCTTGATGTTCCTTTGCATGGTTTAGAGATTCAGTAGGGTGCAAGAGTCCAGCGAGCTTTCAGTGCTAGTCAGCAGACCTGTTATTTATAATGTTCTGTTTGTTTGGCCTCCTTAGAGCAAATGAGATTACCTACTTTATGCAATGTTTGCTTTTTATGAAAGACCTCAAATTTAGTGATGTCGAAATCAGTGTCAAGAATGTGGGGGCCACTTAGAAAGGCAGTTTATAAAAAAGGGTTTAGTCATATAACGTGTTAAAAGTACACAGACTTTACTTTTCTTCATAAACATTTCTCATTGGCCTGATGTATATCATGTATAGTATCCTGTATTTCATCACAAAGGTCATGTCATCACAGAGTGAGTACCGTCATACTAAATTGCCTATATTTGTGCCGTATATGAACTTTACATCTATATATTGTGTTTTCCACCTAAACTCCATAGATTACATAAGTAATCATAAAGACATGGGACCTCAGATTAAGAATCATATCCAATTATGATGTTTTAAGGAGGACAAAATGCCCGTTTAAATACAGCCCTACCTTACCTGGGGTAGAAAGTCTTTCTAGTGAATCTTGCATCTTGCAGTCATATTGGTTTTACAGAATGTGTATTTTATATGCATGTAAATAATATTTTGTCTTGCATTTTCCAAATGGTAAATGGTATTGGTATTAATCAAAATGTAGAGGTGAAATTATTAGATGTTTAAATGAACTGAGGCCTCTACCATTTTATGTCTGAATGATTCCACTTCATTTTAATAAACTAAAAAGTAAAAAGTAAAGTAATACAGAAACATTTTAAATCTAAACACATTTAATGGTATTATTATTATTATTATTATTATTATTATTATTATTATTATTAACATGACAAAACAGATCAAGTGTGGATGTAACTTTGCCAAGTTTGTCTCCAGCAAGATGCCTAAAAATATACCCTAATTCTAGCTAATGACTGTTATTGCTGGCATGTAACACCAATGCTAGCTAGTCAGTGAAACTCCAGTGAACAGCAGTGAACAATGTGCATGCATCTGGGTGGGACGTTACATTTTTATGTTTTTATTTTTGTCCAAGTGAACAAAGTTAGCTTATTCACTACCACATAGGATTCTTTCAGAACGCAATAATAGAGTAAGTGTCAAACAGCATTAGCAGAATAGTGATTAAGCTTTCACGATGTTTTACTGTAGCACAGGTGCTGAAAATAATTGACCAAAATATCTCCTTAGTGAGGATCCAAAAGTAAAATCATATTTACACTATGTATGTATGTTGTTTCTTATTGTTGTAGGCCTACAGAACACATGTTACTGTCAAAGTAGATTAATCCCAAATATGAGAACGCTGGTCGGAATCTATGTGAAAACCGCAGAAGTGGGTTTTAAGCAGAAAGTTCTTCTTAGGAATGGTTGGTAATTGATGATTGAGGATCATTGTTCCTATGTAAGAAGTATTCGGTGATGTGAAGTTAATTAGATGTGTCCGAGATGCTCAATGCTAGTGAGATGCTCAATATTAGTTACACTTCTAGTAACAGTAAGTCCAGCAGGCCTACTCGATTGAAGTGGTGAAGTGGGTGACGCGTACTAGACCGCCCCCTAGTGGACACGGTGTGTCTTTACAAGAACATTGTTCCTCATAGGCATTGTGGATTAACGAGGCTTTTTTGGTCTCGTGTTTAGTTCCAGTGCTAAGCAACTGCAGCTTCTAAATAATTCATCTGTTTACAGACTTGATCAGGGCGTTTTGTGGCGTCTTCGCCAAAGTGAAGTGAAAAGCGTATTAATGATCAGAATGGCGTGCAGATATTGCACAGAGCGCTGCCTGTGGATCAGCCTCCCACGTGCAGCGGTGGAGTTCCGGCTGTCAGTCTCAAAGCGCATGTCACCCCGTATAGTTGTTTACCGCGTCTCATTACTAGCAGCCCGAACCCCAGCCAGGTTCTGCGGCGCGTGCGAGTGTGTGGCTTTGTCTGCGCGCGCGAAAGCAGGAGTGGGATGTCAGTAGAAATATTCCCAGTTGTTGGAGGTGGGCTGGTGGGGCACTCTCAGAGGAGCGGCGCGCTTCCTCCGTCGATTCTCTAATTAGGTATGCGCGCGGATGCAAACAAAATCCCCCTGCCCACACGCGCGCGCGCGCGCGCGCGCATCAGCCAAATGAGCCGTGACTGCCGCTGCTGCTGTCTTTGAAAACTGGGCGTGATGATGACGGGGGGACATGCCTGCAAGTGTGTGTGTGTGCAGGTCCGTTCGGTGAGAATAAGACACTCGTGTGTGTGTGTGTTTTTTCTACCTCTCTCTTTCTCTCTCTCTCTCTTTCGCAGCTCCGGGCTGCTCATGTGACGCTAATTGTTTCTGCTACTTGTGCCAAGTACCTACTGTTCGCGGCGCATTCTATAGACAGGGCCCCGGTCCCTCTGCCGCTTTTTCATGCCTGTTTAAGGGCTGAAGAGATGCGTCTTGCCATCTGTGGAAAGTGCCTCCCTTCCTTTTTCCCTTGCCCTGCTTGTTTTGGCATTTCCTGTGCCTGTCAGCGTGTCATGCTGATACATGAAACCCCCTCCCCACCCTGAGGTATTAACTGAAACGAAACAGGGAAAAAAGAAAAATAGGATCATACAAATGCACGTGCTCATATGAAACAAAATAATTCACGAGCTCCCCCCCACCTTTGATTTCTTTGGAATGGGTTACTGTTGCAATAGGTTTGGCTGTTGTGCTAACCTGTCACTTGAAAGCAGCTGGTCGTGCGCCTAAACGAACACTTCAAGCAGTGCATTTCTTAATATACCCACACAAGTGACTGATTCTGAATTGTGCCAGCACACCCTTAATCTCTGTCACGTGAGCGTTTCATTATGCGACTGGAAACTTGAGGTCTCTGTGGAGTTGTGAACCTCAGGGATTATGTTCAATGTATATTTATTAAGGCTTCTGGCAGAGGAATTTACATCTTCCCAGGACGTAAATGATGCGGGGAGGCTAAGCTTATAGGTTTCGCTGCATTGCTTAAATGGTTAATAGTTTGTTCAGTACAGAATGCTGTCCCTCTGGGAGCTGGCTAAGCAAACCCATTCTGACAATTAGCTGGGAGTATCAGCTTTATCACATCACCTTAAAAGGGGAACAAATGCATTGTATGTACCGTTTATCCTTCAGCTTGGTGCTGATTAAATTTGAAGAAATAACAATAAAGAAACAATAATTTTTTTAATCTACTTTTGTCGATTTGAGCGCCACAGTCCTTCACGTTGTGGGACAATGTCACAACGAATGGGCCAATAGAAATGATCCAAGTGATTTGGACTAAAACCACATTACATAAACTTACATTAAAGGCACTAAGAATGTTGTTATTGGAAGTTATTATTTTGGAGATACATGTTTTAACAGTGATGTGTATGTACTTTAACTCTAGCACTGAGAAACTGCTTATTCTGATAAAACCTGCAACATATAACAGTCGGCAGAATGCGGCTTTCACCTGAGCCTGTCATTTTCCATAATTTTCATTTAATCTACATTTTTGTTGTTTTTCTGTTTATTTCACTGTATTTTACTGTACCCGTTGCCCTTATCACAGTGTGTAAATCTCATGGTGAATAGCTCGAAATTACTCGGAAAAAGATACAAGATACAAGGTTTTGGAGTCAGTTTGAAGATACAAGGTTTTGGAGTCTGTTTGGAGATACAAGGTTTTGGAGTCAGTTTGTAGGTACAAGGTTTTGGAGTCAGTTTGGAGATACAAGGTTTTGGAGACAGTTTGGAGATACAAGGTTTTGGAGTCTGTTTGGAGATACGAGGTTTTGGAGTCTGTTTGGAGATACGAGGTTTTGGGGTCCGTTCGGAGATATAAGGTTTTGGGGTCCGTTCGGAGGTATAAGGTTTTTGGAGTCAGTTTGGAGATACGAGGTTTTGGAGTCTGTTTGAAGATACAAGGTTTTTGGAGTCCATTTGGAGATACAAGGTTTTGGAGCCTGTTTGGAGATACAAGGTTTTGGAGTCCGTTTGGAGATACAAGGTTTTTGGAGCCCGTTTGGAGATACAAGGTTTTGCAGTCAGTTTGGAGATACAGGGTTTTTGGAGTCCGTTTGGAGATACAAGGTTTTGGAGTCAGGTTGGAGATATGAGGTTTTGGAGTCAGTTTGGAGATACAAGGTTTTGGAGTCTGTTTGGAGATGCGAGGTTTACAGTCTGTTTGGAGATACAAGGTTTTGGAGTCAGTTTGGGGATATGAGGTTTTGGAGTCTGTTTGAAGATACAAGGTTTATAGTCTGTTTTGAGATACAAAGTTTTTGGAGTCAGTTTGGAGATACAAGGTTTTGGAGTCAGTTTGGAGATACAAGGTTTTGGAGTCCGTTTGGAGATACAAGGTTTTGGAGTCAGTTTGGAGATACAAGGTTTTGGAATCATTCTGGAGGTACGAGGTCTTGGAATCATTTTGGAGATACGAGGTCTTGGAATCATTTTGGAGATACGAGGTCTTGGAATCATTTTGGAGATACAATGTCTTGGAATCATTTTGGAGATACAATGTCTTGGAATCATTTTGGAGATACAAGGTCTTGGAATCAATGTATATATATGTAGTTTTGAAATCATTTTGGATACATGAGGTTTTGGAGTCATTTTGGAGATATGAGGTTTTGTTCTGACAATAGTGACATATATGTTTTACTTATGCATCCTGATTTTGGATTTTAATTGTCTTGGATCAGGCAGCTTTAAAATTACATACACTGCCCACGATATTCATGAAAAGAATCCTCTGAACGTCAAACAGGACTAAGAGGAAGTAGTACAGGATGGTAGCCTTGTATCCAAATTCCCATGTGGGATGAGGCCATAGAGGATTCACTTTAAAGGAAGTGAATGCTGTTCTGGCTGTTTAGCAGCAAGTGGCAGTGTTGTCTATGTTATATTACACTTTTAGAATCCAGTAGGCCTTACCTTCTAGAAGAGGGAATGCAGAATATACTATAGTGAGTATCAAGACTAAATAAAATATGAAGAACAAGTTAAATGTAATTAGCGTATGGCTACAGAAGTATTCAATACATTTGGTTAATGGTTATTTTTATTTAATGCTTCATACAAACAACTTGTATGAAGAGCACAGGAGTACCCTGTTACATTCAATTCAATTCAGTTCACCTTTATTTTCATTATACCAATACAGGGTTGTAGAGTATAACAAAAGGCTACTTCTCCAGTGCAGTAATTAAAAGAATAGGTTTCCCTTCTTTACCAGAAGCAAAATTTAGTATGTCCTCTTAGTGTAGCTCTTTATGGAAATTCATCAATAATGCCTGTGTTGTTAGACACTGACGTTAAAGAAAGATGCTTTATCGTGCTGTTTGCCGTAGTCTGCCTTATGATACAATGTCATATTCTGCCTTTGTACCTCTTCCCCATTGTACTGGCGCACTGAGACTTGTCTGCATAAAATTATGCTTGAGTGGCAGCTGCACTTAGGCATCTTTTTCTATTAACCTTGCACGTAAATAAATACAGATTTCAATTTCTATGGAGTCGCATGAGGAAATGACACTCCTCAAAACATCAAACAAGGTGCTTGAGGGCAATCACACCATCGCACGCCCTCTAATCTGAGAGGCACTGACACCTGAAGCAAGGTGCAAAAAAACACAAATGTCATTTTTTCAGAAACAATTAGGGAGGGAGCCCTCCGCTGCCGTGTCATGTCGTCTCTCGCCGCCTGTCGGCTACGTGGCAGTGCCAGGCTGCTCTAGAGCTCTGTTGTGTATCACTCACTGCTGATGGCTGCCTGTCCCTGTCAGTCACAGCTTTACTCTGCACGCACACATCTACAAACCTCTCCCCACTGACTAGCGAACAGCGTTGTGGATCGTCTCTGTGGTGTTTATAAGGATATTTTGTTATTTTTCTGGTATGGGGCTGGGGGAGTCAAGAGCCCATCGGAGCAAACGTTACCTTTTGGCGGTGTGATTTAAACAGGGTTTAAACAGGGAAATCCTAATTTTCAGGAACTCTCAGGAGCAGTACTGAATAATAGTTGTTCATTCAGACTTTGTAATAAGCTAATACTTCAGACTACATAGTTTGTGTTGTGTTCTGCCATTTTAACCAGTC
The DNA here is from genome assembly GCA_034552555.1 of Semaprochilodus insignis. Taxonomy (NCBI): domain Eukaryota; kingdom Metazoa; phylum Chordata; class Actinopteri; order Characiformes; family Prochilodontidae; genus Semaprochilodus; species Semaprochilodus insignis. The sequence continues at coordinate 10,239,646 of CM067478.1, forward strand.
AGTTAGACTTTATAGTGATAGTTCTGTCTACATTAATAGAATGTCATACAGTATATTTATAAAACAAAACATTCTGCAGATAGAATAAATTATGTGCTAGGGGCTTAAAGTACAGGTGCATTTCTCTATTTCCATCCAGTTTAACCAGACTTTGTAACTTGCTAATATTTTTGATTATACAGTTAGCCTTTATTTCTAAATTTTCAGTCAGTCAGTCTTGTTGTAAGTGTAAGATGGTAGTTTGGCTTACATAGATAGCATTAGATTTATACATTTTCATCAAATCAGTCTTGTAACATGCTAATAGTTTGGTGTACACAGTTAGCATTACATCTCTCCATTTTCAACCAGTTAACCAGACTTTGAATAACACTTTACATTTAGTGTTGACTAACTAACATTATGTAATGTATTAGTTAACATGAAGTAATACATTCATTATGGTTAACTAATGTTAAGTAAACATGTAACTGTTATATGTTTACTTAAGATTAGTTAAGCATTTAACCATTGTTAATGTATTACTTCTATTGTTAACTTATGCATGACTTCATGTTCATGTTACCAGACCTTGTAATGTGCTAATATTTGGATTACATTGTTAGTAGTAGTAGTAGTAGTAGAGGTCAACTCTGAGATTTACGACTATGTGTATTCACACCTAACATGCTTGTTTGCCCTACCTGGTAATTTTCATTGGGTCAGTCTTGTAACATGCAAATACTTTGATGTACATAGTTAACATTTCATTTCTCCATTGTTAACCAGTTGGCTAGACTTTATAATGTGCTGATATTTTGGATTACATAGTTAGACTTTATTTCTACATTTCATCAACAGACTTTGAAACATGGTAATGCGTCAGCCAACATAGTTAGTGTTAGTCATAGTCAGTGTTCTTTGTTAACAGGTTACTTTTATTACATGCTACGTAGTTAGTGTTACTATTGTAGATTTTCAAGCAGTCAACCAAACTTGGTACCATGATCAAATTTTTGGCCTAGATAGTTAGTACATTTTGTGTCTTTGCTGTGTCTTTTGTGTACATTACATTTTGTGTCTTTGCTGCTAGCTTTCTGTCTATGGTATCTTAAGAGAGTTTTTGTGAATTTGACACGTAGTCGTACATCTCGGACTTGAGTGCACAGACGCTTGGCTAAGGTGACTGGTTGAAAATGGAGAAATTCTCCTGCACTCATTTGTCTGCTGAGGAATTGTGTGGTGCTAGCACAGAGAGCAAGCAGCTGACGCACGTGATGAGATGTTTCAGTTCTTTTATCTCCATACTGCTGACACCAAAGCTATTTACACCACCCAGTGCGTCTGAAATGGATGTCCTTTTGTGCAAAGTCACTTCATTTTCCCTCCCCATTCTTCTTGCCTCTGCCTGTGAATGTCCTATAATTGCCATACTTTAAGTGCTAATGATAATGTTATAACTTGGATCAATTTGCTATGGCAATTGGACCTACTTAATTGAGTCGATTATCAAGCCTGTGTGTGCTGAAGCTTACAGAGCGAGAGAGAGCTCTCCGCAGGCTGTGTGTTAAGTGTGTGTGCAAAGAGTCCGAATGTGCCCTGGGCTGGGGGTGAGGGTTTTTTGGGGGGTGGAGAGAGGAAAGAGAGAGAAGAGGAGAGGAGGGCAGATCACAGAGCCTCTGCTGTAATACTCCCAGACACTCGCCACATCTGAAGTTAATCCAATCATGAAGAAATGCCATACTTTCATCTGCTTCACACACACTAGCATAAGGTCAAGAGCAGCTTGTATTAGCACAGCGAAGCCGGAGAGAAATAGTGTAGATAATTAACTTTCAATGTGTTCGAGAAGAGCCCCTAACAGCCAGTCAGCCATATGTAACGCAAATCCGTCCCCCATCCCTTTGTTTAAGGGCACTCTTGGACGGGAGTTCAGCGGAGCGATGTCTCCTTGTATCCTTCAGCCCTTTTTCCCTGTCTGGAGGTCTGGGCAGCCTTGTTGAATTATCTCAAACAGAGCGGGAATGCCATCACGTCTGTGAGCTGACGTGATGCTGACCACTCACGTGAGTCCGTCTGCGAGCCTGACCGCAGGTCCTTGTCAAGTTACGGATAAGGTTTTGTGAGAAGTTCCCACTTTGGAATGACTGCTTCACTGATGGGCCTTATTTGATTGGTATGATTGCAATAAATGGTTGATTTGTTACAAATTGATACATTTGTAGAAATGTTACATTTTTTGTGCCTGGGAATTTTTTCCCTCTATTTTTTGGAAAAGCAAAATGCCCTCAATGGCTTGTAAAGTGTCATGATTTATTATTGGATTAATGCATTTAATTTGTTCTACAAATAATGTTGTGTTTTAAAAAGGCTGCAGTCTAAAATAAACATTTCATGGCCTATTTACAGCTGTGTTATTCACACGGATGCAAAATACTCTTTAAAGGAACCATTTTGGTGCTTCTTTCTGTTTTTCCCCCCCTTTTCCGTTTTGCTGTGCATATCGGCGACGGCAGAGAGGCGCAGGGCTTTGTAGGGAAACAGGAATCCGCCTAATGTTCCATGAAGACCATGGTGAATTTATATTGATGGGACTGTTGACTCTGAACCCCATAGCCATGATTTTTTCATAAGCCGTGGGGAACAAGAAGTCAGTCAGCTGACAGGTGTTAACACTGAGAATAGCGCCGTGAATAAGAAATGGGACACGCATAAGAGCACGGTTGGATTTTTTTCCCTCTCTCTCTCTCGCCCAAACGCTTTCAGAACTTGTGTTTGTGCACTGCACCCTGTTAAGTATATAGCTGGAGGTTTTACTGGGACTCTGTAAACACCACAATGCATGTCAAATATGATGAGTCTTGATAGCTGTAAAACATACCCAAGGACTGTTCCTCACTTATTATCTGTAGCCGAGCCCTGGAGCCATGTCTGTATCCCCCCTCTGCTCGTCAGCTCCGCTGGCCCGCTCGGGAAAGCCATTGATTATTTTGGCATGAGCTGGGAAGAGCGAGAGGTGTGATTTTCTTTTTTGTGCTCGGAAGAAGGAAAGAAGGTGGGGGAAAAAATCAAGAAAAAATAAATATTTGTATGTGCACGTCGGCTGGGGGGAAGGGGGGATGAATAAAGTTGATGGATCCGTCGGGCCGCAAGGATGTGTGTACGTGTGTGCATTTGAGGGTAGAGTCGCAGCGCTTTCTCCTCAGAGGAGCAGTCTGCCAACCCCGGGCCGTGCCGCATTCTCACCAGTCAACTTTACTGCCTTTATTTGGGCTCACGAGCGGCTGCCTGACTTATCAGCCTCGTGGCCTGCAGGCTCTAGTGGGTCCCTCGAGCTCCAGAGAAGGCCCTGCACGCCCGCTGTGCACTAAGTTTACCCGGCTCTGGTGCTGGGAGGAGGTGGGGCGCTAGTTCCAGCCAGTGGAGGTGCAGCTACACTCCTCCAGGGGGGCCGGGCTTCTTACATCTGCTCGGGCCTTTGGTCCCCCCGCCCAGGGCCTTGCGCTTTGCTCAGCACACATACATCACGCAGATATTACAGTAATCCAAAGGTAATACATTAGCTAGCATGCCAGGGGGACGCTCTGCTAGTAATGGATGCCTCAACCGCCCGCCCTTTTTGTCAGTCCTGGGTGTGCGACTCCAGCAGAAAACTCCACCGCTATCCCTTTTTCTTCCACCTCCCCTTTGCTTATGTCACTATTGGAATTTATTTGGAAGTAATGCACCCAGTATTTTATTGTTAATCACACTGCCCAAAGGATTGAGGCATATTTCCAAAAAGCAAATACAGCTTGCATGCTCTTATGAAAGCAATATATTATTTAAGCACTTAGCAGCCCAGAGAGAAGGAATAAAACTAGCTGCACTTGTAGTCTGTTTATAAGACTATATTACTACCAGAGGGTCCCTCCGGGCTTTAGGCCATCTATTATGGCAAATATTCCTTCTTTAGCTGGTGTTATGTTACCTTCAGGTTATTACGATACAGATTTGTTTAGGCCAATTTAGTATTCATTGTGTTTTATGATGCACTCTCTGCAAAAAAAAGTGTCTTAAATGTGCTCTGTGGACTAGCTGTCTCGCTGAGAGAGATGTTACGAAATGATAATTACCAGCGCACTTGCATGCTTCATATGCAGACAGAAGGCAAACGGCGTCAACGTTTACGTGTGACAAATTCGATGAAGCAGACATGGGAGGAGATGGCATGCTCCTTGTTGACTGTAGTTCAAAAGTCAGACACTAAGGCTTGTCACGAGGACAAGCGCACCCCTGACATCTTTGCATATGGAGACCCATATGTTTGCCTGATAGACAAGCAGGAGCAAGAAAAAACAGAAAAAGTTCTTGGCAGAGAGTGCACCCCACCCCACCGGCTCGAAATAAAATGAAAGAATTGCAGGTCTCTTATGTCTGCTGATAGAACAAGCAAATGCATCACTAAAGGGTGCGCTCTCATTGGCAACTCACCTTGATTGATATAATGACAACAAAGACTATATTACAGCTTTAGAAATGTCATGTTTGTGGGCTTCGTGCCTATCATACTTGGTGTGCTCCTGTGATGACCGGTACTGTGGAAGGCAGAAGCACGGTGTTAATGGAGGGAAGTTGTGGGGTGTACATAGACAGGTGGATCAATATCATCTTTCCAAAAGTTTATCAGTTTTAGGGCCTTTTTTTTTTTTTTTAGAGAAGTAGGCTTGTTTGGTGGTGTAAATGGGGGCTGTGTGGATTTCCTCCCATCCCCATGTTAGCTCTCGTCAGTGCTGAGTGGAATCTTTGATAGCTGTCTCTCTGTGAGACTGGCAGCCCCGCTGATGAGATGATGGCATCAGAAAGAGCCGTCTGACAGCTGCTGCTTGACAGGCTTCCTGTCTGTCTCCACGGCAGCTCCCTGCTCTCCTCCACACCGTCGAAAGCACACGCACACACATACACATGCGTCCCTGGTCGAAGGGCGGGGTGAGGCTGTCATCAGCGGATCTGTTTTTTTGGTCATGATGGAGCTAGAATGGTAATCATGGAGAACTCTGACACATAGACAAGTGCTTGTACATCTTACCTTGGGGGAGGATGTAAAGTTTATTAAATTGTAGCTTGAAATGTTTTCCCCTTTTCTACATCTGCCTGAGATTTTCTTGCCTCTGCTCTTGCTTGCTGTTTGCCCGTAGCTGTCTTTGGCCAGGGTATGCAAGGGGTCATGTGCTTTAATTTGGTAATTAATCCACTCTGTATCCAGTCGCTCAGGTGTACTCATTCATTTGACTCTTTACGTGTGCTCTGACAGATTGGGTTTGTGCCTGTTTTTGAACAGCGCTTTGATTGAGCGCTGTCTATTGGCATCTCTATGCTATGCTTGAAGGTGACAGACCCGGAGAAAGAACAAATATGTCAATCATAAGGCTGTCAGTGCTGACTGATACTCCAAAAGCAAACACTTTCTATTCAAAATGCTCCAGCACATACAGTATGGGAGTAGTGTTTTTGTTTTTTTGAAAGGTGCTTGTATAAATTGCATCTAATATGTATGTGTATATGCAACCAGTACCAGTTCGTTGGCCCATTTCTGTGGGGGGCCCTCGAGATGGCTTGTACGTTTTCAGGCTGAATGTTATGCTGGCCATTGTTGCATGATAGGTTTACTGTCTCTTTGAAGTAATTTCGCTTGTGGAAGATCATGTTGACACAGATTTTTGTGACATGTGACAGGGAGTTCTGGAGCATGCACACACACACACACACACACACACACACACACACACACACACAAACAGATCTTCACAAACACACAGTTTACTCCTCATTAATATCTTGTTACATCTCCTAATGCGAGGCTTTGAATTTCTTTGATTATTATGAGGTTTCATCAGCCAAAGTGTGTATCCCTCCCCCCGTGCCCCCCTCCGTTCTCCTTTTTCACAGCATTTACATCTGATTTAATATCTTCAGAAACATAACATGCGTTGCTATCATATTTTCCCTCAACAAATTAATTAAAGCTTAAAAAATGGGCCATGTATCTATAGCCCTAGGCGTGTTTGTACAGAAACGGCTCTCTGTCAGCCCACATGCAGTGGATGAGAGAACCCAGGTTAGACTTGTGAAATGTGTTGTCTTGCACATTTAAGAGGGCAAAACACTCCGCTTCTCATTACTTTACACCACGTCCTCCAAAATTGACGTGCCACTCCCCCAACCCACAAATATTTCAGATAGAATCAGTTTGGTTGGACTTGCACAGATATGCTATTAATGCTAAGATGTAAGGGTTTCAAATATTTATTTCATCAAGCTGCCTGCCGTCGGATTGAACTATCATACAACTTGCAGTGAGTTTTCAGATCGCTTAGCTGAAGCTATGGATCCATTTGCATTCGGCACGTCAGTCATCTTCCTGCCCACATGGACTTCTCATATAAGACTTATTGCTAGCAGCTGAGGCTTCAGATATAGCACCTCCCTGTCCAGCTCTTTCAGCACTGCCAGTCTCACTGCTTACTAGCCTTTGAAGTCAGGATTGGTACTGTAACTCGACTGACTGCTTTACATTTTCCCCTGCCTGCCATGTCTCCCAGCACTGAGGCTGGGCCCGGCTAGCTGCGGTGCGCTGCAGAGAGAGGGGAGCGCTGGGGAAATATCCCATTTCTCTCTTTAGCAGCCAGAGCGATGGCCTCTTAATATAGTTAATGAGAAAAGGGTGGCTCCATGAATCCTCATGAGGGAGTAATTGTCAGGCCTCCCCGAGGAAGAGGAGCAGTGCGTGTATGTGTGAGCGTAAGTGTGTATTGAACTAGAGCTCCCAGCCTCCCACCACCGTGTGACACCTCTCTCTCTCGCAGCCCTCTGGGTCGACACTTTTACTCGATTATTGAGGAGTTATCAGCTAACCTCCCACCTACAGAGAAGATCCTGCAATTAAAAGAGCCCCTGGGTGCAGAGCAGCCAATCAGAACACACAGAAGTGTATGTACTGTACTTGAAAGTGCGGATTGGCGTTTACACCAGGAAGATGGATGGCCTACTTTAGTGCTGGGCCTCTATTTGGATGTTGTGTAAACGGTAGCCAGGCTGGAGTGCCGTTTTGTTGCTGTGCATAATGTCGTGCTGTAGTGTAAATGGGGCAGTGGGTGTGGTAGAGAATAGATGAGGCGGTAACAGGCCAAAACCACTCTGCGAAAAAGATACTTTGAGGTTTGAAGCGATGTCATAAAGTAGTATATGAAAACCTGTTTTGTGCCATTTAAAAATGCCTACTACCATTTTCATTACTTTGTTTGGTCTATTCATAATGAATGGATGTATCTGGAGTCAAATCCTGTTACTTGAACCTCTCTAATGGTTAAGGACATTTTTTTTGTCTCCTCTAAAGTTAAGTTTGTTAAGTTAAGTTGAGGCTTGTTAATGTACTGATATGCAGGAGTCTATCACAAATGACCCTGCAACCTGAATGTGGTAAAGGCGAATGACAAGTGCGTTATAATAATGCATGAAATGAACAGTATGTGTGTTATGTAGTGAATGATAGTGAGGCATGATGAATGATGAAGAATTTTTGGGCCATTGTCCTTGAGAGTCAGATCTAAATGGCCATAACAGAACCACACCGTTCAGAGCTTTCACCCTTTATTTATTAATGGTTTTATTTTTGCCTTGAATAAGTCAAAACAGTAATGTACAAGTGAAATGAGCTGCGTACATTTAGTTGATAATATCACTTTGTTCCTTATCTTACTTCGTAATGTAGTTAATTCAGCATCTCAAGAATGTCAGCCTCAGTGCACTCCCGTAATTCACGGCACGCCGCATGCTGTACGGAGAAGTTTTATGCATGTTTGCTGAAGCTGCAATTATCCCTTCTGGACTTGCAGCAGCTTAAGGGATAACATTTTATTGCCCAGAGTCAGTACTCTGAAAAAAAAACAAGCACTCTCATTACTTTATTTGTCAATTATTAAACCATGATTAGATTTGTTTTTATCGCCATTAGCATCATGACTCAGAATCAGTTTGTGTTAGGTCAGTAACTCTTCTCGAAATGAGACTGTGCAGAATCGAGAAAACATTAATTTAAATCATTGTGATGTGCCCAAATTCTATTTTCTAATTTAGCTAATAATGTGCATAAATGATTCAGGGCAGGCATATGCATAATTCATAATTAGATTACCGCTTGATGGGCTGGAATTTATTAATTGTGAAGATGCATGTGCTGCCGTTAATAAACTAATTTATTTCTGCAGTTTTCCTTATTGGCACATTGCTTGCTGAGCTGTATAAGGCTGTTGGGTCTAGTTACTGAACTGGAGTAACACATTGTTACAGCAAATTATCTCTTCTCCGGGAGAGAGCAGACATTTAGTGATGGCCACAATATGCAATTGCCTTTAAAACTTAAGGGGGGGGAGGGGGTGCTTTAATTTATTGAAAGTGTCACATGGCCCCAGTAAGTAATTATTTCAAACACCCTTAAGATGGCAGCTAATATATTCCAGCGCTATAGGGAGGGCAGTGTGACTAAGCTGTCCTTTCCTTTCCATCTATTCAAGCAAGCCACTCTTGCAGTTGGAGCCTTACCAGAAAGAGCAGGCACCTAGCTGGGACTTGTTCTGTTTTGAGGAGTGCGGTGATCCTGCACTGTTACAAAGACCGTTTTAGTGTAGTAAGAATATTGTTCTTATTTATTAAATATTGCAGAGCATTAACAGCCATTAGAACGCATGCATGAAAATGGGTTCAACATAACAAGCCTGAAGGAGCTTCCGTGCTAGAGACAATTAAAGTAGTACATAAAATTAAAGCTGCATTCTGTGATACAGCCACACAGTTTACTGTGCATCACATTTTCTGTAAGTTCACTCTTACATTTTCAATATTATGTCCCTGAAGTCAAACTTTTCTGACACTTGTGTGAGCTTATGTACCAATAATTCATATATATATATATATATATATATATATATATATATATATATATATATATATTTACATGACTCTCTTTTAACCTCTCTTTATCCCTTACATATAAACAAATTTTGTCACTGCAATTCTAAGACATTTTAAATGCAAATTCTCTGTTCTGAAAGGCTGCCCTCTATTGTGCCTCATTCAATAAGGAATCCATGTTGAGACGCTGCTTATAATGTCAGTGTAAATGGGTGAGGCTGAATAGGCAGATATACAGTATGTAAATGCTTGGATTTCGTGACACCACAAAACAGTGAATTCAAAACAGGACATTTTTTAATCTTACAATTATGGACCATAAAGACATGAAGGAGTGCATGATTGCAACCCTTACTTCATAAAATAGGAAAAGTCAGTTTTTCATGATATGGGCCCTTTAAACACAATTAAACACAACACAATTTTTAAACACTCAGATTGTTGAGGATCATTTGGAGTTGGAGACTGTTTGAATCTTAAAGAAACCACCCTAGTCCACAGAAGAACATTGCTTATTCCAGCATTGAGTAACAAAGATGTTTTTGTATAAACACATGTAGCTTAAAGTGTCTTTATGTGAGTTCAGCATGGCCTTTTGCCTTTTCCTCAGCGTTATAACACATGTATCCAGACCACCATCGTCTTCTGTTGTCCACTTTGTTGCACTTTTAAGTTTCCAGGACCCAGACTGCACTGTAGTGAGATACACATGCCTCTAGTAAACACTTTAAAGCGTTACTTTAAAGGGTCCATATCCTACTGTATTTTCATGTTTTATGCTTTTTCCTTGTTTTGTCCATCTGTATTATTTGTTTGGGTTTATTTACCAAAAACAGTCACAGTCACAATGTCATTTTCACATGACCTTTCTCTTTATCCTATAGAATCTAAAAGGTTGTTTTTGTTATTGTGCCTTATATATGCATATGTGTAAATGTATCTATTCTGACTGGCTATCCTGTACCATGCCTCATTAAAAAGACAATCCATGCTGAAATGCTTCTTATAACTTTAATGTGAATGGGTGGAGCAATACTGCTGTAGGCTGAATAGCAGGATACATATAAAGGTGTTGGATTTTAAGATCTCTCAAAAACAATGAATTTAAAAAGTGCTGTTTTTGTAGCTTAGTTTCCATACATAGACTGCATGGACTAGGAAATGAATGGTACCTTTTGAATCTTTAATGGTGTTCACATACTACATCAAAAAAGTGAGCAGATGTTGGTTTTCTAAGATATGGGCCCTTTAACTGAAGCTACAGCACAGTCCCTCTGTGTTCCCCAGCCGTGAGCTTCACTGTGAGTTTGTAAAGTCTGTGATCAGACTGTGTGTTGGAGTGAGTTTACGTGCTGCTTAACTCTGATCAGGGTCTGCTCTTCTCCTCCACACTTCATACTGTCACCTTCGTTTGGGGGAGTTTGGTATTATGACACAGTAATCTCTAGCTCTTCCTGTGTACTCCTCTCTCTAGAACATTCTGGCCGTAGGCCTAACTTTATCTGGACAGCTGGGGACCATAACTCAAGCTGCCTGAGAGAAATGCATTCATCTGGGCCTTACTCCGTTAGTTCCTCTAATTAAAACCACTGTCAGATGACTGTATGAGTGTTTATGTTTAGCTGAATGGTACAATTCAGTCAGGCCTTGCTTTGCCGTATGAATGGCATGTTATGGGGGCCCTCTTTGACTGTCAGCGTAATCACACAGTTGCAAATAAATTTGCGCTCTTCTCCGCCGCCGTCTGGAGTTGGCCTACTTGGCGAAGACAAACAGGGCTAGCTCTTTTAATGGCTCCGATCGTAATGGCCCCTTTAGCATTCATGAGAATCCGCTATTATCTATTGATTCAGTCTCACCAGCGTCTCGCTGACTTACGCCTCACCCTAATTCCTATTACCGGGAACACTGTACCCTTATCAAGCCAAACAATAAGCCAGTTGTCAGTAGGGCTAGAAAATATGAGGAAGCATCTGCTGGCCCCAGGAACTCATGACTCTTCAGTGTGTTAAAAAAAAAAAACACAACAGAAGAGGCCCTGAGTCTCCTCCTGTCGAAGTCCTCTCTGTGACCTCTGGCTCCACATGGGGGAGAGTTAGTGCGTGTGTGAATGCTAAGGTAAATCTGATCGCTCTGCAGATAAATCAGAAAATTGAATCTCCCTCATTTCATGTGGGGTAAGGTGAAAGGGGTGGGGGGTGGATAAAGAGGACAAGAGGGGGGCCCAAAATAGAAGCGGGCTCCTTGCCTATAAACCTGTCACAGAGATATGTCTCTTGCCATGATGGCATCCGATTCTTTCACTCCCCTCCCTCCCACCCTCTCCTGTGGCTGCTATCTCCTTCCTCCCTGCTATGTCTCTCTGCTCTTTAAGACAAAGGGTAATAAAGCTATAAATTGTGTGTCTTGCAGAAGGTATAGACATTCTGTCTCAGAACTGCTGTTAGAACTGCCATAAAGCACCCTCAAAGTCATAGATAAAGATTTACAGTTATTTAACATCCTCCTCCTGCACTAAATCAGTGTGATAAGAGAATTAAGTGATGGCTATAGGTTCTTTGTCCTTAGGCTATTGATTTTTTTCGCCCCCAGAAGGATCCAGTATGTTATAATTATTGAACTCTGGATTTGATTCAGGTTTACAGAGTGGAGAGGCTGCCTGCCTCTCTCATTTCAGCGCAGTTAAAAGAAGACAGACCGTACTGTTTAATTTGCCAAATGTACTTTCAATATGTTTCATTAGCATGTTTTTCCTTTAAGGCCTGTGTGGGCTCTCCGTGTGATAAAGCCCCCAGTTTGGTTTGGTATTTATGAGAAAGCTGTTGCCTATTGACGTCAGAATGCCTATTGTCATAAATTCCAGATTTATTGTCTATTGGCTTTGACAAAAAGCCATTTGAACTAATCCAATGATACTGCCAGGTTTGACTTCTATTTGCGTTATCAAGTACAGCATTACCAAGAGTAATAGTCATTCATTACAGTCATCATTAGGTTATGTTCTTTGTTGATCTATAGTGTTATGTCTTTTTGCTAGCATTTGCTTTCTCTTATTTTCTGGAATCACAGGTAGACAGGATATTAGAGTTAGACCCCTTTAAATAAAGTTATGTGGTTCTGTTAACCCCATAAACAGCAAGGGCCCATAGACAGACCCAACCTCTAGACAGCTAATGATGTTATTCTCTACATGGTCGCAGGAGTAGTTTGGTAACTGTCGGGGCACCTTAATCTTGGGGTTTATGCAAAAATCAGCAATGAAAACTGCATATAAAACAGTCTGACATACGCGAGAGGCTTATGCTTTTATCACAGCTCCAATTTAATATCAGGATTGGAACTTTTGAGTTACATGGCAGATAAGAAATAAACTACAGTTGTTCAACATTTTTATTTGAAACGGACACACCGTTTCCCAGTAGCCATCACTTTGTGTTTGTTGTGATGCCATTTCAACAAACCTTCAACAAACCTTTACTTCAACACGTCACAAACAAAACCCCACTTAAATAGGGTCAGTTTGCATGTTGGTTGAATGGCTGCTTCGTATCAAAGCAGGAGGCTCTTAGTGACACTGAACAGTTTTACTAAAAGTGAAGATTTCCGCAAAATCTGATTATACATATTAAATATGGATACAATATCTGAACAAACAAGCAACAGATATAAATAGAATAAATAGAAGTGGAGGGACAAAATGTACACTTTTGTACATACAGTGATTGCTATACCCATCATTCGATATATTTCAATACGAAGTCACTCACTCGTCATTTTGGGGCCACTTCTCCTCACTGTAAAATGAACTATAAAGGTTTTCTGAAAAACATACCCCCCCAAAAAAAACCCAACACATATACCAAAATTCACGCATGAATATCCAATTTACAAATTGTAGCAAGACATTTCCTGTGCAAATATCTATGTTCATTAAAATGTTTTGTTTTACTCTTTAAAAAGTTTCACACATGATATAGCACTAGGATACACTTCTGCCCAATTATGTCCTTTTTCAGCGCTGTATATCATCGGCAGCTAACACAGAAGTTGTAAGCAATTACAATACGACTCACATGGAATCAAAGAAATCAATTCTATTAATAATAATCAGATGCCACCTTGTAAAAAACAAATAAAAACAAATATTTATTAGATGCTGTCACATATGCTAAAAAAGAAAATCAGTGACTGAAAGTAAAAAATCGTCTATGAAGGACACTTAATTCCTGGAACTATGTACTTCTGGATCGGTGACTTTAGTAGGGTGTTGTTTGTTTAAACATGCTTAACATGCTGACGTCCAAGCTAGACCTACAATACGGCAGGAGTCTTTCAGTGAGCAATCCAAAGTGAATTAGTGCCTTCAGTTGGGTGCCTTATCAATGTAAGTCATATAGAAAAAACAGCCGCTTTGGAGGGATGCCATTAATAGGAGCAGCTCTCATTAAAGGGATAAAGTGTGGCGGTCTTGTAGTGCTGACCTCAATCAGAAATGGTGCAGTGACACACTGAGTGATGGAGAACAGTCATAAACTATTGCGTGTCTATAAAGCACAGATCAGTGTGACATTAGGGCTGCTTGTTTATTCCATTTGCGTTGTTTGAGCTGCTTGTCTTCAGGCCATGAAGTGAAGGGGTCTCTGTGCGCTTCCTTGGCTAGTGAACAGAGAGGGGGGGAAAGAGTAGCGGGAGCTAGAGAGAGAGAGGCTTGTCGTGCTGGTGTTTGGAACTGTCAGAGACTTGCCAATCACAGGCCCATGTTCAGCAGGGAGAGTGTGCTAACCGAGTGTCTCCGTGTACCTGCTAATTCCTGTTTCTGCTGCTCGACTGAGCTGAGCTGCTGCCGCCAGCAGCAGCCACACAACCCCCATGCTCAACTGCCTGACAGTTGGCTTCTTAACCAAGATGCTGGGGATATAATTAAATCATATTTACCTTTGATACCCGGCCAGCTTTTGTAATTAATTAATTCACCCAGGGTGTGTTTAAATTACATTACTAAGAGAGAAGAATGAAAGAACAGGCCCTAGAATACTCTAGGGACGAAATACGAATTTGGCCTGCTTCCTCCACCAGCATGGGCTCCTGTGTGTGTGTGTATGTGTGTGGGGGGGATGCTAAATCAATGCTTGCTGCGCTAAATTGCGCTAGACTATTAATGTTAATTACTAACAAAAGCAAGTTTGTAATGGCTTTGATTTATAAGTAATCCTAAAGAAATAACCTAGCAAAAACCAGTTAATGCTAACTAACCTTCACCATTCCTCATCTACACTACATTAACACACTGCAAGCTAGCTTGTCTAGCTAGGTAACCCCTTATACAGGATTGCTTACAGGGTGAGGTAAATGGACTTAGATTGGAATGAGATTCTAAATTTTGGATACACACAGTAATATTCATTGTTAAACTACTTAAAACACTAAGTAGAACCATATTTACTCTATATTGTAGCTTCCTGCTACTGGTTTGTGTGGCTGTGGAAATGCAGAGGCTCTTTGGGAGGTATGATGGGTGTGGAAGAAGGGACTTTAATGTTGTAAAGATGTTATTGTTGGCTAAAAGATGAGTACATGTGTTGGATGTGCTATATTGAGCTGAGCTGTGGTGTAGTTGGAGAAGGTTTACTGTCTACAGTCACGTTAGGTTGTGCAGTTAGAAGTGACCCGCCTGCTATCTCAGTCCTTTCAGCAGCCCTGGCGGTAGTTCTCCTCTGCTGCTGTGTTCAATAAAAGAGCATTCACTTGAAGTGCTATGTTTCCTGCGTCTTATTCTACGCCAGTGTCACTTTCTTATAACCTGAACTTCCACAGTATGCTTCCAGCTGTACTTATGAACCCTTTTTCAAACCAGCAGTGATCAGCAGCAAGCCTGAACTGTTTCTAGGCATTGTGTTTGCGCACAGCGTGTCTCAATGATGGGTAAGAAAATGGCTGTAATCTCGTAAATGGGCAGCAACAATGTTAATACTGGTTAAGAGAACAGCAATAGTTAGTCTGCAGTTGTGTTTTCTCCATTTTTTGTCCATCACATGATTATAAGCATGTGGTAACTTATAAAGCTCATGATATAAGGATATAAAGTTTTGCTAGAAGAGTAATGTGCTGTAGAGTTGGCAGCAGTCGACGAGGAGAGAAAAAGGTAAAGAAACTAGTTTAAACCAGAGCACGTGAGTAGCTGAGCTAAGCAATTTAGCAAGTGTTTATCTTGTGGGATGGAGATGTATCAGAGCGTTATTGGAGGAAGTGAGAACCGCAGAGCTTAGGCTTTCTAACGCCGCTCCACTACCACTGTGCACTGTTCATTCTGGCCATAGTAATGACACAAAACCGCAGGAGATAAAATCAGTGTCTTCACTCGCTATAGTATGATCTAGTCAGACATCATCATGCAAAAAGAACAAAAATAGTCACTGTTCTGAGCGTGCAGGTGAATTGGCACTGTGAGCGAGTTTGAGAAGGGACCCAGAACTGAAGATCTCATGCCAAAACTTATTAGCAAAATGATAACCTTGCTACTGACTACTAAGACACTGGATTAGTATCTTCTATTGTTGTAGTAATGTCTGAAAGAGTTTCTGCTGGTTGTCTCTTCTAAATTCTAAATCAGTTGCATGGAAAATATAGCCTATTTGTTAAACGTGGGTCCTTTATTATTTCAACTGGAATCAGTCTTGAAATGAATAGTTTGGGGGCGGGGCAAAATGTACTCTTTGCCCCCCTGTTATTAAAATGGGGACACTCCACTTGCTCTATTGTTCAGGTGGCTGTTTTCTCCAGAGGAGAAGTAGTTAAGTGCTTGAGCTGTAGGACTAATGACCTCCATGGGCAGGCTGACTGTAGTCAGAAGCGAGCGGCTGTGGCTTGTGGGCTAATGTCTGAGGACAGGGTCTTTCTTACACGTTCATGCAGCCCTTTAATTTCCTCTGACCTTTTGCTGTGAAGTGGGAAGAGTATTCCAGTTGACGTTGTCATCGCTGCGCTCCGAAAATAGCTGCGGAGATCCACGGCATCTGCATGATGAATGCAGACACGGGCCACAAAGCTACCCAGACCACCCGCTCCAAGGCTATGGATACACGCAAGCACGTAAACGTTTGATAACATGGAGGCAAGCACAGTATGTGCCATTCATTGTCACTGCCAGGCTTGAAAGTTTTCAGTACACATATCACATTACTGTCACTCATTGCCAGATTACTTCTTGTCAAGAATGAGTCTTTTTTTACATCTCTTCTGAAGAAGAGTTCATTAGGTATAGTTAAGGAATGTTGTTTTGGTTACGTGAACTTTTCTGTAGGTGAAATGATGGCCTTGTATATTTTCTCCTGAAAGAATCAACCATTTTAATCAATGGGCCTTCACTACCCATTGAATTTATCCTTCAGACTGCTTACCACTCTTCCACTGGTGAGAGAAAATACAGCTATATTGTTTTTCTTTTTTACCTCATAAATTTCTGCCATGAAATAAAAAGCAGTGGAAAGTGCTACTGTAAATTATTGTCGACAAATAATAATGAATCACTTATGGAATTGAGGGACAGTTGATTTATAATTGGACGCTGACTGCAGCAGGAAATATGGGCAGCGGAGCCAGGAGGATTTGGTAGGTCTATGAGCTCGTACATCATTCTGCACTCAAACCATGCTCTCAAGGCCTGCCACTGTTACATCATGTAGATAGAGGCGCCCCACTCGTCCTGTTCATAGTGCGCTGCTTAAACACTTTACTACTCTTCTCTGAGAGCAGGGGAGCCACTGTAAGGTTGTCTAACACTGGTATAAGGAGATATCAAAAGACCGAATAGACTAGCTGTTGTGAATGTTGTTGTCTTCTCTTCATTTTTTTTATAACAGGTAGACTACTCAACACAACTTCGCACAACTATATTTATATATTATTTATGTTGTGCCTGGTGTATTTTAGAAGTATCAGAATCCAGCTTTACCCAGTATAAACCACAGCAAAGTAAAGAAGTAAAATAAAATGAAAGTCAAAGAGTGTACAGTATAATAAAAGGCATATGTATATACAGTAAAGTGCAAAAGTAAGAGACCACCCTTTCATTTTCCAGAATCCAAATCATTAAGCACAATTGAAAATTACACAAGCGTCAGCAGTATATATATTATTCAGTATTTAGTGTGTCCATCATTTTATTACACCTTCCATTCGTTTACTCTTTTACTAGGATACTTGTGTTCAGTTTTTCAAAGAAATCTGCCAAGATATTATTCTTAGATGTTCTCATGATCCGAGTACAGTTGGTGATGGTGAGGTCTGGACTGTGATTAGTCAATTTTAAGATTTTTGTAATGTATTGATGATAAAGTGTCAATATCCTATCCTGTTCAACGTATAACATTTGTGTGGTTTCATGCACCAAGCATGGCCACAAGTCACCTTACATGACCATTTTCCAGCCCCTATTCATCCCTCATTATGAAACAGGCTGTATGTGTTAAGACCGATGTAAGAGAAATAAGCTCTGTTCTGATTGGCTGATTGTCCTGTATTGTACCTCATTCAGAAAAGCACAGAAAAGCTGAAACATTGCTTAGAAGTTCAAAATGAGTGCACGGTGCTAAACTGCTGTAGGCTGAATCGGTGGACATGCGTACATAAGTTGGTTCCTCTGACATAACTTTAGCAATATTTACATGTTATGTAGAGCTATTTATCTTGGCAGTAAAGACTTCTTTTTTAACAGAGCACTGTCCTTAAAATAAATACAAATGAAAAAGTTCGTAATGCATTATGATCTGAGGTGTGTGACTATGATAGCTCATTTTGACAAAATCTCTCCTTGACAAAACCCTGTCTTTTCAGTTACCATACAATAGATGGATTATCTTGTCAATCCCTGAATTAGATCAGTTGCACTGCTGATGGAATTGAACAAGTCAGTGCAATGGCTGGAGATTATAGAGAAGTCATCAAGAATCAAACTTGCATTCTTCTAGCTCGGTTAATAATAGCATTACTGTATTTATGTTTATTGTTATTTATTCTAGTGTTAAATGATGTTTCACTAGCTACACTTACTGCAAAGATAACATTTTTTGCACTGTACTGTGATAATGTATGTATGTATCATTGCTAGATGAATTAAGAATGCAATGTAAAATACAGTTAAATCAAGATATTAGACTCCTTTAAATAATGTTATGGATTTTTGGTTTTTTTTTATTTTAAGAATCATTAGTTGGTCTAAATGGTGGTAGCCATGGAGTTGTACAAACAATCAAACACACAACAATTAGTGAAGGGTGGAAAAACGCCAGGGCCTTGTCCTTGCCTGGTCTAATCTTGAGGATACTCCTCCCACCCTCAGCCTCTCTCTGTCTGGGTGCAGTGGAAGTGATTTATCTCAGCATGAAAAGACTTGTGATAATGCCCCAGCAGGATGAGGCCTAAAGCCTTGCGTATTGAATGCTTCAATGCCGTTTGCATGAAGTTCACGGCCCTGGAGCAATGATAAATGTCAAGTGCAACAAATGTCCTGTAAATAAGGGCCTCCAGCAGTCAGCCACGGCCTAGTCAAAGCCTGCCGAGCAGGAGATGTGTGTCCAGACTGAGGCTTCATCTCCTTCAGGGAAAAACACATGCGTGCACATAGTTATGTAACATATCACAGTAACTGAAATACATATCCTCATTTATGTTAATCCGATACTAGCTTCATGATCATAAACCTGGAAAATGTGTATATATCTGCACTGTTTGTTTTATGTAGTTTAGTTTCTGCAGCTTTGTGTATAACAGAGTGTATCTTGAATTTAAAATAATATAGTTTAGTGTAATATAAAATATACTTTAATAACATTATGCAGTATGTAATATTTAATAAGGAAATATATCTAGAAAGTGAAAAAGACAAATGCAAACTGCCACTTGGTTCAGGGTTTTCAGCACACATAGACATCAGTGCTGCCACCTTATGGACAATACATAGACCTACACAAGCAGAACGGTAGTCTGTGACCACTAAGATGACTCAATAACAAGACATGCTACATCATTGCTTTCATATGATGTTTACCGACACATATATGAGTAAGGCTAACCCCAGGTGGTTAGTGAAATACACCCCTATACATGTAATGAACTCCTATGCCTCTTCTTATATCTCTGTATCATGTTCAAACGTGTTCTGTTTAGTAAGCACAGTAATAACTTGTGCTGTAGAATGAAGCTTTTATGGTGATGATCACACAGAATAAGAATGTATGTGGAGCTGTTAAACCCAGTGGATGGGACGCTGCATATGTGTATGGACATACCTTGCCCATATGCTCAGGCCCTGCTGGCAGCCATCCAGCAGCCACATGTTGGGATTGCTTGAGACCGACAGACCGACAGACAAAGAGTGTGTTTTTATATTAACACCAGCCAACATAAGCCATCTTCCTGAGACATACACAGCCCAAAACTCATTTCCAAAAGAGAAACACTCTACATCACCTTGCCTCAGCTGACTTCTTTCCCTCTCCTCCTGTCCTTTTCTTTCTTTTCTTCCTTCTCCATGAGGTGCCTATTTCTAATTTTGAGATGTCATCTAAGGACTTTAAGTCATTTTGGGATTCAAGCGTGCTCACTTCAAAGTATCGTTTCATTTATCGATTCCCTCCCCTCTGGGCCTGTGCTCTGGGCTGCCAGGGCTGCACAGGGCTCTGTGCTATTAGTCCTCTTATCTGGGGAGGAACACTGTATATCACAGCACGCGGTGTCATCCGCACTTGATGAGCAAGCTTTGCTGTCACCGGGGGAGTCTGAAGGTTAAAACTGAGGATAGAACAAAAAAACAAAAAACAAAAAACAGCTCTGTTTTCATCTTGGGGGGAAAAACTTTGACGTTCTCTTGCTGTTCCACATAGCTTTTTAATTTGTCTATTGTAGATTATGAATTTAGCCTTGCTCAAAGATGGGGGTGCCAAATTATTAGTTGCATTTGCTAATTTTGAGTATTTTCAAATGATAATACTTGTGAGGACAGCAATATACTTTTGACTTCATTTTATCAGTTCACACTGAGTTACTTATTTCTTTTTTGTGGCTTTAATTGCATTTCTACTTGGGTGTGGGGATGGCAAGGTCAGCACCTGGACTTGTCCCTTTATTTTATTTTAGGCCAAAATAGAAAAAAGCACCTAACAAACTTCCATTTAAATCCGGATTTGTGGTGGATGTACTAGGAGAATTGGACAATTGATTAATTGATTGTTTAATAGTTTATGTACATAAACAACTCTTTTTTCTTAAATAAATAAGAAGGGGAAAGGTATACTTTTTTGTACCTTCGTGCAATACACTATACCAGTAAAGGCACTTTTCCAACACATGGTGTGGTGTCAGCTAAACTCTGCTCGCTTTTGGTATCAGCTACTTCATTTTCAGCTGCAGATATACTGTAGTTCCCCCTCAATGTAGCTGGCCATCATAACAGTGCTGCATGAAACTGCCGTGACATGAAGGAGACAGATTTTGTTCTGAAGCGGCTGATGGCAGCAAAGCAAAAGACTGCTGAAAAAACAGGAGAGTTTGGGAAACACCGCATCACAGTTTTCGATTCTGGTTACCTAGTAGCTACACATCTAATCTTCTATACCGTTTAATCCTTCTGGATTGCAGGAAGTGCTGGCGCCTATCCCAGCATTTAATGGGCGGAAGGCAAACCTAGTAGCTAGCGTTATGTGTTTAGATGGAAAGTTGGCTCCAAACAATCGGTTATCAGGGGTCTATATATGTCACCTTTGGGTAGATTTGGTAGATTTTGGTAGCTTGCTTGGAACCTCAAGGAACCATGGAGGTGACACCAAAAATGATACTTGGTATCAGATATCAGGTTTGCCTGGTATCTAAATGGAAAATAAAAAAAGCTGAGTCTAGTCGAGTCGGTAGCATGCGGTGGAAAAGCAGCTTAAGACTCCTATTGCTACATTGGGCAAGACTCCTATTGCTACATTTGCCTACCTCTGTAACCTACCTCTGATTAAAATTCTTATTTGCTCTGGATAACGGCATCTGATAAATGTGTAAATATAATGATGCAATGCACCTTTATTTTTAGGCCATAGTGCACTGAATTACTTTTATTAGGCTATGAGTTTAGGCTAACCAATCCTCCTCTCGCCTGCTAGCTGATTGAGTGTGCTGATGTAATGGCACTTAACAGTGTCAGACAGAATGACCATGCAGATGAATTCACAAATATACACATTTACTATAACGTAAAACCTGCACACTGCATCATGTGCAAACATATCTGTGCATCCACTTTGCTGGATTAAAACTTTGGCATGAATTACAGCATGGCTCTATTGAGCGTATGAGTTGGGTGCCTGGTCCCCTCCCTTTGCCTTCCAAATACCCCTGGCAGTTCTTGCTCGTCTTTGGCCTGGTGTGTGGGGCTGCAGGCTCTGTTGTATATCCCCCCTTGCCTCCTCCCCCGCCAGTGACCGTGCTCCACGGACACGCCTGGATTTATGGACCACTGGCTGCTAGCTGATTAGGGCACAGCTTGTAAAACGTATTTTGGCATGTACAGAGGTTTTAGTGGAGCTCCTCCTGGCATGCCACTGCAATACATCAATAGCAGGAGGTAAGGGGGTGGCTAGAGGGAGAGGGGCAAAGCGACAGTTCCACCCACTGCTATGTATAACCCCCGTAACACTGTTTGTGCCTCATGGACCCTTATATTGCAGCCCCTGAGAGTGAACTCCTGCAGTGGGCCCAGTTAAGCCTGATTCACTATTAGTACATACATGCTACACTTTTTAATCCTGGAGTTTGTTCATGGCAGCGTGTGCTGGAAGTATCCACATTTTTGAGTAACCACTGCAGTGAGGTTATGCGTCACAGCTGGGAAAACTGTACGTTAGCATAGCCATATACTCCCATAAAGGAAACGGTTCTGACATTGCTGTACACATACACATGATTTATGGCTCCTAACAGGTCTCTGCTTCTGTGGGTTAATGAGGCCTGTTTTTCCTGCTTTTTCTCAGTAAGACGGTCCCTCCCAGGGTCTCCTTTTTTACTGCACAGAGCAGAAGCAGCTCTGTGTGGCTGGGCCATCAGCAACAGGAAGATGAAATATATTGCAGTATGTAGTCATTATATTACAAAATGTAAATAGAACATATAGCGACTGTCATATTTCTAAACTGGTTCATCTTTAAAGAAGAACAAATCTTATCTATAAAGTATGTCAATATAACAAGGTTATATTCCAAGTTATTTTGGACCATTATAATGGCCTATTTAACATGAAATGTTTACACAATATAAAACACAGCTGCCATTTTCAAATTGTGAAAAGACATATGGAGTTTCAAGGTTTTGATACAACAACGACAATATATTCGGTTTATATTTTACAATAAACTGAATTGCATATTGCAATATATTCTATTTTCCTTGTGTGAACCATTTTAGTACCTACCAAATTAGTTCAAAATATAGTCCCACTGTTAAAAAACATAGTTAAGTAAGTATTCTGACCTATATATAGTGTACCTTCTTTTGGGAGGTGTCTGTACCAAACCCTAACGCATATATTTTCACATTTAAAAACAATGTTTACTTTTTAAAATATGTATTTTTTCAATTCTGACCTCATGATAAATCTCAATCTTTCAACTTCACTTAAAATACATTAAAAAAACATTTTAAAAAACTTAAAATGTTTTTTTTTATGTATTTTAAGTGAAATTGAAAGATTGAGATTTATCATGAGGTCAGAATTGTGTCCATTCAAAGCAAGAAGACTTTTAGTCCATAGTTCAAGTCAGTTAAGAGCCCAAAATGTCTTTTGAAGTCTGACTTTTGGCAAGGTTGCAAGGTTTTAATATAGCAGGGACAGTATTCTCTTTTTGCTTTATGGAATATACAGTTGCATATTGCTATATATTTTATTTAACTTGCACATTTTAAATATAATCACATGTATACTCCTTGTCTACTGTGTGTGCACGCCCTGTATAGGAAGTGTGGCTGAAGTCTGTTACCTGTCAACTCCCTTCCACTGTCATTTGCAGCGCTGCCCAGCCTTGCCTGACCAGCCTGGCTCAATTGTATTATCACAGCGCCACAAGGACCAAGCTGTCAGGTCTTCTCAAGCCATGTGAGATCTTGATTCAATTACAATTAGAAGATGGTAAGTCCTTATGTTGTTACTGCACCCCACACGTCACTTGGGAATTTTCCAGCATCACATGAATGGACCATTTAAGGGGCCTGGAAAGCACAAGACAAGAGTGACTAGCAAGGCCACCCCAGGATAGAGGCTCTTCCCTGAGGCTACTCGCCTCTTCATCCACACTAGAGGCTCACATGGAGCTGAACGACGGCTATGTGACTGTAGATCTGTGCTGACCGGCTTGCTGGAAGTGCGTGAGAGATTGTGGGAGTGCATGAGAGAAGGCCTTCATCATTACTGTCAGAGCCAGAGAAGCTGGTGGGCAGGACTGTAGAACTGCAGCTCAGCACAAACCTGAGAACACCTTACACAATACAGGCTCTAAAGTCACCGCCACCGTGCAATCCTTTAAAACAGAGCCAGGGGCCGTTCATCAAGAATATTGTCAAGCACGTCCGGTAGGAAGTGGATAAACAATTACTTCCAGCAATCCACCGAGGAGCATTAATGTTATTTATGGCGGCATGTAAATATATAAATTGGGCCACACACCAAATCAAGTCCTCTCCAGGGTGCCGTGCAAGTCATGCTGACTCACATTAAATCACTGATGCAGATAACAATGGGCATAGTGCGCATATGATAATACCCTCACTGTAAAATATGCCTCCTACTTAGCCGCCTATGAGCGAGTGCAGTGACATATGCTGAGAGGTGCAAGCGCTCCTGCAGGATCAATAAACTCCACCAGGTTTTGGGGATTTATGACCACGTGGCATCAATCAATTAGGAGTCGGCTCATTCTAAGAGCTCAGAAATGCCAATGGGCATTATAGCTAAATCAGAGGGGAGACAAATATTTCGAGGGTGCGTAGCCAAATGGAAGGCCTTTCCGGAGCAAAATTACAGCACTTTGTTACAGCCCAACTCTAAGGCCTCGGAGAGAGAGATGGTGTTATAGAGCGAGCTGAGAGCGAAAGAGAAAGGACAAGCCTTTCTGCATGGCTGAAGGAGATGAGATCTATAGCTCTGCGAAGCATCTGCAGGACAGAGCTGCTTGCGGCGTGGAGCTGAGGACTACAGCAGAGATACAAACGAGCGCAGTGTGCCAGCCCCTCCCTTGCCGCCCCACACACGCAGACTCATTTGCTAGATCACTCTCCCTCGGCCTATCACTCAAAAGCAGTAGCTTTCAGCGTGCCGCTGATAATCATACATATTCGATGTGCCGGCAGGCCATAAATCTCAGTCGCTATTTCATCTTCCAGTCATTCATCAATCACACGGGCCAAGCTGGATGGAGAACAGCCTGCTTCACAATATATCAAATTAGTACCTGGGATGTTTACCAAGATAATGCAAGACAACAGGATGGGGGTGAAATATGGCCCTGCAGCATTCCTGAAATTAAAAGGCTTCCCGGTCGTATGCGAAGAGAGGAGAGTTCAGAATCTTTGTGTATCTCAACTCCTCCTGACAGTGCGCTCTCAGGCTTTGATCCAAATTATGGGATACAATTGAATACTGAGGTTACGCACAGTTTAAATCACAGTCTGCAAAAAATCAACAATAGTAATATATTGAGGATGCAATATGTTGAGAAGTCACTAAGGCAAATGTAGCACATTTTCTGTGTATATTCCCTGTAATTAGATCTGGAATGAAGCTGGAAAGGGTAAGGAACTGCTGTTTCTTTTGAATGGACCCAAAAATCAATAGAAAAATTCCAATATCTCATTTTGTTGCTCTTGGGCAATAAATGAAATGAAATATTAAATTCGATTTAGCTATGGGTGCAGTTTTATGAGAAGCGTGAAAGAATAAATTCACCGACTCATGTGCGAGCCCCGATTTTTCTCGCCCTATGAGACAAGAAGCGTAGATTCTACTTATTAGTGTGTCAGAGCGTGCTCAATAATTAAAAGGCAAAGCAGGCACTCATATTATAAACTATGACAAACTGAGAGAGAGCTGTCTGCTTGCACTGGTTCGCGGCAGCATAGGCAGTGGTGACAGCAGTATGGAGATCAAATGCCTGCCTACTAATTAGAAAAGAGGGATAATAAGAGTAGGTGGTACGCTGGTGGTTAATTGAAAAATTGGCAAATCATTTTGAATACTGTTATCAAGCACACCAGTGACAAGCTATCATTCCTAATGTGCAATTTGTCCTCATTACTGTATAGTATAGATGTCTGTTTCTTTACACTCATCAGGTGGAATACTGACGTGAAATCCAGGGAAGTCCAAAAATGGTCCGATCTTTCTCCATGCTTTGGTTTCCTTGTGTAGGCCCTGGACTGCCATGCTGGTCTATGGGCTGAAATGGATGCTCTCATTGGGACTGTAATCCATTTTGATCTGGCTGGATTCATTAGAGGCAGTTAGCCAGTAATAATTTGTGCAGATTACTGTATATATTTCACAGTGCAGGCACTCTTCTTGATGCTGGTGCACATATTTTACCCCCTCCCTTCCCCCTGCGTGCACACACACACACACACACACACACACGCACACACACACACACACACACACACACACACACACACACTTGACACTGAAAGAGCTTTTGATCTATTACATGTCGGATATTTATGGTGAGGGTATGAGGAATGCTTTGCGTTGAATTGAATCTCCTGGCCTGTATGCACTGTGTATCGGGCTGTCTCAGGAGGGCATTCTCGCTCTGCTTTACCAGTGTCACCTCCAATCAGATCCTGAGCTGAAGAGCAGAGATGTAAACACAGGACAGACTGCAGAGATTCCCTATGGAGGGAAAATGACACACTTGCAATCTAAAGACCAAACCCTCACTAAGAGATTACCATCAGTTACTACTGCTCATATCCCCCATGGTCTGTAGTTCAGAGAGGGACTGCAGAGGACCCAACTCCAGTCTTGCATGTTGACAAGTGTAGATAGAAGTACATACGAATTGCATTGCCTGTGTAATGAAATACTGACACATTTTGGCTCTGTACTGAAGCCCTTTGAAATTGAAACGATGACTAATGACTACAAAGTTAATGTTAAATATGTCAACTCAATATTTACTAGACGTGAGAATTACTAGAGGCCCCATGATATACCATGACAGCACTCAATCCAATACAATTCTATAGTGATTTGTCATAGGCCAGATATTGTGATAAGATAGTATGATATATTTTCAACTACAAATTATGCTCCGTCTTCATTTTATACATTATGCACAACACCTTTAAATTAGGAATACAGTCTATATTACCTGTGCCTTCTTTTCAGGGCAGTTTGTTTTAATTTGCTTTAGTTAGTTAAAAAACATAGTAATGTTTACTGTTTCTTACCAGGAAGTAATCAGTAAAGTAACCAAATTACAATTTGAGAGAAGTAATAAGCCGCTTTTCCACCGCATGGTACCAGCTCGACATGACTCGACTGCACTCGCTTTCTGTTCTATCACCCTAAAGACATATGCTAACGCTACCTACCAGGTTAGCGCACCCTCTTGCGTCACCTTTGAGAAACTAGAACCATCTCGTCGTCTGAGCTCTGATGTGGTATTTCCCAAAGTCTTTTGATTTTTTCAGCAGTCTTTTGTCTTGCTGCCACCAGCCTCTTCCCAACAAAATTAGTCTCCTTTAAGTCTGGGTAGTTCCATGCAACGTCACTATGAAGACCAGCTAAATTAAGGGGGAACTATATCTGCGGTGGAAAATAAAGTAGCTGAGTAGAGTTGAGTTAAGTTAAGCTCTGTCATTAAGTGGAAAAGTAGCTTTGGTAATCTGCTATTGCTTGCTTCTTTTGAGTAACAGTTCCCCAACAACAGAAGTAGACAAAACACCTTTTAAACAATAAGATCTTCCTATATGTGACAGGTATCTTAACTGATATGATTTACAAAGGAAGGAAAATGTGACATAAGTTGTTCCAGCCAATGACCTTTATTGGTAAAGTGGGGAACTGAACCACGTGTGAGGAAAGGATGTTTTCCACTATTCTATCCAAGCACTCCTACCAATGCTGCCACCAACAAAAGCCTTGATCTCACCATAAGGAAAAAAAGCACAAAGAAAGCAATAGGTTTTGACATCCCATTTGCCTATCAATAGATCAACAGATCGAAAAAAGCACTAAAATAATAGAACACTGACAATTAGGCATCTGTTTATTCTGTTCATCTGTTTTCAGGGTCCAAAATTAGCTGGACAAAGAGCTTCTCATTTGTTTCTTGGTTAACTTGTTGCATCATTAGTTCATGAAAACTAACAAAAGGTACTAAACTTAATCTGGATGTGGCTTTTCAACTTACATCTGTTGGCCGACAATAAGGGTAAAAGATGCCTCAGTGCTAGTAAATCAGGGCTTAATGAAGCTAACATATTTGTGTCCATTTTTGTAGATAACGGTTTGCTACACAACCTCAGAAACCACATCAGAAAGTCTATTGGTGACTGCTTAACCCAATATGAATGCATGGCAAAAGCTTCCTTTACTGGCTAGTAACATTAGCCTTGTAGCTCCACATTGTTAAATATAATGGTTCCAAAAATCTTTGGGCTTGAGTGGTTCTGTACATCTTGGGTAAAGGGAAAACTTGCAGGAATTAGCTTGGATAGTTTACTGACTTCATATATAATAGACTAGATTGGAATTCAGAGTTATACCTGTGTGCATGTAACATCTTGACTGCATGATATGGCACTACTTTGCTTGTAAAATTGTCTCCTCTAGTAAGAAATCTTCTCCAGTCAATAACAGTCTCTGTTTCTGGTATCTCTTTGATGAACTTTCCCTCCTCTAACTACTGCAGTGACAGATACAAGTAGAGTTCTGTCCAAACCAGCTGATGTAGAAGTCAATGAAAGCCACATAACACTGTATCTTCTTTTACATTAACGACACTTACACTATTGGATTCCTATTGATGTCCTCTGGGCGCTTATTATTTGGAAAATCTTTAGAAGCAATTAGCTAAGCCTTTTTCTCCCACAGTGAGCATATATTACTCATTGTGCTATGGTAAATACTGTTATATATGGAATAACACTTAAATGATATTCTCAGTATTGTTGAGGATTTAAAATATGTTTATTTAAAAGTAGATCGGTATGATAGTGAATATTTGGGCGGAGGCCCCACATCAGGAATTAGCAGGTTGTTCTTAGTAGTGATGTGGACATGCTGGTTAGTCAGGTGTTGATGATATGTCAATATGCTGCAAGCAATGTACAGTACAACATATCATTGCTAAACTAAAATTCCAAACTGGCAAATTTACAGGAAAGGGCAAAAATGTTCATAACGTTTAATGCAAGTTTTATTCTAAGCAATTCTTTTGGGGCCTTTCCATTGTTCCATTCATCATGATTTTTTACATGATGTAAAGCACAGTTGCTGTGTTCAAATCATGCAGGAAAATGATACTTTTATTGGACAGTACAAGTATGACTATGAGTTTTGTTAACAGTCAAATACATTAAATTGTCACATAGCTATTTGTTGGAAACAACTTATTAGCTTATTATGCCTTTATCTTACTTCATTTATTACTTACTTATGCCAGTTTACTACTATAGGGTTAGTTTGAGTTTAGCTTTCATTCAGTATGACCAGCATGACTGAGCTGGTCGACAAGCATGACAAGCATGACCAGCTGGACGAATGAGTCATGGTGGTAGACCGACCACACCATCAAACTCAAATGAAAACATACCCTGTAATGGTCTGCATAAGAGATGCTTTGCATCTGGTCCAGCTAGATATCCAAGTTGTCAGCCACACAGGCCATGCAAACTGACTATGCAAAAATGTGGTAGGAGAGACTCATGTGTTTGTGTTGTTTTTGTCAGTCTAAGATGTGTTGTATGTGTTATTTGTGTTTTTGTTGTACTCTGTATGGGGTTATAAGTGTGGTTGTGACGTTTACTGTGAAACGCAGTTGTGTGACCTGCCTTGATATGCCCTGTGTTTAACAAGCGCTAAGTGGCCCTTACTGCTGTTGAAAAAAAGAGCATTTGCCCACATGCACAAGGTTTCCCATGTCTTCTTATTGTACGCCACCACCATGTGATTGTTGTGACAAGGTCTCTAAATACCATATAACCAGAAGACTGCATTTGTGATGTTTCTGCTCTGCCAGTAAGCTTAACCCTAAGTATTAAGTTGCTCCAGGGCTGCTGCATTATGGGACCTTGAAAAAAGCAACCCTTCATCTTTGACTTAAAACTGAAAAGGCTTCAACTTAGAAGTTTACAAGGCAATACCAACGGTATAGGTATGATAGATGCTTTGGTTTAATATTAAACTTTCATTTCTGTGAAAACTATGAAATGCCTTGACTACAGAAACATCTTACCCATTGCATCCTGAGCATTAATCTCAGTGGCCAGTAATTGCTGTATTAAAAAGCAGTCAGTCCAGTACATCTGTCAGCAAACCCCCTCTGAGACCCTTCTGCAGAAAGGGAATTGTGCTGTATCCCTATGTATCCCTTTTCAGATTACAAATGTAATTTGCAGAAATGAATGCATTCTATTTTGGTTTGCTGCGATCGGAGCCTGCTGTGCCAGGGTACGGCATTACCTCCTGATTATTGAATTTTTATGGTCATGTAATTAATTGCGGAATCCCTGTTTTGTTCTACTTCTTTCTCCCTGACATTTTAATTTCGACAGAAAGCCACGCTCTCCATGCAGCCTTTCTCTGGAGATCCTAATGGCCTATAAAACACAATGACTTATAGATATGGGGCAGACTTTCCTTCGCCAGTGATTGTTTGAAACCTTGCTGATCACATGAAATTTAGCCCGCTTCTACCTAACCTCCTGAATTCATTTCTTGTCAATTAAATTGTGGCTACAATGTCCCCGTCAGATGGATGGGAATCTATCAATGTGTCATCGACCGGGAATTCATTATTGGAGGCAACCTGGAAAATTTTCAAAAGCGGTGCGGAGGCCATTATTTCTGAAAGACGATTGTCATTACCTGTCCAAGGGAGCGTCCTTGGCTCCCCTCATACACTCTGTGTTGTATTTAAGAGCCATGAAAATCAATCCTTCTATTAGCTGAGCCGTGCTCTATCTTTGAGACGACAGACCTGAATGCCTCTGTCAAAGCGACAGCCCTAAGAGCCACCAGCTACATTCGATTCCATGCCAGTTAGACATGGACTGGAAATCAGACATTGCCCCCCTGCAGTCACCTCTTCCAGGTGCCGTGGATCTAGATTGGTTGCTTTTGAAAAGGTATTTATCTTTGGTTTTGAGAGACTGAGGAAAACTTCATTACTTTGCCAATACTTATTGACTGCTGTGGATGTTTCACTACTGTGGTTAGCATTGATCAGCCACCACTTTATGACATCTTCTCTGCTGTTTTTACAATTTAGCTATGAATTCAAAGCAGAGGTGAACTCCTTATGCGTCACTTCTGTAATGATTATTAAAATGTATCCGGCTAAATATAGCCTATAGTTCATTGTACCTGTGTTAGTAGGAAACAACAAATAGGTTTAGTTGAGGCATGCATTGATTTTTTTCGGTGCCCACTCACTCTGCGAGACACTGATCTGTTCTGTAGTATTTGTGAGCAGTTTTATATATATGTCCCCAAGAGAGAGACCCAGCCGAGAGAATTTATTTATTATCCCGCAACCGGGCCTCACTATTGCTCGTCATTGTGCTGTTTTTCTGCTGTGTAAGCACAAGTCCTCACGCCACACATCATTTCTGAAAGCCAGGCCTAACCTTCAGCCTCTCTATCCGCTCCCCCTTTCGGATCACACAATAATGAGTGCAGCAGTTATCATATTTCAGGCCTAATTGGACTACAGTTTGGAGGCAAGAGTTCCTCTGTGACATTGTTAGGCATTGGGAAGCCTTTTCTGTTGGAGAGAGCGAGGTGTAATTGCTGTAGAAAATGAAAAGAGCAGCGCCATAGATGTATGCAAAGCACTGTGGTGGACCATGGACACTTTGTCCAGGTTATAGACAGTCTAGCCACAGCACTAGCATTGTCAGCAAAGATCATAAGCGTGATCTATTGCTGCACAAGACATAAGCAGATTTTTGTTTAATAAGATTATTGAAGGAAGAAATACTGGAAAGCTGTGCTCAAGGAGAACTTCAGAGAGAATGTACGTCTAGAAGAGAGCGATTACTGCTCATAATGAAGTAAATTATTCTGGCTGGCGTCGTGTTCACTGAATATCATATATTTATTTCCTTTTATCACATTTAACAAAACAAATTCTCTTTTAATTCTTTTTTTTTAATTCACTTTCCTTTCCGTGAGTAGGGTGTGAATATCTAAGTCCTTTAATATTAAAGGAGAAAATATATTGAAAAGCTTAACACATTATTATACTGATATATTAGAACTTCCTTCGGAATCTCCCTATCAAAGATGTGAACCTCTGGCTGGAATCATAAGTCAGAGCAGTAAATTGGGTCTGGTCTTTTGCTCTAGCACCCTCCTCAAAAGGGAGATCTATGGGCCGATTTCCCAGCCAGCCAGTCATGAAGAACTAGGAGATGTAAATGTCAGTCTGGCTCTCCTTTACACTCAATAAAGGCTGGAATTGGGGCTTCCTCTCCCCCAGTCGATTGCCCATCTAATGAGGAAAGGCTTTACCATAACTCTAAAAGATTCACTACTGTTTATGTTGCTGTGGGAGGGCCTTGCAAAGTAATAATTCCAAGTGGATAAATGCTTTCCCGATAACAAGCTGAAATAACCTGTCTGGAATAAGTTGAAGTAGACAAGAAGAATCACACAATTAGTGATTGGGGAGGATAGATCATGAGAGCAGAATTAAAAAAGAAAAGAACATGATGCGAGCTCTCCTGGAATATCTACCTCACCAAAAGGAATTTTCTTTGGTGTTTTTCAGACAGGTTAGTCATTAGTCACAGGCACCTAGCTCAGTCATGGCCCCTGGTCTGTCCTTAACTGTGTTTTAACACTAACATTAAGCTCGTTAATGTAATTGAAGTCACATGGAGGGCCCGGTGATAGATGGCACTTTTGGAATGGGATAGAGGAGTAATCTTAGTTTATCTTCCCTCCAAGTGAGTGCTCTTTGGCCTGAGAGTGTAGCGGAGGCCATTTGAGATCGGGGAGCAGATACTAATGCAATGGATTCAGCAGATGAGACCACCAATCACTATAAGCATGCAGCCACTCAGAAGAGCCATTTTCTCCACCCTATCTGTTTCTAGGAAGATGTTCAGAAAATGTAAATCAAGATGAGAAAGAGGAACTCCTTTGTAGCGCTCCTCGCTCCTCTTAGCGTTGAGAGGAAAATGTTATGTTCAGATAAAGCTAATTTATTGAGATATGGGATGTTTCTGGTGTTACGCCCTCAAAACTTTATCCTCATGAGGTCTTGGTACTGTTTTAATGCTATACTGTTAAAATGCTGAACTATTTACAGGGGTAAAGCCTTCTAATGTATAGAAGGGTATAATGCATTTATGAGTATTGACTTTGGTATAAACATGCATTTTCTATGTAAACATTACGATTCATGATTAGCTTTTTAATATCATAAATGCCAGGGTGTCAGGTTTATATATGACTAGTGACATCACACCTTAGTTAGCCATTGAATAATCCTGCCTCTCTCTCTCTCTCTCTCTCTCTCTCTCTCTGCAGCACATTTTCTTTAGTGCAAATGCATCATTTAAGCCATTACCAGTCGCAAGCTCTTTCATTAGAATGAACTATATCATCCTTTCCCCAAGTGGCCTGGGGAGCGCTCAGCTGGGAGAATACATCTTACTAAGGGAATGTATCGAAGGCAGCAACATGCCTAGGTAAAGTATGACTTAATTTATACTGCTAATGCATAACATTGATTCTCTGTGGAGAAAATAAAGGACAACATATTTTTGGTGCTTACATCATTAAGTTTAATAATTTAGAAGCAGTTAGCGCGATAATAAATATACTTAAAGAACTTAAGCCGGGTTTGGTGATGAATGCAATTAGAAAACTTGGCACTTACATAAAAGAGTAATATGAATGGCTATGGAAATTAATTAGAGCTGGGCCTATAGTACACCCTGCAGTGCCTCTGTTGAAATAAGGAAAGAATTTCCTTACCTAGGAGACTCCGAGCTGAATGCTAACAACCCAGCGAAGTTCCCCCAGACTCCATTTTACCCACGTAAAATAAATGACATTGCCGAGAAACTGACTCCTATTTATCACCCACCTCACAGGCCATCCCGCGCACTCAAATTAACAGGCATCCAAACTGATAATGCCCATCTCTTTTTATCGGCCGTTAGGATGCATAGCCCCTATATATTAGCTCTCCTGTTCACAACGACTCATTAACAGGGATATAATGGGGAAAATAAAAGTGCTGGAGAAGATGGAGGGTCTCTGATGTACCGGCTCTTCTGAAGCAGTTCAGTGGTCTGCTGGTTTTATTTACTCATTTCTAGCCTCAAAGCCTCCAGGATGGAAATTGCCTGAGGATATGTGGCTGCACTGCTAGTCATGTAACCCTTTACAGATGCGAAACCTCCCAAGATCTGTCTCGGGCTAAATCGTTTCTGTTTTTTTGACGCTAAAATGAGCTTGCTTACAAGACATATAGTTGTAGTCCTGCCTGTGGTAGTGTTCGAAAAAGAGACAAGTGAAGAAGTAGCATCTGCATGAGCTTGAAAAATGCACAAATATCTGAATTCATAAGAAAGTGCATTCGGCATCGCACTGTTGAAAAGACACAACCTCTATAACAAACAGTAACAGCGTTAGACACTGCTAGACCCTTAACATTGCCCTTTGCAGGAATTCATTCATTCTCTTTATTGGTATCATATGTCAAGCAGACAGCTTTATTTTGGCGTTTGAGAGTTTGCATGTATAGCACTACCGTGCATGAGAGAGATAGCACAGCCGCTATAAACGTACACACCGGCTCCAGGTCCTGTACTTGACTGGGAGGACCTCTGAGTGATATGTGGGTTTTGGCATTGTTAATATTTAAGTGAAAGACCTTGTAACTGTAAAAGGTAGAGAGACTGGAGAGACCGCAGCCTTTTTAAACACCTTCCTCAAG
The DNA here is from genome assembly GCA_034552555.1 of Semaprochilodus insignis. NCBI lineage: Eukaryota > Metazoa > Chordata > Actinopteri > Characiformes > Prochilodontidae > Semaprochilodus > Semaprochilodus insignis. The sequence continues at coordinate 10,273,776 of CM067478.1, forward strand.
CAGAATTTTACATCCTGCCAAAAGATTAATACACTGGCCTTGAAAAATGAAAATCAAACAAGTATCGGAATACTCCTGGGGACAAAGCATGGGAGCCTGCTATCGGGTGTGCGTTTGGTTTTTACGATACCATTGCTGTTTTATGGGCTGGTACCATTGAGAATGCAATGCAGATCTGAGAGCCAGGTTGGCGTAATCTCCTGCATACTACATAAATCCGCTTCATTGATTTCCAGAATCATCTGCACGGACAAGGAGCCCCCTTTTGAAAAGTGATAAGTACGGCTCTAAACATTTATTGCTGTCACTCAGTCTCAGTGGACCCCTGGTATTAATGCCTCTTAGCATCATGTAACACTTCTACGTGTGAGTGAATGCACAAATGTGTTGGAGGTCCCGCTGAGTAAGTTTACGCAGGCCGTAAATCATAGGCCTGGCCAGCTGGCTGTCTGGTTTGGCCAGGTGGAGCTGTCATGTTGGCAGCTTGAGTCATGCAGAGGGGCAACCGGAGCTAGGAAGAGGTATGCACAAGTGTCTTTCTACTCTCACGTCAGTCGGTGCTTACCATGTGCTATTTTGACTGATACTCTAGATAAGAGATTAGTATGTTTAACCTTTGGAGGTGTGGTAAATAAACCCCAATAAACGCAGGCATAAAAATATGGAAGAAGATGTTAGCGTCCTGCAGCTCCATTACGTCCAGACCCTGTCCTCAGCCAAGGGCCTGTGGATTATTTCACCTGTGATGGAAAGGTTAGGTTTCACTCAAAGAACCAATCCTTCCAGATGCTTGACTAATAGGAAAAACAAAACTGAGTGCTCATATATCTTCATCGGCCGTGGAGTGCATTAACATTCAGCTGCTGTCTGGCTCTTTCCATGTACAAGTAATGAATAGGGAAAGAAACGTGACTTCAGAAAAGTAAAATCACAAACAGCATCTTTATGGTGTATTAAATACATATATTTATGTAGTCCTGAAATGTGCATGTTGTAAAGATTAATCATGGTTAGTCACATACTGTATTTATAATGTAATGGTATCACACTGAGAATCCATTATTTCCACTGACATCCCTTCTGAACCTGCACTGATAGAAAATAAAGCCCCCCTAGAATGTGAGGAGGAACTGAAAGACACCTTTCTAATCATAGTATAACGGTAAAGACACACATGTTTCTTTGAAAAGCTTGCTGGATAAAGCAACGTCATGTATCATAAAACCATTCAGATTGCTGGTTCAACTTCTCAGCCCTTCATAGCCTGCTAGCCTTTCGCACATACTTGGTCCCATATAGACCTGCACTTAGCAGCAGAATCTGACCACTCTTAGAAGAACATAAAGAGGCATGAAAAAGATTGTGTTTTTCCATTGCACTACATGACCGGATCACACGTGAGCTTCGCTGGGTTCAGCTTTCCATCCATCCATTCTGAAGTAGCTCTGACAGCCAAGCATCCGCACCTCCGGGAGCTGACAAGCGTCCTGCAAAGCGGAGAGGAATGCCAGGGCCATGGATTAGCGCCCCCGCCATGGCTGAAGGTGCTCCAGGGGGGTAAGAGGAGGAGTTAAAGGGGGAAGAGAGTGACATGGCCCTCCAAGTCTCTTAATCTGTGCAGCAGAGAGAAAAAAGAATAGGCCAGATTTGAGTGGTATCTCTGTCAGGGGCAGGGCGAGCAGGCTAACAATTGCTGTGTAAATATTTGAGGATGACTGATGTTGACAAGCTGTGCCCGTGGCAGGCCTCCTCACCAAGTTCATTGTCTAACGTTTTTTGAAGAGAGAGACTGTCGGTTATAACTCTATCCCACTCGGCTAGTAAAGGCTGACAGAACTGTTAATCCCCCCCCCCAAAAAAAAAAAAAAAAATTAGCTGCGAGTTTTATATATCAGCTGTGGAAAAAAACTCACAATGTCAAAAAAGACACGTCATGGTCGCAGTGCAACGACATAATCTGAAAAGCTCACATTCACTATGAATGAAACAGTTTATTTTACTGTAACTGTGGATGTACCTATACTCTTAAATATAAAGAGTACTAAATGCTTCTTGGCTTCAATGTGTCTGGCAAAAATGGTTACTCTTTTTTAAGGACTAAGCCTACGCTTGTACAAAGTAATTGTATTTCACATCCAGTCTATGCAACACAAGGGCTGACATTACATGTTTTCTTGTATTCAGTCAGAACCTCTCTCACATGATGCATGCTGTTTGCTGTACATATCAAATGCTGTGAATAAACTGAAAATCAAAATCCAAAGTCATACATCAATTAATGACAAAAAATCACTGTTATAAGCAGCGCTAACACTGGCTAGCTAACTAGACTAAGATTCCCTCAGGCAGATGGTGGATGGTTTGTTTAGGCAGCACACTTACAGGGAAACGTGTATTCCTCAAAATCAAGAAGGTAAAAATTTCCTTAACACCTTAAAAGTCTTTATAACTTATCCTAACAAGTAACTAACACTAACTCTTGCTAGCTAGCTAGCTATTTATTAAACTACCATTATCGAGTTAACCAGTACCTATAACAGTGACAGTGCAACAGATTTTGTTCATCACGCTACATTACCTCTGTCTTTTTGTTGTCTTTCGTCCCCTTTATGGCAGCTGCTGTGTTGCTAGCTAATTTTTGCGTTTACTGTATTTACATTTTCACTCACGTCTATATCATTTATAAAACTATTGTTTTTTATCTGTATAATGTTTTAAAGTCTTTCAGAAGTTGCACTGTACCCACTTTCACCCTGGAGCGTGCTGATGCTACGTTAGCAGTGACATTTTGAAACATAGCATGGGAGGGTCTCTACAGCTAAATCACTCCCAACAAAATAAGAAGCAGGAAAACATGGCCGACGTGTAAACTCTGGTTTAATGGGCAACAATGCAGAAGACTTTCCAGATGGTTAGATTGTTGATATCTCAAACTGTTAAGTAAAGTCATTTAAAAATATGTCATGAATGTTTTGCCAGTGTAACCTTCATCCTTACAGGGTTAATTGGTTTATATTATGTGCAGATTTTTACTATTCACCTCATTTACAAACAACGTCCACTGAAGAGGATCTTCAGGGAAACTAAGGTGATATTTCATACAGCAGCGAGTTTTGCATCTTTGTGTTTAAGAGCATTCATGTTTTATTTGTTTGTGTTGTTTGTTGTTATGGATGTCCAGGCGGAAAGAGCCTGCAGATGTAAATATAGAAGTTGGGCCTTCATGTTCTCACAGCGGGCAGAGCTGAGGGCCAAATGGAGATTGAGTGTCACTTTACTGTGCCATTTGATTAATTATCAGTGAGTGATGATCTGGCCATCATAATAGATCTAGCTCAGCTTAGCACTGTGACAGGGATGAAGTAACCCCACCCACCACTACCAACAAGTCCCAACAAGTCAGTCAACAGTCAGCTGGTTTTTATAGTTAATGTAAGTATTTTCAAAGGTTTAAACATCTATTCAGGAGTCTATAAATCTGAAAACAAATCAGTGTGGCCTTTCTTGGGTTTCCGAGCTCAATCAAACTGTCAGATGGAACTGGTTCTACGTGTCCCTTAGCCTGCCCCCTCATAGCCAGCAAGTGTAAATTCTCCCAAAGACCAATGCCTGTCTTTATTACCCCTCTTTCATCATTTCATTTGACAACCATCTCCTCTCAGCCTTGATCCTTTTCGGCTTATGTAATGGATCCTCTTATAAATAGCAAAAGTGACATTTATTGAAAAAATCTGATGCGGCATTGACATCTTATTTTAGGGCCTCACTCAAGACTGGATGATGTGGTTTTCTGAAGATGACGCTTATCGGGGGATTGGGTTGAAATAGCCACGGGACACTCCCCACTGACTGGGTCTCTCTTCACTTATTTCAACATGGCTGCCATGGTGTGTTTAGCTGTGGTAATTCCTCAAGTTAGCCAGCAGGAGTGCTGTTTCCCAAGGCCAGAGGAGGCAAGCAGGGGTAGAGGAAATCACAGTCATATGCTGGTGCTATTGATAGCACACAGAGCTCTGTTTTCCCCTCTGTTTAGTGCTGCATTCCTTTTGGCAGGATTTATGAAAACAGCAGTGACAACATGTCCTGTTGCTCTTTAAGAACTGCATGACTGCCTGGCTCTGCAATAAAGCAGTCAGTTATTAATAGTGGACATGAGAACGTGTAAATTATCGCTCCCTCATCTAAAGTGAAACTCACCTCTTCAGTTTCTCAAGCTTCAGACTCTCAGGAACAGCCCGTGCTGTTAAGCGCAGGGGTGAATGATCCGAACTCTGTTGTGGCAGCGTACTTGTGGAAAGTGTCTGCATTGCGTAAATAAGACCTTTGTATGCGCTCAGCTGAAACTTTCTCTGGAGCACTCCTTGTCAGATCACGTTATTAAGCCTGCCACTGTGTTTGTCTTGAGACCCAGCAGGGCTATTTTGATGGCGAACGGCCCGAGGGCCTGGAGGAGAGCAGGGAGAGGTGTGAAGGACATGCGCTGGGCAAATGTGAGGAACATCATGCATGTGTTCAGGCACCGTGCTCAAGTGATTGCATTTACAATTCACTCTGATGCTACTAAATAGCCTATTGAGCAAAAGCGCTGCCTTCAAGAAAGTGCAGCCTGTGATTCTAATCACTGAAATTTTATTGCAGCCACACTCTTGAAATGGGGCCTCCCTTGTGTGGGCACATTGCTGAGGCTGTAGAGAGCTAATATAAGATATTGCCATACATACATTGAAAGAATTAAGAGAATTGCAAAGGTTATGATACATAATGTTGCTTTGAGACCGCAGAGTCCTCCAAGCGGAGGCTGCCAGAAGCAGTCTGGGAATGGACTCAGAGTTTTAAAGGGTATAGATTACCCCCATAGGTCTCTGTTTATGAAAATATGATTTACAAGGAAAATTCAGCAAGGCTATAATTGTTCTCTGATCTGGGTTCAGCGGCTGGGAGCTAACAGGGGAAGCGGCCATAAAGACGGGCCTGGAGTCCCTGCTGATCTCAGAACATCTGCTCCACCATTTACCAGGCTAATAGATCAGCCCAGAGAATAGGTGCAGGTGTTTTCTGCCCAAGCCAAAAAACATCAAAACCAGATTCCTGTCCAGCTCCAGCACCAGCATGCAATTGAGCAGGAATGACTCATGGCCTCTCACAGATAATAAAACAAGCATAAAGTTTGCTTAAGGTACAGGTGTGGGGGGGGGAGAGCAGAGGAGAAACAAACCCGCACCCTGTTTGGGAATACAGTAATTGAATGCAGATGGGAGGAGGTAAATGAAAGAATTTCACAAATATCTCAGCGGAATACCTAATGGGAATGGGACAGAAAGGGAAATTAAAAATTATTGGAAGCAGATGGACTGTTCTTTGAGTTTTTCAGGGAAATTTATTAGGGCCGTGAAAGAAATGTGTCTGTTTATTTTGCATTGCCATGAAATTAATGGCCTGCTGAGTTGTGTTGGTGTTAGTTTATGACTGCTATACCATTAGTCATAATTTAGCTGGTATTTGTTATTGATTTGTGATTTAGCTTGATTTATTGTTGCCTGTCAGTTTTGATTTTGAACTCCACCACTTTCATTTCAACACCAGGCCCAAATTTTGGCAAAAAGAGCGTAATGCTGCACAACACACTTTGGCTGTGTAGAGTGTTCTTTCACTTAGTTCCCCTTACAATCTTTTTGTGGAGTCTCTTCAGAATTTCTCTTCCGTTCTGTTTCATATGTGTGATTTATTGCTGCATGCCTGATTCTTACAACTCTTCAGTCCGTATCAGATTTGTAAACCGTTATGTTTTCATCCTAACATTGTGGTTGTCAGGACAGAAAAAAAATATGTGAACTCTTTTAAGTAGCGTTTGAACACAGACCATCTGGATAATAGGCTGGATATCTGATTTTTCTAAGCCTGGATCTGTTGGTCCCAATACCATCCCTCCTTACTTCTCCTCCCTTCCAGGATTTTTTATTATTACACAATGATTTGGTTAATTTGTATTATTATTATACATATAGTGTGATATGTTACAGGGAGCAGTGAAACCACAGTATACTGATCTAAGGCTTGGAGTGTCGTTCTTTTGGCATGACTTTGTTTCTATTATCATTGTTCTTAGAGGGGAACCTATTATGTAAGTCCATATAGTGTCTAAATCTTGCGAAAGCAAACTTCTATGAGCAGAGGCAGCCCTGACTTCCCAGGGGCCCTAAGCAAAATTCTGCGTAAGCGCTCTTCTACCTGACCTATGAGCCATATAAACCTTTCGCAAATGCTCCAGTACAGATCTCAGTGCTCCCAGTACAGTCCTCTCTCCATTAAAACAGTTTGCTGTATCTGTCGGAATAAATATACCTATATACAACAGAATAGGCTGTACTTGAATATATGCGGACATGTTTACATGTGACACAGATATCTTTTCAGCTGTTGTAATGTTGTAAACACGGTTGCCCATTGGTCTTCATCAAACGTAATAAATTGCTGTATTTTACTCTCAGTATTTTGTTTGCTGGCATCAGACTTGGAGAGGAGAGGACACAAATTTACATGATTGCTGTTCCCACAATTCATTCTCATCTTGTTTTTTTTTCTTTCGTGACCAGTTGTTTCATCCTCTCATCCTTGATACAAGGGGGAGTTGGGGCCTTGCATAATTTGCTGGGCCCTATGCTATGTGCAAAGTGAGTGTATAGGGCTGAAATGCTCTGACAACGGGTGTAAGACAAGCAGTTAACTGAACCTGCAGTACTTTTGCATGTCTTTTTGGATTAAGCAAGAATATGGCTGCTTTTATTGTCATGGTAAGCTCCTCTGTAGTGATTTTCAGTGTACAAAGGAAGCTACATACTGACCGCAGGAGGATCTACTATAAGTCCAGACTATAGTGTAGAAGGGTAAAGCTGGGAAGTGATCGGTGCAGTAGGGAAGGAACAGAGAAAATGGAGTCTGATTATTATTCCAGAGGGATGTGGCTGAGTGCATAGCCACTGCACTTCCTGTTTCCTCTGATCAATGGGAGGAAGCAGTAAGGAGAGGACAGAAAACAGAGTAGAGTAAGTTCTCCAGCTTTTCTCTCTTCACTGAGCCAGATGGGTTTTTAAACACCTCTGCAGCCTTGGAGAGTGTCTGCCTGAACAAAACCTACACACACGCACACGTACCACACACACTCATTCTGCAGTGTGAGGCATGGCTCAGTTAATGTTTGGCCTCAAAGCTGGAAGAGAAGAGATGCTGTGTGAATTGTGAGAACAAAAACAATTCTCACCTTGAGGGAAACGTAGCTGTGCTGGTGTCTGTAATCCTGAGCTCTACTCAAAGGCCCATCTCTGCTTATTCTCTCTCTCGCTCTCTCTCTCTCTCATCATCTGAGTTGATACATTGTGCATTGTTTTGAATAGAGGTTTAACATTTTGCAAAGCGCAATATGCTGAAGAGTGATTTCATGAGATTTACAGTCAGTATTAGCAATACCAGCACTGTCCACTTTTCTAAAAGCCATGAATATACAGTATATCGTCAGAATTAGAATAAAATCTCCAAAAACTACAGCAGAATGAAAATGCATTTGTAACTATTAATGTATATTAATGCAATAGTAATTAATCACAAGTCATTTTGGATCATGTCTAATGGTCATATTATATTACATTTTTACACAATATAAAGGGCAGCTGGAATTTGATGACACATTGAGTTGTGGAACAACTGATGTTTGGTGGGGGTGGGGGGTGCGGGGTGGCATGCATGAAACTCCTTCTCCTTCCTATCGTTTCGCAATCCCCACCACCCCATCTGTCAGTCCCACAGTCATCTAAAAACATGGCTCCGGCCTCCTAACTTCATAGTGGAAGCCACCCAAGAATATGATCTGAAATCGCAGAAGGGAAAGAAGGAGGAGTTTATACATATCATTCGAAATCGAAAATATTTGCCATGTTACTGATTGTTGTTATTTATTTTAACTTACACAGTGTAGTTTGAAATAATGTGAGCTAGACTTCAGAAGGTATTTCAGGATGTTTTATTCAATGTTGTTTTAAATATTTCAATATAAAGATTCAATATAAACAAAAGTTTTTTGAGAACATAAAATGTTAATAAATAGTAAATAATATACTGTTGCTATTTTTATATATATATTACTACACACACACACACACACATATATATATATATATATATATATATATATGTGTGTGTGTGTATATGTGTGTGTGTGTGTGTGTGTGTGTGTGGTAATATAGTACGTTATCTGACTGAGAGTTCATCACCACATTTCAGATACGAGGTATTTTGGAACCTTCATTCTCTATGTTAAACAACTTTCTCCGTCAGTATGGAATCATCTACAGCTCCATGGTTGTAGTAGGATCATAACTGAATCATTTCATACGTTTATTCCAAACTTTTGAACCCCAGTGTAAACTGAATGTAATGACAGATATGGTATGTTAATGATAGTATAACAGATTGTTGTGTAATTAGTAAGAATGTAAACATCATTATCCACTTTATTCTAGTGTTGAATTCCCATTAAACAACGGCTACATTTGCTATTGAAGACTGCACTGTAAACGATCAAGCAAACGAGTACACACATCCTTTATTTCCTGATGGCATGTTTTGGTGTTATCAGATATCTTTGGTGGTGAGAGTAATTTTGGATGCTCTTTGCTCTTGACACACATTTCTCATGTTTGGCTGCGCCTCGTTTCTCTGCTCTGAAGCTGGCTAAGCTTTTTTTTTTTATATTGAGCGCTTAATACAAAAAGAAAAGAAGCAAACAAAAAACCTCCCCTGACTCTACAAAAGACTTTTGTGTCTATTTGAAGGCTGTACTGCACAATAAGCTGACACATAGTAAAGGAAACAATTGCTTCATTAGTAATAGGTGAGATCTTTTAAAAGGCGCGTTCTGCCATGCTGGGCGAGCGTTAACGGGCTTTGGATTGTTGCTTGGATGGAACTAAATTAAGTTCATGGCTGACAGAATGGCTCAGCGATAGGAGCAACTCAGAAAAACTTAATGCTTTTTTGGCACCATACACGGTTGGATTCCTTTTAGTCGCTTGAATGATGGAAATGGGTTTTCTTTGCAGGTTAAGACCAGGAGAAGGGCTGCATGTGTGACAAACAGTCAGCACATGCTAAACAACCTCGAAAAAAGAAGGCAATCCATCATAATTTTTCATGCGTGCTTACATCCTGGTATTTGATTTTTTTTTTTTTTCGTCTAGTTGTATATTTAAGCCTAAAAGTGAAACCTTGAACTGCTCTATCCCAAATGCATTTGCTGGCTTGAATTATCCAGCAGGGTAGGCGGTGGATCTACAGCAGCAGCAGGGCCTGCTGTGTTTGCTCCATATTCATGTTTGTGAGTGAATGAGCTCTTGCTAGTGTCTCCCTCAGGTCCTTCTCACCCACACAGGCCTCTCAGGGAGCAGGAGGAGAAGCTCCATACCTGTCCAGAAACACCTGCAATCTCCACTCTGCTGGGACCGTGGGCTTTTCAGCCAGCGCTTGTTAATGCTGTCACACTCCAGAGAGACAGGCTGCTCGGAGGTGAGATGAGAGAGGAGAAGTGAGGCTGGAGCAAGGCAGCTGAAAGAAGGGAGCAGTTTTATCATTGTCACGAATGTGAATAATTTGGTGGTGAGGAGGGCCTTGATGTGCAAGCGAGCCTGGAGAAGCTGAATTTGTTTTGATCAGACTCTAGCGCCGGCATGATAATACACCAAAACACGTCAGCAACAAGTTGTCCTCCCCCCCCCCCCCCCGCCACTCTCTTTCCTGCCACAAAAGCGCAGCCACAGTTGTCTCGTTCTACTTGTGGATAAGTCTCTACTTTTATTTAAGTGGACTGAACATCAAAAGACACTGGTAAGCCTAGGGAAGGAAGTCCAATGTCAAGTGGTTTTGTCGAAATCCTACCAGGAATTTTGTGCCTAGGATCTCGGGTCTGAAGAAAAGCCTCCAGAGCAGTGAGCTGCTAGCCCTCCCCCTCTTTGCCCTGACAAGCAGAGAGCTGCTTAAATTGAATTGACATGTCAGCAGGGGAGCAGCGCTTTGTCCCTGCTCTGGATGCCGGCATACTTAACCTTACCATTTAAAGCCTTAGCTACTACCATTGGCACTCATGAGAAAGCCAGCCCTGCAAGCTCTCCTCGGACCCCCACCTTTTACCTCTGGTCCATTTTCTCGCCCGCCTATATCCTCTACACCACCCCACCAGCCCCCCACCCCAGCCATCTCTCTTGCTCACTTGGCAGTTATGATGGTCACGTGAGCAACAGCTTTTGTTTTACATTGTAATCTAGCCTGGGTCGTCTGGGTTTCATTTACAGTTAAGTGCAAGACGTACACAGAGAAAAAAGGGAAGGGAGCAAAGGATTGAAAGAGATAGAGAGAGAGAGGGAGAGGAACAGGATATAGAGAGAAGGTAGGGTGTAGAAGGGGTTGAGTGAGCATAGCAGATAGATAAAGAGAGTGAGAGAGAGAGCGAGAGAGAGGGAGAGCGAGAGAGAAAGGGAAACAACTATGTTTGAAGTGGGGCCCTAATGTAGTGGGGATGGAATCTGTCACTCAGCTTATTGCATGTTGATGACTCAGGGCAGTTTGAGCTGTAAGCAGCCTATGATTTATGGACACCAAGTGAACTCCTGCAGGCGAAAAAGCAAGTCGGGGATCAGAGCGGCAACAGGGCCCTTTTTTGGCGAGAGCCCGGCCCCTGCGTTTCTTTTTTTTTTTTTTCATTCATGCCAAACTGCTTTGCACGGCAATTAGCTCTGTCCTCATTTAGTCTCCCCAGTCCCAAAGGGTAATGAAAGTCATATATCATCTTCAAGGCTGCTAATTATCCAGCTCAGTTGCAGGTAGGCTTTGTAACAGTGAGAAGGGCCTGTCGGCCTGATATTTATTGCTCCTCCAATAAGCAAGTAAAAAATACTCTCTTGAAAGGTTGCCCACAGCCCTCGCCTCGCATCCCTGACATACCTTTTTGCAAATGTGCTAGTCAAAGGGGAAATGTCTTCATTCCACATAACTCATTTTTCATGCTGTAACGAAGCGTTCGGCGAGAGCCTGTGCGCAAGTGCTGGAAACCTGAGAAGAGACACATAGCGGGGGTCAGCTTGTCTCCATTGATTTACTGTGGGTTAGTTAATGCCAGGACAGAACAAAAAGAGAAGGAGAGCACACGGTCAAGAAAAAGAGAGGCACTGCTGTCACCCCTCGTTGACAGTTTGCCATGCTTTTCTATGCAATTGTGTTGCAGTTACTATTGTTTGTCAAGCGTTACTGTGCATTTTACACAGACGTGGTATATGAATTAATAATTTCTGTGCTGCATCAAACGGTAATTTCCCAGCCCACGGTCGTCTTCTTGCATGATTTATGATATGAACTTGCAGAATTCACAAACATGTTCCACAAACACGGTCCACAGAGCCAAACTTCCTGAAACTTAATATTCAAGCTTTCATTTTCTTTCTCTCTCCCTTTCTCTCATTCGACTTTTTCCTTTTTTTTCACGTCGGCATCATGGTTGTGATTATAAATTTAAGGGACGAATATGCTTGTTATATGTTGTGACTTGTTGTACTAGCATCATCTCAATAAAAAATGATTGCCTCTTTTTCCCAGAGTATCTAGTCAGATTGAAACCATGTGATTTAATGTCAAATTAAGAGGAGCCATTTAGTTGAGTCTGTAATGCATGCAGTCTTGTTAAGCAGAGTTATTAGGGCCCTTGACACATTATGTTTTGCAGCTTTGCCCGCTCTCTCTTCCTACACCGCCCCCCCCCCCACACACACACCCCTTTGAGTCACTAGCACCGAAATGTGAAGGGCGTCTCAAATGGAAATATTTATATGGTTCCAAAATGCCTGAAGGGCATCATTAATGCCCATATTCAGAGATCTAAAATGTATGCAGGGTTCTGATTTCGGAGCTCAAGCATCTACATATTTTCTCAGACTAATGACTTTATATTTGCCTTGTTGCTTATTGCTCGGAGACACCGTTTTTTTTCTTCCTCCTGCTGAGAAAAGGAAACTGGCTGGATAAATACGGAGGGAGAAATAAGGATAAATGTAAAGCTTATGGAGATCAGATTTTTAATTACACTCAAGGCTATGATGATAGCCCTATCTGGCACCAAACCGAGCCATTGTACTGTAAAGAGCATGCCTAGCCAAACGCCCACCACGCTGTCACTTTGTTGACGTGGTATGGTTAAAAAAAATGAGCAAATCTCATCTGGTCCAGCGCATGGTTTGGGGCGAGGGAGAGTGAGATTGCATTGGCCGTGGGAGAGGAGAGGCACTGGCTGGGGTTAGGCCTGGTATCAGAGAGGAGACTAATTGTCAAGGTTACGCCTCTGAAGATGATTGATGTCAGGCCAGGCTTTCCTGTCAGCCTGTCAGGAGGCAGGAATGTTTAATGTTCTCATTATTGGTTGCGCTGTTGTGTATATTTCTCTGTCAGCGCTGCGGACCCATCTGAACTGCCAAAGCACTTCAAAGGCCTGCAGGTCATTTATCTTCCCCCTGACGCGCAGAGTGTTCTGCCTCAGCTGAGTGCCAGTGATTTGTTATGACTTGAGAGCCAGCTGACAGACAGCTCTTCTGGTACAGAAAAAAAGGATTCCTTTTTGTCACACTGCGAAAACATCAATGTCCCTGTAATGGGCTACAACTGTCAGAGGAGGCCAGCACCTGACAGTTGTGTGGTCGCACTAATTTGCAGCCCCGGTGACTTGCTTCCCCGAGTTTAGATTTGGTTATGGTGTCACATACAAACAGGTCACCATCTGCTGTTGGCTGCTAGAGGCCAGGAAAGAAGGGAGAAGTGATGGGGCTAATTGAAGACACGTCGTCATTTCGTATTAATCACAGCGGCCTACGTATCTTATCTTTGAAGCTTGAGGGGGAAAGAAAAAGAAGGGGGGAAGTCGTGGCAACAGAGAGGGGCAAAGATGGAAGGAACATGCACCACAGGCTGAAGCAGGGGAGAGAACAAGAAACAGAGAGAGAGAGAGAGAGAGTACGAGAGAGAGAGAGAGAGACAGAGAGAGAGAGGGAGAGAGAGAGAGGGAGAGGAGGGAAAATCAGATCTTTGTTTCCTTTCCCAGGCCATGACATGATTAATCGTTCTCTTCTGATCTAATTTTGGAACATGAAAAACAGCACATTTGTCTTGAAGAAAAATGATGTGCCGTACTGTGCAGATGGAAATTTCGAGCCCTGAAAAAGATTAAAGTGAAATTCCACTCCTTAGACCTAATCATGAGTTGTAGATTATTCTGTCGTTTTAACCAGATGGTAGGTTCGATTCAGCAGGCCCCTCCTTATATTAATGAATACTAGACTGTTATATTTGACTTAGGTAAGTGAAACGTCTCTCATGCCTAATGGACTGCCAACCGTCAGGACACATGCCCTACCGCCGCGTGCCCTTGCTGCATTTTTCATATTTTATACTTATGTAGAACGCTTTGTTTCCTTCTATTTTTCATCCTTGTCACCCGTTTGCTAAATATTTTTATACAGGAGCAGGGGGAAAGAACAAACTTGTGTCCGCAGCTAATTTCCTCTTATAGGTCACAGCTATAACTCTGCAACTAAAACCGTCACCCAGGGCAAGAGGCGTGAAGAACTCAATAGTAACTTGATTAAGTTCCCAGTCAACATGTCTGCATACACGGCAGTATGTTAACCAACCTAATTATAGGAGAGAGAGGAGGAGGAGGAGGCTCCTCAGGCTGGTCACATGACCCTCTGTACTGGCTGGCCCTCCTGGAGTGCTAGAAACTCTTGTCACCCTATAGCTCTCTCTCTCTCTCTCTCTATGTCTTCACCTCACAAACACATGAATTTCTCAGCCCATTCTTCACTTGGTCCAAATTAGGTTATGTGATTAAATCCCTAAGGCGCACTTGCTGCACCCACACAGATATATAAATAGTGAGGACCATTCTTAGCAGTCCTCATTCAACAAGATCTGTGTTATATTTGCCAGTATGGCCTGATGTTTTCTTCACATGGTGCCAAAGAATCAAGTATAAGATCCGTAAAGCCATTTTTGTTGTAACTGCTAGCTCAAAACCACTGTATGCTGCATCAGTTTCTCCTATTAAGTGAGTAGGTTTCTTGCCCCAGAAAAGTTTTTGATATCTGATAATGTTCACTTGCTAATGTGTGCTGATGTGCTGTGAGTTTGGTAAGCTGGCTATTTACTAATAAACTTAACTTACAGAGCTGACAGCGAGTTGATATATTGACAGCCCCTCAGGGATCCGAATTAGAAACGAGACCCTGGAATCTGTTTTTGCAGGGCCGTCAAATAAATGGCGTCCATGGAATGATGCTGGCAGTGTTTCAGTGGGTGCCCCATCAGTTTGAGTTAGCAAAGTGACTCCTCACTGAAATTCTTGGAGATAGGACGTTGGATCCCACTGAGTCATTTCGCCTTTTGTACCTGATGAATGAGGCATGGTCACGCTTTGCCCCTAACTGGAGGTGCCACATAGCTTCAAGTGTATTTAGCAATGTGCTGTTTTAGCACTGTCATGACATGCATCTTATGTTTGGATTTTAAACATTTTATTTGCTCCCATGATAATAATGCTGAAGTGCATATAGTCCTCCCACATTCACACACTTGAAAATAAATGTGGCAAAAAGAAAAGAATTCTTTGTAGTGATGGCAAAGTAGAAACACTCACTTCCCTGAAAGGAGCATTTGGAGCTAAAACTAGCATACATTGTTTGTCAAGTTATGTAAGGCTCTGCAGCTCATTGGTTTGACAGAATTCAGAATTGATTGTGTTTCAGTGTTCTTGCACTACAGTACTCAGCATGCATTATGCAAATACGACATACGTTGATTGTTAATTTCTGCATGGCGATAAGAAAATGTAGAGGCTAATAAACATATACGTAATAACCGACTTACTAGCAGCAATGCTAGCTGTTTTGTTTCCTTTTCCGTTAGCCAGCTAGTGGAACTATATATACATTCGTTTTCCTACTCTTTAAACTCGGATATCTCACAATCTTTACAATAGATATGGGAATGGTTCAATTTTTCACTTTGGACAAAATATCTCCTTTAAGCAGCACTATTGTTGTTACAACTGAAAGTAGCATTACTGAGTATACAAAAAAGAGAATATACTAAAACATCACATGCATGCACTGCTGCAGGTCAGCTATAAAGCTGGAAATGATCCTCTAAAAGTCAGAAAAACACACCATAAGTATTAACGTCATGTGCACAGGCTCAAAAAGGTCTGACTCGATGTTTAAGTCTTAAACTAGAAATCAGCATCACACTAATAAAGATATGATGACAATAATAGTCAAAAAAAAACTCACTCTCTTATTACTTGCGTTGTCCAATACTGAGGAAATTATTAACAAAAGAGCTCAGTAACATAGAGCTTAATAACTGATCATCACACTGATTTATCAGTCTACTCAGACTTTAGCAGGCATTTCAGTGTTTGTGAATTTATCTAACAAGCATGTTTTCTTCATACTGTGCATGTAGTACACAACCAATGGTATTCTAAAAGGATTGAAATGTATCTGCAATACTACAAAATTAAACTAGGACTGAATAAGGATACTTCAAGTGTTTTGAATATGCATTCCCAGTCAATGTATTCTGTTACATCCGAGCCATGCACACAATGTAAAGCTTGAATAACGATTAAAGGAAGCATGCATTCTGGGCATGTATTTTTAAGAGTGTACTCGCCTCTTAAAAATACAGTTGAAAAGGAAAACATCTGGTAAGCTCCAGTACACAATGTTATTCGTGAATATGGCAAGCGCAATTGTATAACAGCAGTGCCAAAAATACAGATTGTAAACCAAGAATGTGAGGAGAGTGAAAGCAAAAGCACCATGTCCATATGTCACACACTAAACAGTTCTAAATTAGAGCCTGTATATGCCTGTTGGAGACTACATTCATCATACTCAGCTTTGGTCTGTTTCTAACCACTTTGGCAGTAAGAGCTTCCACATGCCAAGAGAGAGAGAGCGAGTGGGAGAGAGAGAGAGCAAGTATGGGGGAAAGAGAGAGTGGGATAGAGAGGGGGAGAGAAAATGCAGGTTATCAGCAAAGTTTACATGTCTTTAATCAGTCTGCAGTTAATTAGCGGCTTCCACACAACGTGGCCGTGAGTCATTAATCATAGGAGCCTGGAGCGGTAAAGCTCCGTCCGAGACATTTGGAAACAAAAGTTTTGTTTTCCGTGAAGGGTTCGAGTGTAGCCTGCCTTTGCCTTTCTTGGCCATTAGGTTGGAAATGAAAGGCCTTGTCATGGAGTTGACAGACAAGGGCCCACTGTTCAGCTCCCTGTTGGTCTTTCCCTAAACCAGCACTCCACAAAGGATGACTTCACCCCTTAAACAAAGCTTACACACATGCACACGTTCGGGTACGTTTGTCTGCATCACAGTCCATGCACACGGAAGGCCAGGCCTCGGTGATACTGTTCAGCCACTTTCGGGGACACCCATGGATAGTGCACAAATAGGTTTGGCCTGGTTTTCGTTTGCTGTTTACTCCGAAAAAAAAAAAAACGCCTGCATCTCTTGGCAGCGACGACGAGCCTCCCTGCTTGTAACTCGAACGTCCAAGCCTGTCTGTGCTGATGCCGGTGTCGAGATGGAGGCTTCCAAAATAATCCTTCCCTAAAGTCCTGACGTGCGCATTTTTAATCTGGACTCAAGATGGGGGAAGGTGTCCGTCTACCTGTCGGCCACAGATAAATTTGGTTGGCTGGAATTTTTCCGCAGTTACCTCCAGAGCGAGTTGTAAATCTATTAAGGGAGAGAGGCAAGGCTTCCCAGCCCTATCACTCTGAAGCTCCTGACAGCTCCATTTACCATTCCTGATCATTCTATGACAGGGAATATTTCCTGCCACTGACTCTGTTTCCCAATCCCTTCTCAGCTGTAGACGCACCGCCAAAACGTATGTTTCATTCTCCAGAAATTCATGAGCAGGCCTGGCAACTGCAAAGAGAAGCTTTCAGCTGCTTTTCATGCTTGTGCATAATGTAGACTTTGGCAATTTAGTGAGTGACTGAAGGAGCAGAGAGGGGAAAAATGTTCCTGTGGTTACGCTGAGAGCGTGATTGCCAATCAGTGCTAAAATACACAAGTAATGTCAGTCAGAGGCTAAGGTGTGTTTCAAGTACTGACATAACACATACACACCAGATACCTTTCAGGCTGACAGGCTTTTCTGGCAAATGGCGTTTGCATGTCAGAGTGTTCCTGAACTCCTTCGTAAAGAGGAGGGGGAAAAAAGAGAAAAGTGGCATCACATGAAAGATTGTTCAAAGTTGGAGCTGCCAAAGCTTTCTACCCATCATTTATCTTGTTACTGATACATCAAATTCACTTCATAGCGCAGTCATAAAAATGTATGAGGATGAGTGACCCATTAATCTTGTTTAAAGTGGCAAATGTAACATGTTCCTCATGCTGGTTGACAAAGTTACACTTCGCACTCTTATGAAGGATTCATTGTTGATGGCGGAATGCTCTGCATATCATTAAAAGGAGCCGAGTGGAATATGTAAAGCAGGCCTGCCTTTGCAGAAATCACTCAGGATCTCATTGTGGTGCGAAACTGCACGTGTCAACGGCAGTTTGGGACAGGTGTCATTGCAGAAAGGATCGCTCAATTTCACCTTGTCGTTTTAATACTAGCTTTTGACTTATTTTCACAACGTGGCGAGGGGTTCCTAGCTAGATATATGGCCCTCAGACACCTCCAGTGAAAGCCAAAGCTCGGTGCTTTTTCTTTTTTTGCCTCTTGTTTCATGTGTTTCAGGTGTCATTCATCATTCGCCTTCTGGAAGGAGGGTCCAGGTGACAGCAGCTCCTGCGAGAGCACGGACCTCCGTGCGTTCAAATGTTCCCATCCCAGATGAATGGCTTCCAATTGGCGAGCTGTTTCAAAAATCCAAAAAAACAGAAAGGACTGCTTTAAGAAAAGTCATGAATGAGTGGCGAACGTGCACGCGGTGGCTGCATAATGCAGCATTTCTGCTGGTCTGAGTGAAGGCTGAAGTGAATAAAAGTTCAGCGTGTTTTTTCGCTGGGTGTGATTAAGCACACATTCAGGCCTCACACACTGAGGAGTTTATTCGCCTTGTCACACAGGGGAAGTGATGAAGTAATGATTAATATGGGGGATGTTTGGAAATGTAAATCCCTGCTGCAACACAAATAAACCGAGGGGCTTTCTCAGGATGATTAAATGTACATTTCACAGTTGATTGAGCATGCAAGAAGTCATCCATTTCTCCCCCCCGAACTCTGTAAACAGTGATGCAGGTCTCCTTTCCGCTGAAGTATATGACTGTCGTCGTGGGTTTATATGCACATACAGGCCATTGAAGACGAATGACTGCCTCAATTTATATAACCGCCAGGATCTCTTGATTAGGTAATTTATATGGAGGACAGGTTTATAACCACTAACTTAGCGTCTTGTCCCGCAACAATTATTTCAGAAATCTGGCCGTAAAAGCAGACAGTAAATTCTGGATTTTTCTCCTGCTGTCATTGACAGCCCGTAACCTGGGATCTGATTTTCTATAAATCTCCTTTATGAAACAGAGAGCAATTACATCATAAGAGCAACTTCCCTGGATCGATCCATTTGGTGAACAACACTTCTGCCTGCGGACAGCTAGAGGTCTTGTGAGTCACATTTATAGTGTATGGAGGGAGAACAAACGTCAGAACATGGACCAAGGGCACCTGGGCCACTACACACAAAGCCCCAGGGAATCAAAATCTGTGTATTCTGTCTAATTAGATTAATGTTGATCTTGTGGACACACAATATTTAAAGTATGTGCTGTAAATTAAAATCCAGTGCTCAATAAATGGCCAATGTATTCGACCAACATTCTGTTCTGTAAATGTAAACCAGGCACTCCTAATCTTGGGAACTGCGTACAAGCCATATGCACACCAATCAAAAGGTCAGTCTCTCACCTACAAAGCTACACTTGTCTCCCCACTGTTCAAGTCACTTTGCTGCCAGTTACTGCCAGAAAGCTAACCTAACCAGTATAACAGAGTTAGCAAGAATTGACATGATCCATTATATCCACTAGTTGGGGACTGCTATTAAAACAAGCTACTAGCAAAAGTTTGTTGACTTCAGATTTTTGAAAGTCGACAATTGTGAGATGAAAGTGGTTTAGACAATGATTAATCACTAATGATGTCATGAATAAAACCACAGGAAAAGGGAATGCTTTGCAACAAGGGACTTTAAAACCCTGATTAAATATCAGTGATGAAACCAAACTCCACAGGTCAGTAGAGCATGATGTGGCCTTTATGAGACTTTGCATTGCTAGTCTTCAGGGAACCAGGCATATGGACCCCGGAATCCCCCACATTTGTACTTGACATAGGCGTCCAAAGGTGGCCATGTCAAAACACTTGCCTGTGGAGTTCTGGGGCGGCAGAGACATTTAAAGAGCTGCTACTCTACAAAAATAAAACTTCAAACTTTATATGATGTTATATACCGTCTCCTTCAACACATGATTATAGTCTTTGGGAAACTAAGAATAGCGATGTTCAGTATCTGATTTTGAACCATTTTAGAATGAAGCCGAACATCACAGGCCAGTAGAGCGTGATGTACCCTATCCACTGAGCACATATTGCATTGCTAACCTTCAGGAAACTGGGGACACGGACCCCTGAAATTACCAGGCTCCTCAGCTGTTGTCTTAACTGAGGTGTCCATGTTAGTGTCATGATCACATGATAAGCTTACAGTGTCATTGCCAACCAGTAAAGTTGACTAGATGACTAGTATTTACAACCCCTAGCAGGTTTGTTAGGGTAATGTTGTAAAAGAATAATTTTTGGTTCCATAAAGGACCTCTCAGTGACGGCTTTTTAAATAACTATTTTTTAATGAAATAATGACCCACATATTCTAAAGTTTCTACATCAATTAGAGGTTTTTCCTAGAGCCTTTATGGTTAAGAGTGTTGTACAAAAGTGCCTTCACAAAAGACTTCATTTGTCAAATAGTCTCCATTTTAGCTATCTTGGGATCGGCAAGGATGACCGGCCCTACTTCAATTGGATTGTAGAAGTGACCGGAGTCAATTACATTGGTGCTTTTCTCCTTGAATGTTGGAAAAAGGGCTTGGCCATAAGCGTCAGTACCTGAACATCAGCCTATGTGCTTATTTGATTCTCTATAACAAAATGACAGACTTCTGCTTGAAAGTTGCTTTAGGATGTCTGAATGACCCAGAATAGCCCACTGCAGTGCGGTCATACCAAGGGTAGTTATGGAGGAACTAGGCCTACAGACAGAATAACATAAGGAATGGTAATAGTTCAGCGCATTCAGGTGCATGAACAGTTCACTGAATATCTTCTGTACGCACATGCACAGTTCTTAGCACACAGTATTTAGCTGTACACATGAAAGACATGTATCATTGCCATGTTTTGCATATCATTAAACATGTATTACAGCCTTTGGCTACAAGCTTATAATGACTAAATAGGATGTAAGTGTGGCTCTTTCCTGTGTGTTGGGTGACCTGGTGATAAATGAGTAAATAGATTGCTTTTTGATAACCTCATCAGGAACAGTGAAATTCTTAAGTCAGACTAAACGTATTATGTGAGGAAAAAGGGGTAACTTGGTATGCGAGTGGGACTCTCTGTAGATATAATTCATAATTCAACAGTTTTCAGGTGTGCACTGACACATTATACATCACAAATCCAATAAAATATATTGTAGAGTGAACTGCAACAGATTTATGCCAGTCTTTTGCCTGAATAATTTCAGTAAAAAAAATATGGAGTGGTAAAATTCCACTGTATATGTATAGGACTTTATTTCTGCAGCAGTAGTTTTCAGGCACCACTGATGTGAGACATATTGATTAAGCTAGGGGTTGGGGTGTAGTCAATAATACTGTATAATTAATAAAATAAATTATATAAAAATAATACACAACAGCTAATCAAACATATTAGTCTTAAACATGCTATTTGTAAGATTTTGATTCCAAAACATTTTAAAATGAAATTAATCAACAAAATGTGAAGAGATAACCATTTTGAGGGTTTGTCTAATATCTCTGTATAGTGTTGAATGTCCCGCTCCTGGTTAAATCATTTAAGGACAGCCAGCCAATGAAAAGATCAGTAAACACAGCAATGGCTGAAGATCTCGGAAAAAAACAAAAAAACTAAAGTCGGAGATGCTCTTTGTGAGTAAAGGGATGAAGTTTGATGAAGTGTTTCTTCTGGGCTGGTAAGAAGTGAAGATGGACGAGGAGGGTTTGTGCATTTCCTTATTTCTTATGATAAAAGTTGACCCAACTTTCTGGTGACATGTTGCCCCCCCCATTTGGAGTATGAATTCGACAGGTTGCATCATCTTACAAATTGCTTTTTGAAATGCACAACAACAGAACAGCCTGGTAACTGATGGAAATGGTAATGTAAAATGAAATGACTATTTGCAAAAGGAAAAACTCCAGAACTCCTTATGACAAACCTGTAGTGGGAATGGAGGAGGCAGTAAATTGCTAGGTTAGGAGGTCAGGATTGCTAGGCTAAGAAATAGTGGAAGTAGTGTTACTAAGCTATCGAGACCATCTGGAGGCGAAGTGTTGCTTTTATTTCATTTTTGAAGCTGAAATGTTTTGTATTGAACAAAAAAAACACAGCATGGCTAATAGTGAAAATTATTAGTAGGCAGAACTACAATGTTTTAGGATAAGCTACACTTTATCTGGGTTACTGTATATGCTAAAATAAAAAAAAATATATATATGGTATCTAATGATAATGTTCTATGTGGTTTAAAAAAGAACATTGTTCATGTTAGCTCTGCTGCAGTTATTTACTGGGCTTATTCTCTTTGGACTCTTATTGTGAAGAACAAGGCTGGAACTTAAGGTTGCGGATACAGAGTGATAGAACAACAAGATTTTCGTCTTATCTAAATTTCTTGGAGAAACCTCTTGGTCACATAATGTTACATAAAATGTTAAGACCATTTAGCAAACAGTTAGCTTAATAAATCAGTGAGACTAAACTGTACAGGTGTTTACATTTGAGAAAATGAAAAACATTCTTTTCAAAGATAAAAACTAAAGTATTTCTACATTTGCTATTCTTTGTGTAGCTAAATTCTAGCTATTCTTCCTTTAGCACTGACAACGTTTCTCTAACCAGTGCTCATATGAAAGTCTGTCCAGTCCTATTTCCACCATACAAGACCTCACTGTTTGAAAGGAGAGAGACCAAAATATCCAAAGGTACTGTTTCAAAAACATATTTGGAATCATTGTGAAAATCAGACAAAGAAAACTCCTAAGTGGTTTGTAGCGTTTGGCTAAATGATGCACAAAAACATTTTTTCTGCTTGGTCTGGCTACTGTGCTTGTGCAGATCTCCATGATCAAGAGGGGGCTTTTCCTGCTAGCACCACAATATCATTGACCCTCCCCGGCCTGCGGCATAACCAGCAATCTGATTGCCTCTTTTTCTTGAAGGGCAATACTTTTCCATAAATGGATGCCATGTTGCGTGTTATGAGCGTTCCCATTAATATTTCAAGCAGTGATCGGTCTCCTTATTTACAATGTCCCTACACTGACTAGCAATGCTAGATGCTAAGGAGGACTTATGAACAGGGTTAGCTTTAGCATTAGCTCATCAAAAGGGGTAACTTCATTCAATAAGAACTCCTCCTTATTAGACATGAAAACCTGCCACTTTAGGGCTGAGTGACTAATGGATTTTCCCCGGGTTAATTAATGTAAACTTTGGGTGTTTTTCTTTATATTCACTGCACATATCTGCAACCATTGCTGCTCTGAACATCTTGTATGGCCAGTTATTTAATGTTTCACCTATGCTCCTCAGAGGGCGTCTAATATTTCCTTTGTACTACAAACTTTTAAGTCTGTTAGAACAAGTGCTACAGCTACTACCAGGTAGCCTGAACTGAGGTTTGAGGGATTTAGGGCTTGTCCAAATTTTGCAAACAGTCAAATATGGCGCATAAACCTACACAGATGTCATAACTAAATATGAGGTGATCAAAAATAAAATGCAATAAAAATGGAGGGCATGGTTAGAAATAGCTCAGAATAAATTAAATTAAAGATGAAGAGTTAATATGGATTTAAATTTGGTATGTTTTTCTTTGGTATATTTCAAAACCTGACCTTAACTGATCTTTGATGCTCAACAAATGCACCTCATCGACACTGTATTTTTATCTACTAATTAGTAGCAAATACCCTTTTAAGTGAGGTGTGAGATTGTCAAGAAAAAAACACTGACCAAGTCAGAAGGGGTTTTTTTAAATATAGACAACAAGGAGTCGGACTTGCAGCTATCACATTACATTAAGTGACATCTCTCTCAGTAGCCTCAGCCTCTCAGTAGTGCTGGTTGTGTTCAGAGTGGAGCATCTGGTGCCCTGTGGATGGGAGCTATTAACAAGCCCACTGTTTGCAGCCTCTTCCCAGCACGACTGCTTGTAAATGGCACTCTTTTATAGTAAAAGATCTCCTTATTGGTTTGACCGTCTATGAAAGAGCACATGGTTCGGGCGCTTAAATTTAGACTCAAAACCATGTGACACGCAAACCGTGTTTAGCGAATAGCAGCCGGTATCTCTCACCAAGAAGCTGTCTGATTTCTTTCTTGCTATTCTGCATTATGGCCTAGATTTACCCAAGTATGCAACTTGGTTTAGCACATTACTTAGTTATGCTTGAGAAAGGCCTGATTGTAATGTTGCTGTGAAGAAAACTCATGCGAGTTGAACCCGAGCATGTTTAGTGTTGGGAGATATTAGTGTGCACTCGTGTTGCGCTGTCAGGAGCCTGGCGATATTTAATGACAGAAAGAGTGGGTAGTCTATGTGAACAGGCCCAGCTTGTAGCATTAATCACAGAGCAGGGCCAGAACAGGATGAACTGAGTTGTCATGAGTGAAATCTGGGCTGACTTCTTGAGGCAGAACACAAATTAAATCATGGTCACATTAGATATGCTTTCATCTACAGTTTTTATCATTAGGCTCTGTGCAGAGCAACTGTTGGTAACAGTGACAAAGGCATACAGCTGTTGTCAGCAGCTGGGCCTTCTGGGAAGGTACAAGAATAATGATGAGGCATTGCAAGAGGCCCAATATTGTCAGGGTGATGTAATGAGAGACAAAAGAATGTATGATAACCACTACACTGCTACATTTCCAAATTGGTAATATAATATGACCATGATTATATGAGGCATTTTACAGTTTTAGATACATACGTTCTCTTTGACAAGCTTTAGCGGGTTGAGCAACCCTTTTCACACAATCATGCTATGATTTTTCAAAGAGTCATCAATTTTTAGCATCTATTTCTAATGACCTCAGCCTTGCCAGGACGTGATACGGCCACCTGTGGTGCTGGACATGTTAAGCATGTGTTAAGCATTTATGCTTTATCTGAATTTTTCTAATGATTGCAAACAGAAGCTCATGTTACTAACTATGAACACGTCCTCACATTAGGGTGACCAGATGTACCTGTAAATTAATAACACACCAGAAAGCCCTTGTAAGCAGAACAGATGGACAGACGTCTCACATGGTGCTTGTGTTAGCCTACAGAGGGCCCTGCTGCTATCTACTTACCACTTCTACCACTTGCTGGCCTAGCTTTAGAAAATACTGCTGTGTAAAACTCGACCAGAAGCAAGCAAGTGAGTCTATAACGTCACCACATATGTCTTTTCAAGACACAAGCTAACCCAGGGATTAAAAGCAGAGGTGGGGGTTACGGGACTTGAATTACATGACTTATCTGATTTGTATAGGCAAACAGTCTGAATGTAGGCTACCCTGCAATCTATTAATGGTGAATCCATACATAACATTTTCACCACCAAACTAGAAATGTCTGCGGTTTGATTTCAGAAATCTGGCCACCTTACTTTACATGGAAAGGAGAATAAAGTATTTCAGATGCTGTTCAAAGCATCATAGCAGCTTTGACCTTTGTGTTTCTTTTCAGACACTTTGCTAGATTAAGGTTAACAAAGTAGCACTGAAAAATACACAAAAGACAAAATATTATATAAAATACTACATAAAGTACATTTTAGCACTGTTAGCATACACAGCGGCCCCTACCATTTAATCATTGGTAAACTTTCCGTAGAGCAAAACCAGACTCAGTGTAGAGAAAAAGCAGACTGCACTAAGAGTAGTGTGTATGGTGTAAAGCACAGAGTCTGAGGTTGTTTTTCTTGTAGTGGTGTCACTGAGCTTGTGTTCATTGATGGGATCATGATCTCAGAAATGTAGAAAAATTGTCACAATCAACTAAATATGCATGGAGCACATGTCAAAATGCTTTTTGGTGCTGCTGTACATGCATTCTCCTTGGCAAGCTTAGGGGACAAGTGCAAGAGTTTAACGCAAGCTATAATGAGCAGTTAGCCACGTCAGGCAGTGCTATGGCCACCTATGGTGCTGGAAATGCTAAGCATGTGATAAGCATTTATCCTTTCTTCAGGAATTGTCTGCTCATTGCAAACATGAAGTCAGAATTACTAATTTTGTACAGTGAAGAAAACACTGTAAATGTTGTTCATAGTGTCATACAATAGACCTCTATGTATTTGCTGTGATACATTGCTAGATTACTGTAATCGTTTTTTTGATATGTAGTAATAATACAAGCCAGTTCCCAAGAAAGTTGGGGTGCTATGCAAAATGTGAATTCAAAAATTGAAATTCAAAATTCATATTTTTTTTTCAGAAAACAATTTAAAAGATTCAGTTTCAACATGTTGAAACATGTTTAATATGTTGTCTTTGCACTATTCTCAAATGAATACGGGGTTGAATGATTTGCACATCACTGCATTCTGTTTTATTTACAGTTTGCACCGTATCCCAACTTTTGTAAACAGGGTTCTGTATTTTCAATACACAAAATCTAATATTCATCATATAAAAAGGGACATCTTAGCATGCTTAACATATGCATTCAGTCTTGTGCTTGTCCTTTAGCAAATGTTAATGTAACAAACTTTTATTATGGAGCATGTCTGTTGGTCCACATATGAAATTTTTCCAGGCATTGTAAAGGGCTGCCATTGTTATAAATAATGTACAAATATTTAGATTAATAAAAACACAACAGAATAAATGGAGCTGATGTGGAGAGATGTGGTGTTGATATATCAGACATGATATGTATTATGTATTTGTAACTAATATCACTACTTCTTGACAACTTTTACACTTTAAAAATAGTGAATGGATATGTTTGACGTATTGGCAGCATTCAGTAACCAATCAATACTTGAGTTCTCATGAACACTTCACTGTGCAACTTTCTGACTTCTGATTCACAGACTATAAATAATATAGCACCTAGTGCATTTTATATCTCTTCAGCATTGTTGGATAGATATGGGTAGAAAACATAGAAGCGATCTTCCTGTGTGCTCTGAGAAAAAGACACATTTCTAATTACTACTCCCAAACTGTAATGGGATTACTGTACTCATTACTTCCTGGGAAAACAACTATACAGTCGTTGCTAAAGTTTGAGTGCCCCTGGTTAAACTACATGCGCACTTAATTGTGGTATTTTCTGCTCATTCCTATGCACAATGTATTTTCTTTTAATTTAATGCACTTTGCCAAATATAACATATTAGAAAATAATAAATCATACTATAAAATGTGCCATAACTTTTACACAGGTCACAGTTTACGTGTTTTTCCCAATATTGTAACTGAACTAACAAAAAAAAGCAAAGAAAATAAGTATCTCCAAAATGGTAACTTCTTCTTTAGTTTTGATGTAATTTAATGTAAAATAAAAATATTTGCAGAAATATTATTCAAAGGAATTTTTAAGCATTTACACTTGTCTAATCACCATTAAATCAACATCAAGAAAATTAACAAAGCATGTCATTTGACCAGGAGTGTCTAGTCCTTTGCATTGTATGCGTGATAAAAACAGTGAACAGCTAAAGCGGTTTGAAAACTGAAACTGTTTCAATTTAAATGTCAGGTCAACTTGAAATTCTAACACCAACCTCTGTATAGCTTTGCTTTTCTATACTTATTTAAGTCAGTACTATAATTCTTGGTACTGCATGTTAGTCTAAGTAAACAAAACTGTTTATGTTTATTTATTTATTTATTATCAGGAAGCCAAACATTTTTATATGTGCATACATATATTTTTTATGTTTCTTTGTATTCAGTCAAGTAATGTGTATACATAGAATGGGTTACCATTAAAGTGTGGACATTTGTTTGGGAAAGGTGCACTGCTAGTGACATGTTTAGGTACTAGGCTGCATTTCAAGAAGGTTTGGTTCTGTAGCTAATCATCTATCTTGCTTAGACTGCATCTTGAGCATAGATACCCATGCACTGATTGAGTTTCCAGGATTTTTACAGTACTTTGGTAGAAACTCTGGAGCTGGTGGCTTCTTCTTCTCAGATTTCTGACCACAGGGCTGAGGCATTGCAGGGATTTTTAAAAAGCTATGCAATATGGTTGACTTCACCTTTCAAGTTGACATATCATTTTTACAGTGCATTACAGTGTTGAAAGAGTTCAGAAACTGCTGGCTTGAAGTATAATCCGTAGGAATAAAGCGTAAAGCTTACAGAGCTGCTCCTGAATGAAAATCACGTCTGGCCTGTTTAGGTGAGGTTAAACTCTCTTCTCCAGCATGGAGATCACTATTCATCAGTTTCATAGTAGAGTGATTAGATGCTTTGACAGATTGATGAGCGAGTTTAAAATGCTTTTTGCATTGCTCACATTCATAATCAAAGTCACACAGTTGGCTCTCTGAGGTAGCACATGCATAGTAGTTATAATCACCGGCATGGGGAGTCTATATAGAGGAAATGTGTGATTTTAATGCATCACGCTTAAAGTGAAAGTACACACTTCTGAAAAACAATTGCTGATATTTGAACTCAACAGTAAAACAAGTACACTCCTCAAATCAGTGCTTCTTCAGAACTCCTCCCCCAAAGTAAATGACGCTGGACAAGCAAACTTTGTTTTTTATATCTTCATGGTCATAAAACCCTTCGCAAATCCCTTTTTCCTCTCTACAGACATATGCCATGATGTATTGTTGGACAACAATGCAACATGTGATGTAAGTAATGTTAGCTGGGTTGTGAGTTAGCAAACTGTCGCTACAATTGCTGCAGCGATGCTAACTAGTTGCTACTACAAACCTTAGCAAACTGGACAAAACAATGCTGACTTGAAAATAAGTTTATGTTACTGACCTGTCAAGCAGAAACAGAGCAACCTCCTGAAATCAGCTGAAATCAACTGGCTTTTTTCTCCAGCTCTCCAGATTTTGTTGCTCTACCTTAAATAATGGAGCAGTTACATTCCAGCACTTCAGCTTCTTGTTCTTGTTTTGTTGTTCCACCTTTAATGATGCAGCAGTTACATTCCAGCGCTTTAGATTCTTGTTTGAATTTTTCTGTTCCCTCTTAAATGATGCAGCAGTTCAATGCTTCTGCTTCAGTCTACCTGTCCAGCTTCTTGTTCAAACTAGAATAGAGCTGTGATGCTCTGCCTGAGCAACTTTGTTAATTCCCCATTTACAGAGCCCAGGACTGTGTACCAACACCAGACTTTGTGCAGCACCTACACAGAACAGACAGCTAGCGGACTGTGAGGAGATTTTCCCTGCATTTTACAAAAAGCGCATTGCATTGAAATCGCATACTGCACCTTTAATTAATATTGAGGTGTGAGACATATGGGTAATAAAAAGAGTCGTTCTTACTTTAATGCTCATCTTTACTGTGATTACAGAGATTTAAACTGTAATACCTTCCACTTCTTTGCTACAGGAAAAAGTAATCACACCACTGTAACCTGTCACTCTGTTCCACCCAGCACCAAATGTGTGTCCCCTCGTACACTTGGCCATATCGGCATAGGTTTTGTATAGAAACATGAAAGGCGCTGTAAAAGCAGAGGTCAGCAGGTGTGTGTTTGGTTGACTAATGTGTTCATGATCACCTGGCGAATTCACTTCACCTGTTAGAGCGAATCAATTCCTCATATCACAGCCGCTGCCAGAGAGGTTAAATATTAGCCCACAAATTTACGGCACATGACACAACAATGACTTCTGATTGGCGGCGTCTATGAAATAGAGTATAAATGACTTGCTAATGAATAATATAATAGCACTCTGTTTACAAACCAAAGAGTGGACTCCTACCGCGGAGTGACCGTATTTTTCTTTGAACTGCCGTTTAGACTGACAAAACAAACATTTGCTGAAAACAGGCCTATTCATATTTTATCGTGCTGCTCCCTGGTGAACACTGAAGGTAAATCATGCATCAAATATTAAAACACGTTTTTTTGGTGTGTGTGTGTGTGTGTGCGTGTGTGTGTGTGTGTGTATGTGTGCGTGCACGTACGTCACATCAGACATATCTGATTGCCTGTGGATCTGGGTCCTTCCACTGGAGGCTTTGTAGTTCGACTCTAATACGTGGCGTGTTTATGAGGTTCGGAGCAGATTATTAATCACCGCCGAAGTCCACCCCCTCACCCCGGCTATGCCTTCAGGACACTTTAACACCCGGCACACTCAACAGCAAACATTCCGGGCGCTGCGAAAGCACATACTAGTAAATTATTTAGTGCTATATAGCAAATTACAGTGCACGTCCCATCCATCACATGTATTTAGAGGAAAGAAAAGATGTATACAGGGCAAAGCGGGCTACGGCGAGTGCACGGCGTGCCAAAGCTGGGGGCCGCCCAAAACTCTTCAGTGTTTTACAGTTCCGCCACAAGTAATTCATCGAGACTAATTATGAATGAGCTTCTCTGGAGGGCCGTACAGTGCGGCACAGTGGTGGCTTTTACTGCAGAAGGCTTTTACTTTTGACATGCTACTGCACACCATCACCCGGATCACGGTGTTGACTGAGAGAAATGAAACTTGAAAGGGTCCCCATGTGCACTTTAAAGGGGTGCACATGTTTTGTTCAAAGCTGCTGAAGACTGAAGGCTCAGGCGGAGCGCGTTTTGACATAAACACAGGAAGCCTTATTAAATTAAACATTAAAATTTACCACATATTACGCAGCGCGAAAATTATTCTCTCTCGTAACAAGCATCCACGTATTACTTTTATAATTTTCTCTGATTTATTCCCGTGGCATGTCAGCGCCTCGACACGACAGCCTGTCATCATCTGCTGGCTTTGACTGACATCCCATCAATCTTACCCATCCTGCCAAAGGGGAAAATGTGATGCTTGTCAAAATAGGAACTTGTCTTTGGACATATTTCAAATCTACGCCACTGAAAATGCAAAATAACAACTGCAGACGTATGATTTAAGGTTGACATGGTTGGAAATTGCATGAAAGTATGCACATCGCTGTGTAACTAGATTAAGGCCGTTCGTGATCACAGCATGCGTTTTTGTAAGCCTATATATGTGCTTGTGCTATAATTCCTAAAGCTCTGAATGGGGTTTTCACAGCAAACTTCTCCAGAATGCCTATAGGGGGTGCTGTAGATGATTCATCATGCTCTGACTGCCTTGCATCTGTTCCATGTGTCTCTTTAAGCCTAACTCTGCTTTGATCAATGAAACTAGACTGCAGTATCTAATGTAAAGTCATCAAACATTTGCTAGAAAGCGTATATTCTTCTCAAGTTGTTCCATTCTTTCTGTCCACCCTTTTTACTGCTCTACAGTACAGTCAGTAGAAGTTTCAAAAAGCAGCACACCATATGGCCTACAGCTGCACAGGACTGCAGAGGGGGCCATGAAGTGCTGTAGTTTTCAGAGGGCCAGTAGTTATCTGTGGGAGGTCATGGTACATGCATATCCTCTGAGTTCCAGCCGTCTACCATGGTGGAATTGGTGGGGTTGTTGGGGTCAAGGAGACCGCGGCAGGTGGAGTGCTCTGCGCCTCCCCCGTGAAGACGACACGTGGATGATGTATGGAGGGAAGATATCATGCACTATTTTCAGGTACTTCTTTACAAACGGAGCAACCTTATTGGAACCTTCACTAAATAAACATTATGCCTCAGCGTAGGAAGTTTTGGGATCGGTTTGTTGTCCTATATGCAATACTGGGTAGATTATTTAGGAACTCAGTAATGCATTACTTCTTGCAAATTACAAGACTAAATATGTTTAGGTATAGGTTACTTCTTTAGAGTGATAGAACTTGATTATGTTGGATTACAGCTGGACAAATCAAATACCAACTGCTTGATCTTGGCTTTTTGAAAGTGGACTCATCTGAAGATATGGCCCTCATATCTCCTCCCCCTTTTCTACTGTCTCAAATTAAAAGTTGTGTAATTATAGTTACCAGTCATGGTGATGCAGCTATGATGCAGTTCGTGGGTCATACTTTGTGATTAGAGAGACTAATTTGTAAATTCAAAGATTCATTTTTTATGTTGCAAAATTGTTCCATTCAGAATTGTAATTCCTAAAAATGCCGACCTTTAAATGTGCAGTCTGTAAGATTTATAGTTTAAAACTCTTAAAAATATAATTGCAACAGAATTATGCTCTCTAACTAAAGGCACTGAAGACATACCCTTCAGGGTACCATTCCACCCCAGTCACAGTTTAACACCTGTGGAGATGCTTTTCCAGTGCTTTAGACTGATTTTGAACATTTATAGCCTAAACTGGAATATACGCTGCTCTAGACTCTTAAAAATGGTTCTGCAGGAGTTCTTTAGTCAACGCTATGATTCTAAAACCGTTTGAATGCATAAATGTCAAATGCATAAACAGAATGTGAAGATAGAAGATAGATATTGTTATGGTATGTTAAAGACATCTTTGTATCATGTGGCAGAGATATCTACTAAAGGTAGCATGCTTACCTTCTAGTCCTGGCCTGTTCTGCCCTCTAATACCACTTTGTATTTGCAGATGTAATAGTGAGTCACTGTAGTGTCGAGCTGAATCAGTCCAGCATGAGAGGATAAAGAGGTAGCACTGCATCCCCGTCTGCATATTGTGACCTCTTGTCAATCATGTTGATGGTCCTGCTCCCGGTTAAATAATTTAAGGACAGGTAGCCAGTGAAAGGATCAGTAAATGTAATGGTGACTGAACCTCTTCGTAAACAACAATTATTACCAATTATTACCACTGTTGCTCAAACAACTAACAAAAAAGCAAAACAAAATTAACACTGCTGCTGCTTTCCACCACTGGAGATATTCTTAGCAAGTAAAGAGATGGAGTACTGGTATGTAAACAGCTGCTAATGTTAACATTGAGAATGAGAGACTGTGTTTTCCCTTGTTTCTTATTACAGGGGTGGACACCACAGCTTTCTGGTGATATGGTTCCCCTTCTTGGTTGGACTATTAATTCGACAGGTTGCATCATCTTACAAATGGCTCCTTTAAAAAGTTTTTTTATTGTTTATTATTATATTTTTTATTATTAATTATGTTATTATATTCTCATTTTTGCTCAATAACATGTAAAATGACAGTTTCTTCTGGGTTTGTATGTAATCTGATAATGCATATTTCAAGCACAATTTCTTTCTGTGAGCAAGTTACATAATCCAGATTACATATTAGGGGTGTAACAATAATGGAGAATGGCCATTCCATTAATTATAGTGTTGAATGCAGTTTTTGAGCACCAAAGTTCATAAACAACCAACAACTCCCTCCAGCATGTTCATTAGTAAAATGTGCTACAACACAGATACAGTAAACAATTTACTTGCTTCGAATTCAGTTTAAAATATTGTGAGTATTTTGAGTTGTGAAAACCATATCATGAACTGAATCGCGGGGTGAGTATATATCGTTATCGTCCTCTTTGGGGGAGGGCATTTGGGGGCATGGTTGGTGTTTATTTTTCGTAAACAGCAGTTTCTGTTTGTACATGACCACCAATTAGTCTTCTCTCCTGCGAGAGAAAGTTGTCCTTTTTGTGTGTGTATGTATGTGTGCATGTTGACGTCTGAAAGCTGATGATGGATGTGTGTATAGAGACGCTCCTGGAGCTGTGATCTCCCACCAGATGTGTCTGAGCCAAGGGGAGAAGATCCACGCAGGCTGTCAAGACCAGAGTGCTTTCAGAGGAGACCCAGGTGTTGGCCTCCGGACAGCTGAGAGAAATAAACTGAGTGGTGTTAGGACGACGGATGCGGGAGGGAGCAGAGGTGGGTGGAGAGCGAGATGAACTCCAAATCATGTCTTAATAAACTCTTTTTGATGTACTGCTCATAAGACAGTAAAATATAATATGACTGAAGCTCAGTTACATGTAAAATGACAGATGCCTGTACTGAATTTATAAATGAGGTCATTTCAGTTGGGCCTAGCAAAGTCGAGGAACTGCATGACTGAAAGTCTGTTGAACATGTTAAGTTCTTTGATTTTTCACAATTAAACATAATTTTAATTCACAAAATCGGTGACTTTAACAAATAACTTAACAGGATGGATTAAATGATGCAAGTGCTGATGGCCTATCCAAATTCATGTTATACATAAATGTTGTTATGCCATATACACTCATCAGGCAGGAAGATAAAGGTTACCAAGAACAATAAATGATGATAAATTTAGACAGATATGGACAATATTTATTGAGCTACACATACAGAAGTAGTGTTTCTCAGTATGGCATTGGGTTTCCTAATGGTGTCCTGTGATAATCCATCCCATGCAGCTTGAAAATTCTCACACAGTTCCTGCAGATTTTGCAGTAGGCGTGAAGGTTGAGTGACACCAGGCCATCTTGATGTGTGACACATGACGATAAACTATTCATCTTGGTGCTGACCACAGTGCCTCCACACGTGGATTCGTTGGTCGTCTCCACTAAGACAAAAACGGGACTTGGCACTGAATATGACACAATGCCATTCTGAGTCACCCCATGACAGTCTGGTACGACACCATTGGTCTTTGGCAACGTTGACGTGGTGTTAAGGGCAGTCATCGTAACAATCTGCATGCATGTAGTCCTGCGTCGTGCAGCTGTCTACCAATGGTGATGGCACTAGGATGACTAATATAGGGCATCACTACTCGCTGAATGTCCACCTCTGTGACTGTTGGGTCAGTCAGGTACAGTGATTAGGCTCGTCCTTACCTATGTCACATGTGTGGCTGAGCATGAAACTTGAATCATTTGCATGTCTCATAATGTCAAACCTACCCACCAAGTCTCATTCCTGTCGGCTTTTTTGCTTCTGGGTGCAACTATTTGTGTAACTGTTTTACTAATGATGAGTTAACATGTATGCTTGAAGCTACAACCAGCTAAACTGTAACCATTTTTCAGTGCTGTTTGAAGATTCCTTCCCCATTCTTCCCCAACTTCTTTATTTTCATGAAAAGTACCCCTTCCCCCCTTTTTGTTACTATTTTGTCTTTGCCTATGGGCCAAGGGCGAGAGAGGAGCAAGATCGAAGGTCATTTTGATCTTCTGTTTTGCAGTTAACAGTGAAATACATTTAAGCATTAAAAATAATGGGAGGCCCATATTTCCTGAGGCTGTCTTGCCTAGACCCATTTGTCTCTTGGTCGGCTCCATTAGTTTGGCTCCAGAGCTCAGCACTGTCAGCCATTTCAGACAATCCAGATCGACGTAAGAGACATCTGAGCATCATCACCGTCCACTCAAATATTAGTTCAGAAGTTTCACTCGCACACCCCGTGAATACAAGGGACCTCGGAACTGCTGGAGTATCATGGATGCTAGCTACAGTCTAATAACTGATAGCAACTTGCCAAATAAAGCTGTCACAAATCACTTGAGTGTTATATGTTTAATTTCTTATTCTGCATGGATCGAAGAAGATCAAAAACACAATTCCTCGCAACATCTCTGATATTAGCATGAGCAGCGAGGCATGTTGACAGTCCATCATTAGGTCTGTCATGCTATCTGTTCTGAATGGAAATGCGGCTGCTAATATTATTCAGCGTCTGCTCAGGAAAATGAACTTTCATCGCATTGCGAGCATGCTTTAACAACCGCACAGAGAGCGTGGCATGCAATTTTATTATAATCAGAAGGGTGCTCAAAAAAATGTTGCCTGGATTGACAGTGTGGTTTAAGTGTAGTGTGCAGACTCTGAAAGTGAATACACCCTCCTCACTAGAACAAAAGTTATCTACAACAGCTCATTCTCAGAAAAACTGTCTGAAACGGATGGAAAAAGATCAGTACCTTATTTCCTAGGAATAGCTATTATACGTAGTGTATACCACTGTACTTATACAGTGTAGTATTTTGGGAGCAACATAGTTAGGTTAAAAACATAGTTTATGTTAAAAATATGGAAGTGTTATTAATAGATAAGCTATATAAATTCTAAGCTATTATCTACTTATTGGAAAATACTATGAATAGCTGATTAATTAGCTGGTTATTGGTCTCAAATATGAGGCACTGTGGATGTCAGTTTTTTTAGAAGTTCATTCTCAATAAGGTACATATTTCTCAGTTAACATGAAATCATATACAGCTCCATTTATCTGTGAAAATGCCTTCATTTTCACAGGTACCTACCAACTGTTTCAAACTTGCAAGAAATTAATTTAATTGTAGAGTCATTTCATACACATGTTTATCTTCAAAGACACTGCTTTTATACAAATGAGATCAGTGTCCCCAAACTTTTGAGTAGTGGTGTACAAATACTTATTTACCATATAATGATATTAATTGCATTTATTGTGCCTTTATAACATGTTCATGTTTTTCCAGGAGCTTTCGGCTTATTGAAGAAATCTGCAGGGATGTGTTCTCCACACCTCCAAGGTTCTGTTCTAGAAGCTGGTTGCTTCATTTATGTTTCTTGTGATCCAGGTAAGCCCAGACAAATTCAATGATGCTGAGGTCTGGTGGTCAGGTGGTCAGTCCATTGTTCTGAAAACACAGGCAGCTTCTTTGTTTGATCTCCAAATAGTCTTTGTTTAGTCTGTTTTCATTTCTCAGTAAGGGTTTCTTAACAGCTACACATCCTTTCAGAGCCATAGCACTGAGTTGTCTTCTCAGAGTGGAAGGATGGACAGAAACCAAATAGAGCTTGATTTTCTCCTCTCTCTCAAAGATGAAAGGGTTAAGTGCTGTTTTTCTGATGGTTGCTTATTTGGTGGTCTACTAGGTCTTGCATGGTTGTTGGTGTTCCCAATGTCTCTATAACATTTAATACATTACATGTTAAAGTATTGTCACTGTCCAAAGAAAAACAAGTGTCTCAGAAATGGTAATTTTACAGGAGACACCAGAAAAGTTAAATTGATGATAAATCTGTAGTTTTGGAAAGTCCTGTTTGTTTACTTTCCTTAAACCACTCCCCCCCACACACACACTTAGTTATGCAATGGATTATCTTATATCTATCTCTTATATCTAGAGTCCTCAGATTAATAACTCTTATGCTTTACAGCATGTTTTTTACTGGAGATGAAATAAATGGAGGGTGGTCTCTGACTTTTACCCAGTGCTGTACTTATGTGAAAAGTAAATGTGTTCTGATTTGATTTGTGGAAAGTAAAAGCCTCAAAAGTTAACTTACTGCAAACATTCAAGAAGTTAGTGTAGGCTACCAGTCATGCATCCACATGACCTTACTCATTGAGGAAACGACTACATTCATAATGGCTCTGTTTTTGAGTATAGCTAAATTGACACTTTTATTGCAGCATTCTTGGTTCAGTCAATCTGCCTTTATATATTTATATAGGCCTTGCAGATAATTAACATAACCTGGTAGAACTCCTGTCGTCCAGCCTTTAGATACAGACATAGATCATTTCAAGTGAAAGCAAGAGGTCTCTGTTGTATGGGCCTATTTTTGACATCTCTTCAGCTATTTACATTTAGCACTGCCAGCCATCAGAGCCATCAGCGCGCTCTTTTACGCACAGGACCATTAAGTATTCTCAGACAGGGCTCATTTCCATAAAATATTCTTTGTCAAAACCTAAAAAGTGCAAATGAAACAGGCCTTGAGGTATGATAGCAAAGCCCTGTGAGCTGCCGTAAATGACCTCAATTATGCACTTGGAGAGTAAGAAAGGTGCCTGGCAAAGTAGAACCTTTGAATGACAAGCCGTCGCAGGAGCCGTTTTTCTTTGGGTCCATCTCACCTTGATGAGCACTTTGAATTTGTAAATCAATGAGGGAGAGGGAGACAGAGAGAGGGAGAGAGGGAGAGAGAGAGCGTGTAAGTGCTGAGTGATAACCCAAGCTGCCGTGTTCAATGAGTGAATTGTTTGCCTGGGTCTCCATTACTGCTCTCTCTGGGAGCCTGGGCTGGGATTAATCTGTCAAAAGGAGATAGTTTAGCATTGATGAATATGACATGTGACCATTGATGATGTTGATTTTATCTCTCGAGATTAGCGAGATTTACTTGGGATGGGTAATAATGTCATTTGCTTGATGCAGTGGATCTGTTTACGAGCTGATTAAATCGCGAGGCTCCTGCTTCATTTCATGCTATTTAGTTTATGGCTTCATTACTGCAAGCACAAAAGCTGTGGACATTTCCGCATCCCATGTCACCATAAATCACTGCTTAAGATGCTGTGCATTTCAGCAGGACACCTTTTAGTGGAAAGGTTGGGTGGGAAGAAAGGCATCCTTAAAGAAGGCCTCACTTCCGCCTGGGTTTAGTGTGGAGCATGCTGATGGATGTCCTATTCAGGCTGACCCATGGAGCAGTGGTGAAGCATCTTTCTCATGTGCAAGGCTCTGATGATAAAGCCCCTTTATAAAGGGATTTGGTGTCATTACCTTAATCCCATAAATCAAGCTACTTTCCTGAAATGAGGAACATAATGCTCTCTGACTTATGTCTGGGAGTTCAGCACTTTAGTGCTGCTTACATATTGACACAGCTGTTGCTCTAACCATAGGCTTAGCCGAGCATGGCACGTCTGTGTATTTTGTCACACGCCTAGTAATTACATCTGTGCTGGTGGTAATTCTGGGCTATTAAACAAGGGAGCGGAGTGTGAATCAGTGTCCAGGTCCAGGTGCCTTCTCAGGCTGAGCTCTCTCAATGATGTCAGGGTTTAGAATAGTGCCATGTCAGCCCAGGCCTAGCTGGCTGGGGAGAGGTGGGGGGTAGCGGGGGGACCACAAGGCCTTGCGTTTCAGCACTTCAGCATACCAGGACAGGGCCTTGAGAGACATGCCTTTAATGTGGCCCATAAACCTGCTATTCATCTTCACCAGTGCAATTAGTTATTCTAGCACTCCAGGCAGGACTCGGCCTCAGTAGCCACATATGTGAAGGGAAAGCGTTCACCTCAAGATGACACCGTTTCAAAGGGAATTAATGAGCACTAGGACTTTATGAGCAGGATAGGTGAGTCATAAAGTCTTGTTTGTGTTGTTTTTGGCCGGTGGCAGGTTTTGGACAATGGTTCCCTTTCCCAAAGGCCCTCCTAAAAAACAGCCCTTGGGCCACTGCTGCAGTCCTAAACCTCGACCTCCAGCGCTCTCGTACTATCTATCCCATGACCTCCATATTTTTTGATCGCCAGCATATCCTCCTCAGAAACACATGTAGCCTCACCATTCCTTCAGGAGGCTTTTCCAGGGCTCAGTGGGACCCCCCTACATGCCAAACAGCAGAGTGGACCCTCGCCTTTCTTTATCTCCCACATAAACAGGCTCTCCGTGCAGAGCTGATCAGGAGTGTAAGTTGCGCTCTGTAACTCTGGGCTCCTCTTTATTCTCGGCAGGGTAATTTATGCACACATGTGCCTGCGAGCTGCTCTGATGACAGGCCCGGGAGGAGGGGCACATGATGAATGGCTTTCCATCGGGGACCGCCACACAGCCACCATGATGTGGGGAAAAATGGAAATTGCTCTCTTTCACCGTCATTACATCAGTTTAAAGCTTGTGTGGGCCTCCGGAACACTCTCTAGTAGCTCGGTCTGCTTTTTTGAGGAAAATGTTTTTTTTTGTGTGTGTGTGTGTGGGGGGGTTAATCTCTTATTTAGTAAATTGTTAATGTGCATTAAATAATTTAAATTGTAAAGTGCGTCGTAGTTATCACAGTCTAATAATGCACTACGCTCATACTAAAGTAGCTGAGCCACATGGAGTTTCGCTTCAAGCTCCACAGACCGGGTCAGTTCAATATGAATAGAGCTGATTTCCGTGACAACATGCACACAGAATTGCCCATACAGCTGATTATTAGACTGATTATTAGACTAGAAAGTCTAACTAAATTCGTTGAATGTTGCGCTTGAGCTCGGCCTCTGAGATCATACAGAGGAAGATATCAGTTATTATTGCATTAATATTAAACACATATAAAACTCGAATATTCAAGTATAGCCGCCTGTAAAGATAACTGTGCTAAAGCAGGGTATCTCAACCTGTGGGCCGCGGACCACCAGTGGGGCATGAAACACTCTGTAGCGGTCCGTGGGCCTGTACTCAGGTGGAGGCAGTAGTCTGTAGTGGGCCGGAAATGTCATCTATAACCATAACAGTGTTATATTAAGTGTATTAATATAAATATTATTAATGTACATATACACATAAAATGTCTCAGTAGCAGGCTCATAAAACATCTTCAGTTTGAGGCAACATAGCCGGTGGCTAGCTATTGATGGAGAGGCTTCTTGGGGCGCTTTAAATTGTTTGCATTTAACAATATCATAATTTTCTTTAGCTAAATTTCTTGGAGAAATTATATTCCTAAAAGCTGATTTTATTTTTCTGGTGGGCCGCTATGCTTTGTAGTTATTATCAGGTGGGCCTTGGGGCGGAAAAGGTTGGGAAGCCCTGTGTTAAACTGTTGTCAGTGCAGCTTTTTCTTCAGTGTTTTTACGCACAGTTCAGTGCGGTGTAAATATTCAGGTCTTTCAAACTCAGATTTAGGTTTAAAAATATATAATAATAATAATAATAATAATAATAATAATAATAATAATAAAAGGTCGACCTTTCTTTAAATCTGAGTATACAGCAACGCGCACTTTTTAGCTGCTTAGTTATTTTTGAGGCGACTTGCAGCGAAATACTGAGCAGAGGAGTGGAGGGTAAGCTGATAGTAACCTAATAATCAGCCTTAAAGGCCAGAAAACGGACTGTCATATGGCTAAGAAGAAACCCCACATATCTTAACCACAAAATCCACAAAATAAAGCTGCACAAACTTTTACAAGTGTTGAGACTTTAGCGGTGACGCGTAGCCTCCTGTAGAGCGCTCACCGCTAACATTGCTAATCCGCACCACTGCTTCCTCATCAGCTCCAAACCGAACACATACAATCAGAATAATAAAATACAGCGCATTCACACAGGCTAGGAGAGCGCTCCAGCGCGGTGCCGGGCAGTGGCCATCCTGGCAGCAGCTGCTGTCATTTAATTGATAGTAGAGGAGCATGCAGAGCGCAGCTAACATGAGCTGGACATTCACATAAATACAGATATTAGTTCTTATTTCATGTATCATTTAACCATCATAAGCAGTTATTTGTTTATTCAATAGTAGAAATTATATTTAGTACATGTAATGTGGAGTTTAACCCAACAGAGCTCATTCCTGCAGAGAGATAAAACTGGCGACTCAGAACTGGCAATGCTTATATTGCAAAATGAATGTTATGAAATAATAATTCATATTTAAGGATAAGTGTGTGGCCCAGCTAACTTTCTTTAATTAGTCTAAAATATGAGCTCAGACTCATTAATATCTGAGGCAAAAAACGTGCTTTCCCACGTATTAGTCATACAGAACACTCGCGCGTTTAATATTAAGTGATTTGGCTCAGTTGTAAATCCTAACAGTGCGTTCTTATGGGATATGTTGCCCATTTTCATGGGCATATTTTTAGACCTAAAACCTCCAATAAAACACAACAAAAACAAAGTCATTTAAAGCAGCCCAAAGGAAACTGAGTCAAAGGAAACTGAGGACGCAAATATGCAACAGATTGTTTTTTTCTTATTTTCCCAGAATACATACAAAAAAATACCAATTCTCTCTCCATGGTATACACCTGAAAAATAACGGCCATTTCAAATTATGCGGACAATTTTGGGATTAAAAAAAAGAAAGAAAAAAAATTATAATAAAACAAAACAAAAACAAACAAACATGCATGTAAATTATTTTCCTTTTCAATGTGACATTAAATAAGAACGTACAATACAATCATAGCAATTCCAAATCAACGTGGAAAACCGTAGAGCCCCTATTGTTTATTAGTACTCTAACGTGGCTCTCGCTTTCGCCTACTGACTTTAATGCACTTCTGAGTTGCTCTGGTATTTTTCCTCTGCGTTATTGTCCGCTTTGAGCCGACAGAAATAAATACGGGAGAGGGGGAGGAGGGAGTCCACGGATCCAGTCCTTCAGTGGCGCGCTGCTATAAAAGTCTTTATATTTCAATCTTTATAATCTATAAATTCTTGGGGGAGGAAACGGGGGTGTCGGGGGTAAAAAGAGTCCGTTTCACTGGTATCCAAGCGCCGATGCTGTGGTCAGTCTCTGGCCGTAGAGTGCATAGGGGGAGTAGTAGGGCCCGGTGGCGGCCGGCACGGGCACTGGGGCTCCGGCTGTGGGCAGTGGGCTTTTAGAGTACGGGTGATAGCGGCTACTCAGTCCCAGCGCGTGGTGCGGGCTCCTGAGCGCGAGCGTCCCGGGACTGCCCGGAGCCCCTGAGGCCGGCATGTGCATGTGGCAGGCCATGGCCGCGGCAGCGGCGGCGCTGGCGAGAGACGACGAGCTCGGGTAGCCGGACATGAGCTTATCGGCCCCGGTGAACGCCGTGTGGGTCCGCAGATGGCTCAGGAGCTCCTCGGACGAGGAGAAGCGCTTGTCGCACGGCCCATTTGCCGACACCCAGTTGCAGGCGTGCGGAAGCGGGTCGTTGGGTAGCACGAAGCCGTACGGGTAGAGTGCGGCGTGGCCGCCGAACGATGGCGGCGTGGAGTGGACGGAGTGCAGCGGGTGCGCGGGGTACACGAGCGGGTATCCGGACTTGAGGGCGGAGTCGTGCGCGCACGAGGCGC
>CM067478.1:10320900-10378273 GCA_034552555.1 Semaprochilodus insignis
ATATATATATATAAAACTTTAATCAATATATTTAAGCTGCTTCACTCTCTCACGTAGGTTGGAAATAAGACCCCGTCCGAAAGGAATTCATTTAAGCAGTACTAGGTACATACTGTCCCTCCTCTGCCGGCCGTTTAAAGTGGAGCCGAGCGAAGCAGAGAGCTGCAGCTCCGTATATGCAAAGCTGCGTGATGGATAACAGGGTGGCTGTTTTTGTGCAGGGCCTGTCGCTGCGTGACACACCGCGTGAGTTATTAGGGCACAGAAGGGCAACCATAAATTTCCAGCGTCAGGCCAAAAAACTCTCTTTATTGTCTGCATGACGAATGGGCTTCTGAAGCAGACACCAAATACTCGGCATTAGCCTTAAATGGGAGCACATTTTTCAAGGCCATAATTCAGGATATTTAAATAGAAAGTTTTACATGCTTCCGTATATTTCATATCAGTGACATGTTTATGAATCACTCCCTCCATCTAAACAGAATTATTTGCAGCGCCGAGCTCCCCGCACGTGGACTCTGTTGCTCGAGAAATAAGGCAGAGGCTCATTTCTTTTACCTGCATGTTATCATTATTATTATTATTTCAGCGCGCACGGAAGAATTAAAAACACTGGATACACGATCGATATTATAGGCTATTAATCAACGATAAAAGTTCGGTATTTCCAGGGTAAGACTTTTAACGGAAATGTGTTCAGTTTTAGCCCACACAAATAAAGAGCAGTCACACTGTTAACTTACTGACAGTCTGTTAAAAGGCAAATGAGTCATTCTTTAGGGCGAGTTTAGTTATTGGCTTTGCCTTTTTTTTTTTTTTTATGATGGATGGAGATAAATAAAAAAGAGACAAACAAACACAGTCTCGAGTCTTCATTTACTGCATCACTGTCTAACACGCACCAAGTAAAAAGTACTAGCCTGGCGAACCACTGTACCTGCTCTCACAGGTTACGCGCTTCCAGCGGCAGACGGAGCGAACAGACAGGAGCTTTTTTATCACCGTCCTTTTGTCTTTTCGCTCCATATTTTATTTAGGAAGTTGCCGCGCCAGTGCCGTCCTGCT
This sequence comes from Semaprochilodus insignis, assembly GCA_034552555.1. NCBI lineage: Eukaryota > Metazoa > Chordata > Actinopteri > Characiformes > Prochilodontidae > Semaprochilodus > Semaprochilodus insignis. The sequence goes on from CM067478.1 coordinate 10,321,969, forward strand.
CGCTTATCAGTAAGCAGACTAAGCCGAGAGCTTTTATTGCTGTTTGCGATCGCTGCGCCGCTCCTGTCCTGCCTGCCTGCCTCCCTCTCTCCCACTTCCGCTTATGGGCGGTTCTGCGTGACGCAGCGCGTGACGAGTTGCCTGCTGGGGCACACACAATAACACCACCACCACCAGCAGCAGCAGACTGTTTAAACTTCATTCCAGGCCCAAATCAACAAAATCAACATCCAGACAAACAGAATTAATTAGGTAAATATATACACTATTGTTCTGAGCCTGATTGTGTGTGACTGGGCTGTTATCAAGCTGCGGATGTTAATAAACGAAATTAAAGTCTTATGCTGTCGCTAGAGGACTAGTTGAAAAAAAGGAGTTATTAGCATTGTTGCTAATCCCACTCGGACTAATCTGGTACACCATAAAGTTACAAATTCAAAAGAAAAGAAGACTATAAACTACAGCAGCCTATACAAACTATATACTCTCTTTATATTTTATCCTGAGATTAAGATTAACCACAATTAAGTGCACAAAATACACTCCAATATAAAATAATAAAAGAATGGGCCTTTTTCTGTGTTTAAAAAGGTCCATTCTTTTATTATTTTATATTGGAGTGTATTTTGTCCACTTTATTGTTTTCTATGTCTTTATGTCCATTTGGGTTTACATACTGAAAACAGTCAATTCAATTTTTTACCTTTTTAGAATTTAACAGGCTGTTTTTGTTATTGTGCCTTACAGCCAATTTTATCAGCTCCACTTACCGTCTAGATGCACTTTGTAGTTCTACAATTACAAACTGTAGTCCATCTGTTTCTCTACCCTACCTTTACCCTGTTGTTCATGACCCCCACAGGACCACCACAAAGCAGGTATTATCAGCACTGCAGTGACACTGACATGGTGGTGTGTTAGTGTGTGTTGTGCTGGTGTGAGTGGATCAGACACAGCATGCAGCTGGAGTTCAAACACTGTGTCCACTCACTGTCTACTCTATTAGACACTAATACTGTACTGGTCCACCTTGTAGATATAAAGTCAGAGACGATAGCTCATCTGTTGCTGCACAGTTAGTGTTGGTCATCCTCTAGTCCTTCATCAGTGGTTATAAGACACTGGCCGCAGGACGCTGCCCACAGGACGCTGCCCACAGGACACTGCTGGCTGGATAGTTCTGGTTGGTGGACTATTCTCAGTCCAGCAGTGACAATGAGGTGTTTAAACACTCCAGCAGCACGCCTGTATCTGATCCAATCACACCAGCACAACACACACTAACACACCACCATTACGTCACACACATATATATGCACACACACATCTGTCTAAAAGCTCTTTTCTGATTGACTGTCCTGTTTGTACCTCATTAAAATAGCACTCAATACGATCTGAGATTATCTTTCAACTTCAGCATGAATGGGCGGGGCTAAACGCATATTGGCTGAATTGTTGGGTATATGTAAATAGATTTTTAACTGGATTCCAGTATTGTATAACTTCATTTACTATATACAACACATGTGAGCTGATATACTGGTGTAGTCCATAGAAAATGAGGCATTATCACAAGTGAGAAACAGGAGAATTAGCACTGATGTAAATTCATCATAGCACAGCTAACCTGACTTAAAGCAGCTACATGGTCTGACGGGATCTTCCCAGAGTTTCAGCTCTTCCACAGATACTTTGGTAGGCAGCGTTATAAATTGCGATGTTTGGGCTGCTGAGACCCTCTGTAGTGAAACTCCACTCCTTGCAGTCACTTGTGGACAGAGGAGCCAGAACAGCAGCGGCTCTTGTGTAAGCGCTTGAGGAAAGCGTGATAACCCTCTCATGCACGCTGCTTCCTTCTCTGATCAGCTGACTCGAGCATGCGGAAGAAGGCAATTAGAAACGTTACTTGCTGAGAAAGCCCAGATTAAAAAGTTGCAATACGTCCAAAGCAGAGTAGCAGCGCAAAGAGGAAAAGTTTAGTATTCTCGTCTGTCCTGCACCTGATAGGCTGTTTGCGCTCTCTGACCTGTCAGCGGTCTGGAATGGCACACAGCGAGTCACAGGCTGTACTGAATGGGGATCAGGTAAGTGCTGAAATGGTCTGTGTTCTGCCATTGCCTGCTTCATAGTCATGTACTCGGCGCACACGCTACCGGCTAGTATGTCTTTAAGTTGTTTACCGCAGTTTAGATTTTTCAGTGGCGAGAAAAGTACTTCGTAACTGCGTCATGTGACAAGTGGGCGAGTTGTGAGCACAGTAGGCAGTCTCTTATAGGGCAAGTTGCCGGCACATAGAACAGCAGTGTACACTCATAGGCTGAATCTCAAATAGCTCCCTACTTCCTATATAGTGCACTACATAGGTCATAACACTATGACCCCTACACCCACTTAGTGCACTACATGTTAGCTGGAGAGTCATACAGCTTGTGGCTAAATGTATCTGACTTTCTATTGGACATATAATCCACGGTTTGAATTTAGAAGCCTTTATTTCATGTTCTTCTTAGTGAACTACACAGGGAATAAGGAGCCATTTGGGATTCAGCCATCCAAGTCCTAGGATCCTTTACATGATATGGGGGTGCTTTATATTTTTCTACTGGCGTTTATTTATTAGTTACAGAAATCGCGTAAGGGTAAGGGTGCAGTTTTAATTATAGGCTATTTTATCAAATCTTCGTCTTATACGGGGAACATGCACATAATATCAGAGCTTGCCTGTAGATGAGATCAGATGCAACCAGACAACTATATGCTCTGACGTCACAACCACAGCTAACTGAGAAAGAGGATGCTCTTTTCCTACTGAGCAAATAACAGGCCTGGACTTCAGCTCCCGGAAAATAATTGCAATTTAAAAATTACAGTCATAATAATGATCAGAAAAATTGCAATTAGATATAATTCCCAAATCGTTCATCCCTAGTTACAGAAATGTAAAGCATGAATAATGTAAACCCATGCTCTGCGCAAGTTGTGTTGTCTCTACTACACACGTGACCCAGCCCACGAGGAGCTTGCTCATTTCTAAATAAATTGAATCAGATGTGCTAGATGAAGGAAGGAAGGCATAAAGATGAGCATAGTGTCTGGATCACCAAGTCTGGGATTTGGGATTTACTTAAAATGCTATGAGAAGTGGGGCCGCATATCTATGGCTGAACAATTTGGGAAAAATATCTAATTGCGATATTTCTGATCAACAATGCGACTGCGATTTGAATTGCAGTTATTTTAAAAAGTTATGTGAACTAAAGTCCAGACCTGTTATTTTGGTCAGTCAGACAAGAGCATCTTCTGAAGAAGGCATGTCGGTCAGACTGCCAGTTAGCTATGGTTGTGATGTCACAGCTTAAAGTTGTTTGGCTGCCTCTGATATGATGTAACGTTCCCCACTTACGACAATTTTGGTAAAATAGGCCGTAATTAAAATTGCAGCTCCTGCACTCTTTTAAATTGTGATTTTGATATAAAATCGATTGATCTTCCAGCTCTACACATAACTGTGCTGAATAGCTTTTAAGATGCTCAGTTGAGTAATTTATACTAAAAAAAATTAGTGTTGCATTAAGTTAACATTATGCTACTGAGCTGTCATAGAACTATGCTTAAAAGTAGGTTACCCATATAAGAAAGATGCACATACAATATAAGCTAGGCCACACAGAAAGACAACATGAAGGTGGTGAGTGAAACAAGAAAACGATATGCAAATAGAGACTGTACAAGGTTACATTGACCAAACAATTGACAGTAACATGCTCGGGACTGCAAGAACGCTGTCACAGGCAATGGAAGGTAGGGATGTGAATATATAGTGTGCTAGACTGGAAGGAAGAAGGATTTCAGGCGTCCGCCTAAACTTCAGTTATTCCATAACTACATGTAGTAAATCTGACCACTTCATTTCATAGTAAAAACAAGTCAAGTTGTATCTTTTTTGGTGAACATGGGCTGCTTTAAGAGTGCTAGTTAATCAACCATCACCAACATCAGCTGTCTAAGCTAAATTACCTGGAAAGTTAATTACCCACACATTCACACAGCAACCAACAATGCTCCTGAGTATGTTCAACTAGCGTTCATGTCTTTATGATATATTTGTTGGAAATCCCATGTGAAGTCTCAGAGTATTGTCAATCACTGTAGCAAAACATAAGGAGAAGATAATACCAGAGTATGTTCACACCCTGGTAGATTTGGTCCCCCAGTGTTCACTTCTTGGCTACAGGCTATCTCTCCTGTAAACTTCCATTTTAGAGATTGTTCTGACTGTGACAATATGTTTGATCTATTTATTACTGAATTTTTATTAATAGTGTAATGGAAGTGCTCACCCTTTTACTGGCTGTGCTTGGAAAAATGAATCTCTCTCTCTCTCTCCCCTTTTTTTCTGAATTTAAAGGTGTCCTACATCGGGCATGACTGTGAGACCATTCCAGATTTCCTTGGAGCCAAATATGGAAGCGTTGCAAGGCGACTAGATCTCAGCTTCAACCTACTGCGGTAAGATGTCAGTAATACAGACACACAGAAAACCTAATGATGAACATATGCACTATGAGTACCAAGACTACAGAGTGAGAGAGTTCTGTACAATAACAGTCTGAAGTGATTTGCTTTGATATGAAAAGGTCAAAAAGCAAAGAGAAACACGGCGCTATCATGACAAGTACATCACTTGTTGTCTGGGCACTCTTGGATGCTGTTGATAGGATGAAGAGCTGGTTGCACTGCACTCTGTTTGAGTGTTTCTGTGAACACACGTATATATATATTGTCCTTGACATTAATCTTTGTTTGGCACATGTGTTTTCAAAGTTCGGTGTAATACATCCCTTTTCCCTCCACTTCTGTTTTCCTATTTCTCTGCGATTACACCATCCTGTGGTGAGCTCTTTGGAAATACACTTTTGTTGCATTAATATCTTTTGAAATTCTCGTCACAACAAGTTCATGTCTGTGTAATCTTGCAACATGCCATGGAATTATAGCTGTGACATCCACTCTGCTTGTTTAAGTTACCTAGATTCCTTCTTTTATGAAGCAGCACATCTCATTAAAAATAAGGTAACCGCTTGTGAATCAATAGTCTAAACAGAAAAAAACTTCACTCCAGACTGACTGAAGTTCCTTACTGTCGGAGGGAGCGTTTAGAAATATTTAACTGATCAACAGCAGCATCACATGACATGAAACGTTTGACTCGATGTACCTGCCACGCATGGAGACAGATTTTTGCATTAAGTGCAATTTAATATCCGCATTATGTGCATTATGTGGTTTGGAATGTCATCAAGACATCAAAGGGCCCGAGCCATGAAGAGGCATGCTGTGGCTGTATGAAAGCTCTGATCAATAAATGTGACATGTTAATGCCGAACAAATAGAATAAAAGATTCCTTTGACAGGACATGAAGAAGCACCTTGTGGCAGCCGGGGAGGGGGGGATGCCATTTCACCAGCAGGACTAGCAAAGTTGATCTGACAACTAAAAGAGCAGAGATGATGGTTATAAGGTGCTTTTGTTTCAGACTTCTTTTCTTGACCTGTCAGGCCTTGAAGGACTCTGAATGGGCCTCTCTTTGTCATGTGAAAATTGTCGTCTTGAGGCAGTTATCTGAGCTGAAAATGTGGATTCTTTCGTTTAATTGATTCGCCTTGCGCTCGAGACTGTCAGATTAATAATTGCTAAATCCTGCGCTGCTTCAGTGTGTCGTGCAAAAATGTGTGCTTATCAGTGCATTAATATTCCTAATGAGCCTGCGCCAGTGGCTTACCAGCACAGGGTGTTTAAAACCCAGTTTGCTTTTTCATTCGCTGAGACGCATGCGTTTTCAGGCATTTTATATACTGTGTGTTGGGCGCAGTATGTGCTCACAGTAGTCCTCTTCATTAGCTAGATGAATGGCCAGTGATGATATTATGCTGATTTATACAAGATGTGGAAGGAGCCAAGACAAAGAAATAGGAGTTTGTGAGAGAATGCTTAATTTGAATTTGTTTCTGGGGTCTTAATTGAATGCCTTTTAATAGGACATTTAATGCTGTTATAGCTTACTCTTTTAAAATCATTGCTGAGGTTTGTCTGCACGGGAGTTTGATATTGTTTCTAGCTAATAGAGATTCTTTTGCAAGTCCACTTTTCAAGCATATCTGCTCCCAAATGTTCGGAAACCAGGAGAAGGTATTAAATGATTTTCAGACTGCAGAAAAATTGAATTTGCTGCTCAAAGGGTACATGATCAGATTGGATTTGTGTGTCCAGACATCTTCAACATATCTGCATTGTCCCAGCACTTTTGTCCCTCTGGATATGACATTGTCGTTGTTTATTCAGAGTGTTCCGAGTATGCTGCTTGAAATATGATTTGAGCATCCAGAGTGTCCAGACTGAGATGCATCTGTAACAATCTGATGGAAATAACATTTCAAACTACCAATGTGGTTTGAATCCGATTAGCAAAACATTTTTTTTTTTGTTGTCCAGAAGTTCAGACATCAATCTGGGTACAATCTGGATGTGCCAAACTCAGATTTGGGCTGGCGACCTGAAAAAATGCCATAGTTACATAGTACACAGTTGATGATTGTGGAAAAAATAAAATTGGGGTAAGTGACCTACTGGTCAAAGCTTGCATACTGGGCAGCTCACACCTTATCTGACAAAGTCTGCAGTGTTAAGTGCTTCATTATGCCATACGATAACTGACACACCTGGCTGTGACATACGGTGTTGTGCAAACCTCAGCACCCACCCTTTCATTTGTTTAATGTCCAACTCAAATGACCCTTGAGTGCAAGTTATAAATTTATTTTGGAATCAGGAAAAAAAACATAAATTCACATGAAGTCTCAGCAATCTTTTTTTGTACCCAACGTCCACCCTGTGCCTTTATTACAGCTTCCATTCTTTTTGGGAGACTTGCTTCCAGTTTCTTAAAGAAATTTGAAGGGATAGTTTTCCATACCTCCAGTCTTAGACACTGGATGCTTCTCATGATGCAAATAATCCTTAATACATTCAGTGATGTTTAGGTTTGGCCATTGTTATCAGAACACTGGCAGCTTCTCTGATCAAGTAAATTTGGATCTTCTCAGCAGTGTGCTTATGATCGGCATCTTGCTATAGAACGCCCCCCCACCTCAAATGTGTTCCGGAGGGTATTACATGATGCACTTATCAGTATTCATGATGCCTTCAATCAAAAACAAATCACCAACTCCAGATGTTGTTCTACATCCCCAAAAACCTGCACTGATCCTCCACCATACTTGAGTGATGGTTGTTGTTATGGTTGGATAGGGTCTTTTGATGCTTCAGTGATGTACATTCCGCCTTCTGTTACTTCCAAAGACCTCAAACTCATCAATTCATAAAACCTCACAAACAGAAAATACCACACCTCAGATGTCAGGTTTTGTTGTGTTCTAGTGCAATTTTTCTTCCTTTACATCTATCTGTTTTCTCAGTAATGACTTCTTGACAACTACAAATCAGTGTGTAGTTGTACAAGTGTAATATCTCCTATCTAACTCTCAGAAATATCCTTCTTTAGCTGCCCAAGAAAGACATTTCCGAGGCAAGTACGGTGTGTTGGGGTAGTTGTTTATATGACTGTAAATGTTTATGTGTCTTTTTGAAGAAGAACATAATGCCAGTGATACCGTCAGGAGCAGCCTTTGTTGGGAGGACACAGCTTTTAGCTGCTGGTGTTAAGACAGGAAGGATGGAGGAGTAAAGGTGGCAATAGAATGCACAAAAGTACAAAGTGGACAAAAACTTTTATTTCATATTATATTTTGCGTTGAAGGCTTTTGTGTATCTTTCTGTTAAATACATATTTCCTGATACTTAAATAATATCTTGTATTTAAAGGCTGTTTGACTGGAAAATCAATCAATCAAACAAATAACTGTCACACCTTTATTATGGAGTGATTATAAAGAATAACCATGTTAGCTAAATTGTTTTAAGGTGTTTTTTGTGCCCTCAAATCTAAAAAAACCCACAATGAATCGTTCCTTGAGGGGCTGGGGTTTAGGTCGGCACGAAAATGTGACTTGTAACAAGACGAGCATGTGATCAAAATCAGGGAATGTGGTGTACAAGCATGCACTGCCTGGCTCCACCCTAAAGTGCAGACAAAAGCCTCATAGTGAAAGTGTAATAGATGGACATCCTGCTCTCGAGCATGAATTCACTATTATGAGAAAAACATAAAGAAGTGGTTAGCTTTAGAGCCAAGACATGTTAATGTGGGTTCTTCTGGAATGCTCTATGTGTCTGGACAGAGGATTTTTTTCATAGTGCTCTGGTTCGTTCCAGAGAGTGTGTTGAGAGAAAGTAACCCCATAAAGTGAGGTCTTGGGGTCTTCTGTAAAGGAACTCTGGAAATGGAAATCAGACAGAATATGAGCGGTGAGCAGGGCTTGAGGTGACGAGAGAGAGCGCTCTTCACTGTTTGTGTCCTTTCTGACGAGAGTGGTGTCAAGGAGCATGCATGTTAGCATGCATGTGGACTCGCATTCAGTTTATCAGACCTTTCCACATGGTGCTGTTTATCAGGGGTTAACATTAAATCACAATGATGGCACAGCAGCACCTGTCCAAGGCCGGAGCGCGGAGAGGTAGCAGATGATTGGCTCCAGAGGTAATCCCAGGATGGGTTTCAGGAGCAACCTGTCATATACGTGCAGTCTAGCCATGAACTGTTGTCAGAGTGTCCTGTTCGCTTGCGGACATGCGCGACAGTGGAGGTTATTGGATGTTGAAGACAAAGGAGATCTTATTGTCTTGTCTAGTCTTCTCCAGATGAGCTGCAAACAGGATGCACCTCAGTCATGCTGAGGTATGAGGTAGCCATGATCTCCCTTCACTAGTGTCACTTTATGTCATAGGAGCTCGACAGCCACTCTGTCATCAGAGCTGGCTTTTATTACCTGCTCTGATATGAGCCATGACCAGCAGTCGGGTTGGAGGATCATCCATGCCTGGCAGATTCTCACCGCAGCGTTTTGTTTCTGCGGTTGCTTTTCTGAAAAGGCAAAGATTAGTTGTGGTATTTGGTATATATTGATTCATTTTGTGCTAGCATTTAGCATATTAAAGGCTAATATTTGGGAAGTTTGACTGCCTGGCTTGAATTATGACATTTGTATTAATCTTTGAACCAAATGTAAGATAGATAATGTAAATACAATATATATGCATTTTTATTTATAAATGAATATATTTTTTTATGAGCTTTTAACATTGCATCATTTGAAGGGGCCATTGCATCCTTTATTTTTTTTCTCTTCCTCCCTCAAATTTAACTTCTAACAATTGTGTGGTTTTATGAACCAAAAATGGCCACAATTCACTTTACATGACCATTTTCCAGCCCCTCTTTATCTCTTTATTATTAAACAGGCTGTTTGTGTTACTGTGCCTTTAAGACTGATCTGAGATAAATAAGCTCAGTTCTGATTGGCTGATTGTCCTCTATTGTACTCATTCAGAAAAGCACTCAGAGCTGAAACATTCCATTGAACTTCAATCTGAGTGGACGGCTCTAAACTGCTGTAGGCTGAATAGGTGGAAATATGTAAATGTGTTGGTTTCTGTGACATCACAGAAACAATAAATTAAAAAAATAAAGTTTTTATATATGGACTGTAGAGACTGGGAAGTGACTAGTAAAGCTGAGACAATGTTTACATATTACCTCAGACACAAAAGCGAGGGAAATTGGGTTTTCCATGAAATGGGCACTTTAAAACATTGCTATTATTAATCTCTTAATGAGCTTGGAACCACCAGCCATTCCAGACACGCATTGCTTAATCCTAAAACATGAGAATAACTTAGTTGCAAGTACCGGTTTCCTTTGTTTTCGATGTAATTACTAAAAATAGTGAGGAACTCTCAGTACCTCCTAGGCCTTATGATTTTCGTGAAATCCTAGTTTTCACACCGTTTTTACGCTTTATATCATTTTTTTACACTTTATATCATCAATCAGATTTTTTAAATTTGTTTTTACATTTTTTCATCAGTTTCTAGGTAGACACAACCCAGCGAGCTTATCCATTGGTTATGCTTTCAAGAGCTGGACTAATATGTCAGACTAAGCACTTTCATTTACAGTGGAATCTACCAGTTGTGCTTGGATTTCCAATGGGTGGGACAAATGAAACAGCCTTTTGGAAGTCCCAGATATGTCAGTGACTGTGAACATGAGCCATAGCATAAGCAAGTTTCAGTCAGTTGTTAGAAATGGAAAACAACAGTCTTTACATACAGAGTAACATGTGAGGTGCAGTATATGCTAACCCTCTCAGGCTGATGATCTCGTATACAACATCAAAGAATGTTCTACACAAAATGAATCAGGAATCCTGTATGCTAGATGTTTTATCATTGTGCCATTTTAATGAGGGATTTGGTGCGATCTTATCCCTTTTAGAAGCTTTGTAAACCAACCTTAAACTGCACTGTCATTTTGGTGACTTTGTAACATAAATCCATAATGATAAATCCAACATGAATGCCTTTTGTGATTATTTATCCATTTGTGGGGACAAAAACCAGTTGTTGTTGTTAGCATATCTGTTAGCCATTCACTGATGTCTTGGACTGAGTCTACTGACCAATCCAAGGCTGTGTTCTTGACTTATTGGCCAATCGCTGACTGTGCTCCTGATTTGTTGACCAAACAGAGCCTGTAAATAATTGAATCCAGGCAGAACAAGAGCGAGTCTCTAGCATGCAGTGTTCCTGAGATATTTATACTTTTGTTTACCATGTCTTTTGATGTTGCATACAATATTGTTGACCTGAGAGGGCTAATATGTCTGTTACAAGCTAGCATATGTATGGAAGTAAGTCTGTTATAAATTAAAATTACTTTTACAAGCATTGAATGTCCGTGTTTAATGCAGAAGAGCCAGTAAAGGCCATTAGCTCAGCGCTAACATCCTACTTGAATTTTATATGGCCGCTAGCAGAAACTAGCACTATAGTAGAGTTGAGTTTTCCTCTAAAGCTTAGCTTTAATAATCACGGTTTGCCGCTGCTGAATAATAAACCTGAATAAAGGTATTAAACTAAATAAAAGTGACGTTGGGTTAAGATTAAATTACATTATAAGGTAAAATCTCAGAGACAATCTGTGGTATGGAGTTCAACTAAAATTAAAGGTCTCTTTACATGTCCTCCTGGGGCATGAGATATTCCACATTAAGCTTTAACACTGTATGCCAACCTGTGTGTGCTTCTGCAGTGATGAGCTTTTTGCATTTTAATGGCTAATCAAGTATGCTAAGTTGCATTTTTCAAATGGAAGTGCTTTAAAAGTCGGTGGCCTGTCACAATGAGATGTAAGTAGTATGATGAAAAGAGAAGAAGGATACAAAGTGTGGTGCCTGGGTACAGTGAGAAATGAAATAAAACCGTGTATGGACTGTCAGCAGTGTCGTTTTATATTCATATCTAAAGCACATTATAGTATTACTCTGCAGCTCATGCCTCACTCAACTGTCTCTCTTCATTCGTCACGGGTAAGACTGTATCTTTCAAGCCCCCGCACGTCAACACCAGAAGGCTCCTGTTAATTGACAAATGAGAGTCAGCGACATGAAGTGCTCCCTCTACATCAGAGCTAGGTGGAGTCTCCTATTTGATGGGGCTATTATTGGCATGAGCCAGTAAGAGGCATCACTCTGTGCCGAAATGAGAAGTGACAATGGAAGAAGGGCCTGTCATTGTCTTGCGGGTGTGTTCAATCTGCGACGATGCCAGTATGCAGATAAAACGTCAGTTAAAAGAGTACGAGGGGGGAAAACTGTCGGAATGAAGTCTTCAAATCACTTAGCTCAGAGAGGGAGTGGAAATTGATGCTCGTGCAGAAATGAGAATTTTCCATATCTGATCTATCAAGCTTATTTAGGCCTAATATTTGGGAGCAGCCTGGACTGTCTTCCTTGTATTAGGAAATATGCAATGTTCTTTAAGCCTAACTGGCTTGTAAGACAGCATCTTCTGGTGCGAATGAAATGTATGCATTTTCATTTGGAACACTGCTCTTATAAATCAACTGTGCGATGATAAAACCCCCTTTAATTTCTCGGAGCAAATTTGTGCCACAGCAATTCCTTCAAGGAGTGATGAGCTGACGGGAGGGTAATAATAATGCGGAGGAACGCTTTTAGATGTATTGTTCTTGACAAGTTTGTTGCTTGCTGTTTTACTAATGGAAAATTTGAATGTGTTTGGCTTGTGGTTGTAGTGTTTCTTTTTGTACCTCCGTTTAAGACATGACCTAGTTATGCTAATCAAAATTACGATGAAATCAAACAAATCAAATTTACCTGGAGATAATGAAGTGCATTTGATTACTAGCAGTGGACAGTTACATCTTCATATTTTTACTGATAAACAAATAAAGGGAGAAATTCTCCTGTCTTTCCTTAACCTTATACACCTTTTTGTATATCTTGATATCAGATTCTTCATCTACTTTTAAAAAAAGAACAACCTTGGAATGTCATTCATTAGCATTACCAGGCTTCTCTAGTACACCCTGTAACTCGATTGGATTATTATTGTCTTACTCCTATTTTAAATGGGACGGCACTCTATGTGCTACAGGCGGAGTTAAATGCTGTCCATGTGTACAGTTCCTGTGGTTTCTGGGCCAAAACAGACTGTCCAGCCAACAAAAGGGAACGATCGTCAAGTCCCACCAAATTAATTCCGAAAACTTCTTGCAGGCAAGTCATGCACTCTCTGTTTTGGTAAGATGACAATCTTTTATAGTCAGATGACAATCTTTTGCAGCCAGACCACAGCAATGTGGTCTTCATTTGGAGCCGACTCCTTCTGGCCTGGTCTGGCTGACAGGAGTGAAAACACAGGTATTAATACGCTGACTTGCTGTAGTGTAATGTAACTTTAACTAAGTCTTTGTGACTCTAGTTTATCTTCTTTTGTTAAGAAACCAGTTAGAAAGACCTGAATAGTTTAGTGATCTTAACCTGAAATCTTAAAGTTTACAGATCTTAGATGACCACTGTGTCTGTAAGGTGGAAGGCAATGACAACTAAAGATACGGTTTAACTTCAGTAGCTAGTCTGAAGATATAAGAAACATCAAGACACCAACTTCCGAAGTCATGAATCAGTTTTAATCTGTACCTTGATGTAATTCTAATTTAATCACTGTAGTATGGAGGGTTGGTGAGCTATCTGAGGAGTTTGCCTTATGGTGGAAGGGGGGTTGGAAGCTTAAATGTGATCTTATTGGTTAATAGTATTTGCTCCACCCACTGGTGCACGATGATGTAATGTAAACCCTGTAGATGTTCCCGACATGGACAAAAGTCACTACAAAGATCATGGGAAAAAATCATTTTAAGTCTTTACTTAAATGCCATGGTATTATTGTGTTGCACCATTGCTCGCCTTGCTGTGTAGGAGGCCTGGCCATCCAAAGTGGCCATTCAAAGGTGCTTTTGTGGATTTTAGTTGATTTTGTGTTTATGTGTTATCCTTATGATATTGTGTTGGACTCTGGGGTAGTTGAGTGGATTAAAGTGTCTATCATGGAGTAAAAGTACAATGCTAGAGATGAATGGCTGGCAGTTCTCCCCTACTGCCTGTTTAATAGAAGAGCTCTTGCCAGCATTTGCAATGTTTCCTGCGTCTTAATCTGTCCCGATGCCACAGTATGATGAGTTATCCGTAATATGACCAGAGACATGAACTTTTTCATATCAGGTTTTATACTTAAAGTAATATGAGTGATGACATGAGTTAGGCCAACTTAAATAATTTGGCTAATGGTTCAAAGTCCGTGAATTACTGTTATTCCTGACTCTCACAAATAACTCCTGACTGTCCTTTTGAAGCACGATATAAACCACTAAGTAGTCAGATGCAAAAATGTCCTTGGTATATGTATGCTTTTATATTTATACGGCGCTCTAGAGAGGTAGGTCTTATCCTGCCAGCTCCATCTCAGTGGTATAGTTCCCTCCAACAATATGGCATAAATCACGGTTTTATTGTAACAATGCAACAAAAGACCCCCGATGGCAAAAGAATTATCTTTAAATCACTGTCAGCATTTCCATCAGCCAAAATATCCTTCCAAAGCTACTGTACTCTGCTCCCAGCCCTTCTTACACTGTCGGTGTCGAATGGAACCAAACATCTTTATGTTCTCTTTTTGTTCAAATTAAATATATATCGGGCATGGATGCCATTCCCTTTATAACTGCATCCCGTTTTTATTGTATATCCCAAGACTGATGGTGCGCCTGTGACACAGTGATTTACAGGCCTTCAGTTTTCTGTGGCAGGGCTTTAGAGGGGAGCGCTGACATGCAGCCAACACTTTGGAGGGGTAGAATAAAAGCTGACGTTTTATTGGCTTTAAGGAAGAGAGAATAGGAAGGCCAGTCACACACAGGAGAGAGTAATAGTTTCTGTGCTTTATGCTTCTCAGCCCTGCCAGCTGTCAGAGAGCCCCTCGAAATGGGGGAGAAATTTATTGGGTATTATTTAGAAACATGTCAGTGGTAATGACTACAGCTATGATTTCAATTATCACCCACTAAATATAGCTTAATTCACTGCATCAGCGGACCTAATGAGTGAGTCTGACATCATTTTTCAAAAATTCGATACCATGCCATTTTAATATTTTATGTTGACCACTGGTTTAATCCCCCCCACCTCCCCCCTGCGCTTGGCATTGAGGAAGGGCCTGGTCCCTCATGGGTTGTTGTACCGTCAGCGTTATGTAGTTCAAAGTCTTCCCAGGGATATATTTTTTCCATTGACAGAAATCCAATTAGTTTTAGTACACAGTCTGGCTGAATAAAATGGCTCTTAAAATCTACAATATGTTTCCTTAGCGCTTTAGCAGAGCACAAAGCCAGTGATGGATTTTTACAGCCTGACCTGATCAGGCCCGGCAGGGCAGACACGCACTGTGCTCTCTTCCTTTGTTTGACATGTTTAGAAACAAACTACGTAGACATCCGTCTTCTTCTGATAGCAAAAGCAGTCCCCCCAGTGTCACATGACCCTTTGCGTTTAATGCTTAGCTTCCCATTCGCGTTCATTTTTTAAACATCTCTTAAATGCTAAGCGCTTAATCCGTAAACGTTGACATAGCAGCGCGCAAATGAATAAAAACAGATGAGATGTTTAAGTTATAGGCCACACGTTTAGTCAAGTGTGTTTGGCGGTGTACTGATGCATGGCTGAATTGTGCCATAGCACTTCATTTCTGAATGAGTGCTGCTGAAATGAAAGCTATGACTTGCACCGGCATCGTGGAGTTAAAAGTGTGTTAGTCTGTGGATCGCTTCCAGCTTACGTCCCCTATCATGCAAAGTCATCATGCTGATTAATGATGTAAGCAACTGGGAGGTATGGAACTTATTAGTACTTTTGAAGCAAAGAGGGTCTGCCGTTCTTTAACTTCCCCTGGACGCATCCCAAAGGGAGCAGGGGGAGGAAAAAAAGGTTAGCAGTTTGGAAATGGAACAAAGGACTTTCCCCTCAGTATTGCCCTCTGTATGTGCTTGCCTCATGACACTTTGTCTCCCACAGCCTCTCCTGGAGAGACGGCTGTGAAAAGTGAAGACAGATACGCGGGCTTTATCGTGCCAAGACTTGAGAGGATGATTGTAGCTCCTTCCTCATGTTTTAAAATTTGGGCGCAATTTCTCTCGCAGGCGATATGATGAATGTTGAGCGCGGTGCGTATTTATCCCACCACCGTAAAACACGTTACGAACCCTGTCATTAGGAATTTACTCGTCCAAACACTCGTCATTATTTGAAAATATTTGCTAGAACATTTGGAGCAAAGATGGTGCCTGGAATAATAAGTCAAGACCTCAGTGTTTTGACTGCCGTTAAGCAGTGGTGTGCCACCTGGAGAGTGATGAACTAGACGGTACTGTCCAAATTGCTTGCTTTGCAAACGTGCACCGGCCTAGAGAGGAGTGCATTTTTTCCCCCTAGTGCACAAGACCATAGAGGGTTTAAACAGCTGCTGCAGATTTTGAACACAGCTGCAACACATTTCCCCTGCACATTTCAGCGTCACTCACTGCCTTTTCACAGCCGCAGCACACAACTGCTATTACTGTCCCTAAAAACACCGTCTTCATATACTGTAGTGCACGTTAACCGAAATGTAATGTTTATACATAAGCTGTGTCCAGAATGGTTCTCTGTGGATGAAGACCATGAAACGAGTGAGAGATTTATCATTGAGAATTCATACAGCGCTAAAAATGCACACTATATCCTGTATTCTGCTATTGCCTCAGTAGGGAGCAGTTCAGAAGGTGTGTGAAGTATTTTCAGTACTATTCAGAAGGCGCTGCCTGTGTGTATTATGAGCCTTAGCTGTATGAATTCCCTTGCCCTTTGCCTGCTGAACTCTTAATTTTCACATAATTTGTCTATGACGAGTAGTCTTGTAAGTAGATAGCCTCCTTTCTTGTATTGTGTCTTGTGCATAGATGGACTGTAGGTATTCAGTCATTGGGCCCTTATTTACCTCTCCGCTCATTGTCTCGTTGTCCAGACATTTGGTGATGTTTAAGACGCTTCCCCCCTCGGCGTTAACACCACTTTTGTGTTCGAGAGAGCAGTCGTGTTTTTTTGTCTGGGCCAGAGGGGTCTTCAGAGCTCATCTCGTAACTGAGGGAGAGTGGAAGGCTTCAAAACGCCTGGCACAAGAGGAGGAGCAAGAGGAGGAGGACGAAGAGGCACTGGGATATCCTCATGAGCATGCTCTTCACAGACAGACAGCCTGGGCTGCATTCGTCTGATCTGAGGAGCGTTTGTGTGTCAATAAGATGAAAGGCTTTCAGGTGAAATCCCTTTACTGGCCCCTGCTGTCGGAGGCCTCATTGGCACTAAAGTAAAGGAGGAAATTTCACAGGCCAGCTACATGGAGTGTCTGTTCTTGTTTGTGCTGGCTTTACAGAGAAGCGCATATTCATAGTTTGACGCGGACAGTACGCTCATCTGTGCTGACTGTCCTTAAATGTTGTATCAGGTTTTTACAGCTAGCGGAGAAGAACAGAAAGTGGTGGAATTTGTAGCCTGACTTTGGATACAAAGGCACGAGGGCACTATCCGAAGGCCAAACGATACTGACTGTCTGCTTTTGTAAAAAGCCAAGTGCTCGCTTTAGACCTCGGGTTTTAGAATTTTACAAAGACGTCTTGTGATGGTTGACTTAATGTCATTAAAATGTTCCGTAGGCTTTCACCGAGACGGAGCCACACATCTGCCTCTTGTCCATGGAATATGACTCTTTCTAGCTGTCCTCTCCAGTAATAGACTGATGAATTCTTACTGCTCTGCCAAAGCGAGCTTTAAATCTGTATCTCAAAACGGGGCCTGTGGTAATAGATTTACTTCTTAGTGGCTAATTTGCTTACTGCTAATTCGAGATTCTCCTTCTCCCGGCAACACACTTCCCAGAAGTCTGCTTATGAAGAAGTGCATGTCCTACTGGCTGAGCCCATAAAAAGTGTGTGTCTCTTTCTTTGAATAGAGTCACTGTGCTCTGCCCCTGATAAGAGCATGCTGAGGACATTATGAGCTGAAAGCCTGTTACCCATTCAGGACAGGAGAATTAGGTGTTTTGACCCTGTGTTTGGGTTCAAGCGCAGTGGCAGTCTTCAGAGGGAGCGGAGCTGGCTGCTTAGTGGGCTTGTGTTCCGCACTCTCTCCGCACCCTTAATTTGCTTTTAGCATGCCTGTCAATCAGGGCGAGCGGTACATGTGGTCTTTATTGGCCCACGTTGTGTCATTCCTAGGAGGAGTTTTATTCAGTATGCAAAAGGAAAAGAGAATCACTTTGGGACTTAGTGCAAGCACTTTTCCCCGAAATAATTCCACCATTGGTTCCAAGTCAAAGTCGGCCATCTTTGTGCAAGACCGTTCGTATCGTCTCTGTCCGACGTGCCAGAGATATAAATAACGCACCTCACCTCTGTGGAGAGACAGTCACAACCAGTTGGCTGTGTGCTCTGAGCTTGGATCCTTCCATAGCCCGGGCAGGCAGTTTAAATTAATTATTAGTTTTATAGCAGCCCCTCAGGCCGTGCTGAGGCAGCTGAGCCCTAAAGGGGGCTAATCCGGCCCTCCTTTACAGAAAATCAATGCTGGCCTTTGGTGTTGGCATGCCATCCGGGTAGGGGGACACATGTCAGATAACTCCTGATTTTTTCATGAGGTGTGTTTTGAAGTTGTAAAACCAATGGGAGGTAGCTGGAGGTGCTGAAAATGAAAGGAATATCCAGAAGCTATGAAAGGACGGCCGGATTTCTCGTGAGGGACCAGACAAGTGTTCGCGAATTATGAGTTGAGTGGAAAAGAATAATGTGAAATGTTGCTTGAATAGATTTTCAATCATTGTCATTAAACTTCTTGTAGAGCAAACGTGGTAAGTTGGGTAACAGGTATGTTAACTCTCTTCTTATTGCTATGAATGGGCTTTTTTTATTATGTGTTGATAATATGCATAAAAGGATTGTATATGTTGTTTTGGCAATAGATCCATGTTTACAAGACAGAAAATAAATCAACTCATGTAATCAAATCTAGCTACTCAACAAGTCAACTCTTATGTTGACTTGCCATAATGTTTTTGGGAACAGCTAGGTCATTTAATGATACATTTACTCATTTTACTCATTTTATACAGGATACAAAGCTCTTAAGGATTTAACCAGTAGTTATTCAGTAATTGCACACTTAGTAAACTGGCTTAAAACCTATACTATTTCCTTGAGGTGCATGCTATAGATTTGGCCGTTTTACATCACATCAGAATCAGAATCAGGATCAGAATCGGGTTTATTGGCCAAGTATGTTGACCCATACAAGGAATTTGGTTTCGGGAGTTTGTGTCTCTGTAGTACTGTACCAATATAAACATAACTGACTGACAGTCCACAATATACACAATGACTCCACATATCGTCGCTGTCCAAACAAAAACATGTATCTCCATTTTTGTTGATTTTAACTTTTATGCATCATTTGAACATAGAAGCTGCCGTTTATGTTGTGTGAAAATGTCATGATGAACGGACCAACAGAAATGACCCAAAACTGCTTGGAAAAAAGTTCCATTGAATTACATTGAAATTAAATGAGGTTTTTGGCCTCTTCTGTAAAGTTGCCCTTTTGGAGATACTTGTTTTTCTTTGGACAGCGACGATATACACAATAAATACATTTACAATATACAATCTACACAGTATACACAATATACAAGCAGTAAACAAACTATATATGGACAAATAATATACAATTTGCCAATTATATACAAACAGTATAAGGCAGTAGTGTTGAGGTAGAGGCAGTAGTGTTGAAGTAGTGCAACAGTGTTAGTATACATGTATGGGGAAGAAACTGTAGTGTATAATCTAGCATGTGAGTGAAACCAGTGAACACTATGGAGGAACAGGAGTAACTATGGTCCAGCAGATGATGTGACTGGTCAGCTGTTTATGAAGGTGATGGACATGTTTGGAATACCAAAAGCATTGTTTACAAACTATGGGGGTCATCAAATTATATAGTCGTATACAAAAGTTTTAACACCCCTGGTTAAATTATACAGGTACGGCATTCATTACACTGGACAAATATATGTGATATATTAATATATGTTATATATTAACTTTTTCCAAAGTGTTAAATTCAGCAAATAAACAGTAGTTGTACATGAAAATGTGTAGAAGTGCATTATTTTTAGAAGATATGTTAACTTATTCTCACTTAGGAAACCAGCAAAACATGCCAGTTGATCAGGGGAACCGAAACTTTTGCACATGACTGTTGGCCTATATCCCTTAGATACCAGTGTTTTCATAGGGAAGGAGGTTTAGCCGGTTAATAATATTAATAAAAATAATTTGGGGTGTAATGAGAAATTGTTGCGATATTGCAATACAAAACTAAGTGCATCATGGAGGTGTGACAATGCATCATGGAGCTTGGACATTCTATTAATTATCCCATTTAATACATCTACACTGGTTAAACACCACGTTGTTAAGCAACCAGCACCAATCACTACCTCTCAGCTATAGAGTCATTAGAAAGTTGTGCAACAACATTATTAGAGTCTTCATTTGAATTTTGTCCAAAATATTGTGAGAATGCAGAATCATGGACCCAGTATCGTGAACCAAATTCAATCGTGGGCTGACTGTTTTGTTGCACACTTAATAATAACAACATACTTGTTTATATATCTATTTATTTGCCTTTGGAATGCCTTTCTCAGTTGCTCATAAGAATACCATATCATAATAATGCATATTCCAAATATGCTGAATCACAATGCCGCTTTCTTTCAGTCTCCTTCATGAACAGGCCGAGGAGGCTAAGATCAAAAGGTGTAGAGGACTAGAGGACTCAAAGGGTTTTCTTAAGCCTGTCACTCAAAAAGTCTTTGGAGCGGACCTGCATAGAGGAACCTTTAGTATGCTGTTCATGTTGGAGCCCTCTTGTCACAGCGATTTGGTACAAGTCCTGCTTTTTTATATAAAGGCATTGGAGCATTTTATGTGTGGGTGATCTTTGACCATGCACACTGCGGTCTACTGAGAGCTTTCATTTTTGTATCACTTCCTTTGCGAAGGTTGGAGTCAAAACTATCTGATTAAGGTGGACAGACACCCACCCCGAGAATTACACGAAGCTCAGCGCCTCCCCTCTGGTCTGGGCCTGGCGTTTTGCGTGCAGGAGGTGTTATTTTACTTCATGCTCCTCTGTTGCCATGCTGAAAGCGTTTTTGGCTGCAGCTCCTGTGGAGGTGCTGTTATCCCATGGACGCATGCGGTGGATGTTTCTCTCAGCAGCCCGGCGAGAAGCCTCTCATTATCTCAGGGGAAGCCCTCCAGCACATCTGAGGGGGAGAATCCTCTTAAACCCCCAAAGAGGGCACACTGCTCAAGAACCCCCCACCACCACCATCACCTCTCCCGCACATGCTCCCAACCGGCCTTTGCAATCTTGGCCACCTACAGTATCTCTAATCTAGGACCAGCATCTCCATGTGTCTGCTCTTTCACGGACATACCTGCTCCTGTGCCCACCGTAAAAGAAAGACCTACACAGAAAGGCAAGCGAAGGTTTTGGTGGCGGTTGTTTTTCCTTCATAGCTCCAAAGTATGCCAGCAATTGTTTTATTAACTACTTGACATGAAAAGTAATTGAATAATTGAAGCATAGCGAACACAGTAGACTTTAGCAACATTTCAGATTACTCAGAGTGACCACATGGTTGCCATAACCCTTTATTGTTAGCCTTCTAACAATGTATGCATGCTTTCTCTATGCACAAGGGAAGACTTTCTGCAGATCTAAACAGAGTTCTTTTGTTTTTTTGGATATGAAGACAAATATCATGGCCTTCCCTTGTTCATTCACATTATTATTCGGTGCTTTCTTCATAAGGGAATGCGAGAAATTGATGAATTATTTCCATCACAGTGAATCCATCTTTCAGCCAGCACAGTGAATAATAGAGTAATGTGACAAATGCCCAAAAAAACGAAGGGGAAAAACCTCATGAATGGAATTAAGGGAGTGATGCAACCCGGCATAGCTCTCCATCTGATTCACTGCTGCCCATAGATCATTTTATATTTAACCGAGTGTGTAGGAGATCTGGATATTAAACAGGACTTTGAGTTTGTTCAGCTGGGTCTCTGTCTCCATGTTTGACTCGGGGCAGAAACCGGCTCTTCCCATCATGCAGTAAAAGGCCAGAAGAGGGATGATATCATAATTATTTTAATATGAGCGAAAGCTGTGAGGGTGAATATTTAGTGAACGGAGTCCATTGAATGAGTGTGACGGGCGTCTCCAGGCTTCAGTCACGGAGAAAAAGGACAACGTTGTTCAGCTCAGAGGGGGATAGACAAAAGTTACATTTTTCATGACTGTATGTCAAGAACTGTCTCTCACAAAAGGATATTTTAACCAGATCTCAATTAACATGAACTGGCCATCTTTTGTTCTGTGATGTAGTATTGATGAGTGGCCTGGAGCTGCTCTCTTGCAGGGGGATGTGGGGGAGTGTGGGGTGCAGCATGGCAGGCTGGTGGGCATGCATTTATCAGTCATTTCAGCCTTTTGGAATTCATCTTTATATTTTTGGAAAAAAACAGATGTGAGGTCTTGGCCATCTGCGCTTATTTAGATTTACGACGCTCTATATCTGTCAATAGCCCTATGATGGAAAGTTGACACGCAAGCTCATCTGACACATGAGTTATGAATCTTCCGAAAAGAATATGTATGTAAATGCATTTTCCCCTTAGCCGTGGATTCCTGTGTTTGCTTAGCGTACCTCTGATTAAGGGTTGCGAGGCAGAATTATTCAGTTTTATGGTGTACTTGCCAGCTTGGCAACAGCGGTAGCATTTAAACGTCCATTTACAACCTTTTAACTGTCAGGATCTGTTGAATTATGGATATTTACTTTCCTCACAGCTCCTAGAACCACCGAAATGACTTTAATAGCTCGAGTGGTAATATTAATGTTTTCTTATGAAGAACAACATTATTAGCATATCAGTCCAGGGCTTGAGAGGCCCGCCATTGACTTTCCGTGAGGAGTGCACACGTTAGGAGAATCCAATAGTTCATAATTCTCCACTTTATTCGCTGTCATTTTCTAATGCGCCGGGCGATGAATTCAGGAGAGATTTTTGCATCTCGGTAAATTCGATGCTATCAGCTTGTCAGCCAAAGTGTTGACTTTAACGCCTTTTAGACAGTATATTTCTGCAAGTCCAAAGCAGCCTGGGCTGTTGACTGCAAAGTCATTCCGGAAGGCAGAGGGAGACTTGTTTGAGATGTGCATTTTAATCCTGGCCTGTTTAATGTTTGCCCCCTGACAATCTGAGCCAGACATCATTTTAATGGCATGTACAGTGATAAAGCCAATAAAACGTCAAGATGATTGATAATATGAGCATTATGGCAATATGACTTTCCTGTCCTCCTCTCCGCTGTAGATGATGGTTTCCAAATTGAATTCTGCGTGCGACCGTGTGTGTATGTGTGTATGTGTATGAACAGTGAGTATTTGGATGTTTTTTCCTCTCTTTTTTTTTTTTTTTCTTTTTTCATGCAGCTGTACGTTTCTGCTAATTTGCAGTGACTGGCATTTCTCCACTCAGGCCTAGCCATTTATAAAGAATGTTGTTTCTGTGACTTAGTCAATGCGTCTTTGTAATGAAACAGTTGAAGTTAATCGTGGAAAGTATTATATATTACTGTAATAAATGAGATGGCATATGGCTCGAAAGCTGACTGCAGAGATGAATGTATCAGAGCTATTAGATAATGGGTCTTTTTAATATTTGGTTGTTAAAGTGGTTAAACTGATACATGGAAAGAGGCAAAAAAAAGAGAGGTTTTGCATTCTCTTTCTCATTCCCGACTCTGTTTATGAGTGTGTGCGTGAACCACCGTGGTTTGTGTGCTGAATGTGGTGTCAGGGGATTAGTGTATGTGAGCGTGTTGGACTGTATAAAAGCAGAGTAAATCACTCATTGGTAATAAAGCTTACCTCTGGGGTGACAAAGATCTGAAGCTTTCCACCAAAAGCCACAGCCAGCTCGTGTGTGCATGTTTCGTATCAAATGAGGCTTATTTAAAGAAAACCTAGAAATGAGTTTGAGGGCCTGCAGAGAACTGGAATATCATTCACTTCTCTTAACATTCCTGCACTTGTCCAAACACCGTAGAGCCGATCCCGACTGTGAGGACGGAGGGAGCCATCTTTCATTCTCCACACTACAGCTGCACCAGAATGACTAAGCTTGAGTCTACTTCTATTCCTTCCTGGACTTCCTTACAACAAGGCATAATAGAAATTACGCAGTGAAGCCCAATGGTTCATAGTGAACCTGCAACCTTGTAAAACCTGCCATGTGTGAGTGGTGGGTTATTTCGTAATCCGTCACTGATATTCTAAAAATACATCTTGGTAGTTTATTATCTTCACAGAATAAAGGAGCAAGAGCATAGAAAAACACTTTTGGTTCCATGTAGAACTTACCCGAAATAATAGATGGTTCCTTAGAAATTACCCTAACTAATAGATGGTGTCATTATAAAAGCATATTGAACAGCAACTATGTGGACTTCCACATAAATTGGCTAGTTATTGTGAATTCATATATGTGTGGAGTACAGCCCTTTACATTCTAACAATAAGATGTAAACAAAAAACAAAACAAGGCATCAAAGGTTAGATTAAACATAACTTGCAATGTTTTGCTCCAAACTGCATGTGTTTCTTATTTTCATGATGTACACTATTGGATGTGGTTATAGAATATCAATACTATACTATGTGTAATACCACCTTTATTATTATTAATAATATTATATAGAAATATTTATTTTTTCCATTATTCATCAAACACTTTTACAAATGGATGAACAGCATTTGGAAAAACTTGTCTTGTTTATGAACTGCTAGAATCAAGCAATCCTAGAAATTAGTTTTATTTGTACTTTTGAAAACAAACAAATTTGTCCTTATTGATGTGCAGTGGTCTGTTATGTTCATGTCCTAACAGTTTCTGTTTTTTGTGTAAGAACAAAGGATGTTCTTGTAATCAGATGTCTTGTTGTTGTTGTTGTTGTTGTTTTAAGCTTAATTAAGTCCTGGAAAAGTAAGTAAATGCTAAAAGTACATGTAGTCTGAAACATCCCAGTTGAATTTGACTGCACGATCCCGTGAGTCAATATTAGTAATAAGCCTGTGGGGCCAGATAATAGATGACTGTTTCTTTATTAATTTTAGTTATTTAGTCATTTATGCATATTCAGTAGCTATTTGTTTATCCAATGTTTACATCGGCAGTGGAAATCCCTAACCAGGAACCATGCACCTTTTTTTTAAACAGTGTAATTTAAAGCATCTTAAGTAACAATGTTAAGAAACTCTGAGGGGGAAATTAGTGAAATAGTTTGTGAGTTGTTGTGAAGGTGTCACACATTTTCCTTTACTGTTTAAACATTTTACGTATTACTTGCTGACTGTGAACGAACATATATATATATATGTGTGTGTGTGTGTGGTGGTATATGGCTTGTAGTGGTATATGGCTTGTAGTGGTATATGTTGTCATGTCCCCACAAGTTCAGGGCAATATGAAACGTTTGGTAAAGTGAGGACATATTGCTGATCTTTGCTTGAGCAAATGTTGTTTGGACCATAAATCACATTTTATTTTTGGAAACACTGACAGGGAAGAAAAATAGCCTTTTGGATACTAACGTTAGGGTTAAGCTTAGGTGTAGGTGCAGTGTTATTTAGCTACAGTAATGACAGATTAATAGACACCTATGGATGTCCTCACAAATACAGTAAGACAAACATGTGAATGAACAAATATTTGTGTGTGTGTGTGTGTGCGCGTGTGTGAGAGAGAGAGATATTATTTCTCAGTCAGCCCATGTTGACCTGTGTCCTCAGAAAAACACTGCTCTCCATTTTAAACCTCCCCGCTGACTCGTCTCGAGAAAAGCTTTTTGCGTTTTATGTAAATAGTGATTGATGGTGCATCTTACCTAGCGTGCAGCTTTTGACAAAAAGTATTGATGGGTGCTCTCAGTAAGTGTTAGTCGAGGTGACAGAGCAATCCATTTTAAGATGAATTACAGCACAAACTACCTCCATGGCAAAGTCATGGATTCTGTTTCATCTGCTGTTTAAGGGCTGACTGAATTCAGGAATGCTTGACTGTGAGAATGCTGTCATTTCAGCACCACTTTAAGCTCAGCTCTGTACCACCATGTTTCTGAACTGGGTTACAAAACTGCAGTGGTCTGCATTTTAAACCCGATCTAGTTTTAACTCCACAAGTCTGTTTTTACATCCTTGAAATTGAACCGCGGGACGCATTGTAACCTTGAGTGACTAGCAGGAAAGCATATTAAATCCGGTTGAAAAATATGAAAAAGAGTGTCATTTTGAACCATTTCTATTAGCCCCTTTTGTCATGAAACAAAAAACAGCAAAAACAGAGACATAAGGTTTTGTCCTGATGGTGTCAATAAATGACATAGCCAAACATGTTATCAATTACAGCTGTCA
Source organism: Semaprochilodus insignis (assembly GCA_034552555.1). Classification (NCBI taxonomy): domain Eukaryota; kingdom Metazoa; phylum Chordata; class Actinopteri; order Characiformes; family Prochilodontidae; genus Semaprochilodus; species Semaprochilodus insignis. Next base: position 10,348,136 of record CM067478.1, read on the forward strand.
GAGATTACACAATCATTTGCAATTTAAGTACACTCTAAAAAGTGCAACCCAAAAAAGTTCTTCATGTTGTTACAAGCAACTTAACAAGTTTAGCTCAGAAAATTACTTTGATCGATAAAACTGTTCGGTCAAAGTGCTTTTTTAGGTTAAATAAACCTTGTACATTTGCTTGTAACAACATGAAGTATTTTGTTTAAGTTGGACCAACGAAACACTTTTTACAGTGTACTCTTCTTTTACAGTGTGCTGTATTCTTCTGTAACATCCTATGGGTTCTGTATTCATAATGCTTTATAAATCCATTTATAAGGTATTATATGGCATGCGTCATACCTTATAATGCCTGTCATAAGTTTGTATAATTGCTTATAAGTAGTGATAGTGACAAACAAGAAAGAGTGTGTCATATATAATATCAGGTTCATAAGATCAATTGTTAACATGATTGTTATAATGCACTATAACACACTTTAACAAGGTACTGGTATATTATTTGTATCATAACAGATGTACATCCAGGTAAAAACATTTAGGGTCTAATTGCTTCCCAGACAAGTGAGAGGATTCTGTATGGAGACTCTAATGTAAAAGTTACTAGACTCCTAGCAACCAAAGCTAAATTGTTAGCAGCACAGAAAGCTGTGAAATGTTAGGCAGTAGGTAATGACAGTAAATGACAGCAGCCTTGGTTAGGAATATAGCTAACGTTAGCCATGACTTGAAACCAGCTTTGCTCATTAATTCTTAATACCTGTAATACCTGTATTAATAGTTAAATTTAATTATCTCACTTTACTCTAAGCCTTTAATGATCTGGCATAAAGCACTGTAACATTAGTGTCTAAAATGTTCTTATGAATAGATATTGCAATATTTGTATATAATAATTCCTTGCTTTATACAGTGTTATGCATGTAATTATAAGTATTTAAAAGCTTAGCCTGGCATGTTAAGGCATTATGCATATCATATTAAGCCTTATTAATGCATTTATAAAGCATTTTATATACAGTATTCATAGAAAGTGTTACCCTTCTTTATTTTGGCAAGCTTGTCTTTCACAGCCCTAACTAAATCAGACCAATGAAAACAATGTTAAGTTTGTATTAGTTGTGATCAGCTACCAAAATTCATTTGTAGGAAACAATGATTTCAAGCTGTTATTCTTGTTGTTGTGCTCTGGCTGCTCTGTATAGCAGCTCATGTTTATGTTGCTGTAGTAATCAGACTGTAGGAAGAATTATTCTTGTGTAGTTAATTGCTCTGAGTGAAGGGTCTACCTATCTCCCCTTGTTTAAATTACACATTTAATGTGGTCTACATCTAATCATGACATGGCTATTTTGCCATCAAGGCTCATTTGCTTAGTACATGCTTCCTGCTCGGTGCTTGCATGGTTTGTTTAAGTTGGATAATGCGGTTGATCCAACATAGTAGTCAGAGTCACAGCCCAGACCGAGGCCTGATGATGGATGGACGGGCGCATTTTCCTAACCATGCACACCAAGGGAACGCAATTTCAGTAATAGCCACAATCAAGGAGAACTGCTCTCACTTCTGCCTTTTGTTGACAAACGCAACACACCACGGCTACAGACATGAGGCCGGATGATAAAGTTCTGTGTATGTTAAAAGAGGAATAAAGAGTGGAGCTGTGAATTGGATCTGGTGCAGACACAAGGTTGACAGAAGAAGGTTTTAACAGATGCTTCAAGGGGACCTCGGCCCATGAAATCATCCTGTCCTGGATCCAGAGCCCCACCCTCTAACTGCTGTATAAATAGATTCTCATGACAGGGAAATTCATCTCCAGCCATGAACACATCAACTTTAAAAGACAGCTTGTAGAGACCCGGTGCTTGTTAGGGCCAGATCAGCAGTGCAGATGCCTGGGATGTAAACTCATGAAGAGAAGATTAATTTATCTGTCATCCCTGACTTTGACAGTTGCTGTAAATCTGATTCAGGCCCGCGAGGAAGGGGGTAGAGGGGGGGTGCGGTGGGTGCCAGATTAAAAAAAAAATCAGGGCAAAAGAGAAGGCCACGGTGGATGGTAAAACATTTCAAATGGGCAGCATTGAAATGTCTCTCCCTCACTCACCCACTCACTACTTTAGTCCACCTGGGATATGTTGAGCGCTCTTGTCGGGCGATGGGCTTGGAACTCATTGTTAAAAGAGAACATTTGGCAATGATTTCAAGCCCTCCCTTCCACCCCTATTTTTTTTTCACTCGTGTTATTTTCAAGATGGTGGTCACGTAAGGCGCCCTGGAAAATGAATAGTGGGAGTGTCAGAAGAGCCATTTGCGGCTTGATTGATGGGAGCAGGCGAGCTGTGGTGGCCCTGTTCTGTGATCTGCTGCATATGAACCATGCCTGGCATTCCCCTGGAAACAGCACAAGTTTTTCAACACTTCATGCCACCACGTTGTATTAAAGTGCCATATATCTCACTGGATCTACGACACGCTCGCGGAAGCCATCTTAATTATAACAGAAGTGGAAGGATAATGATTTGGCAGAGGGCTACCTTATCTTACTTCATCCATTTCTGAATTCATGAGCCTTTTAGTCCAGGTTTAGTTCTTTCTGATTGGTGCCGTTCTGTTGTTACTGGTTGAAATAGGGCTTTTACACTTTTACAAGCGTGTGCGGTTAAGATTTTCAAGCAAAGTTTATCCCACTTCCATCATCCCAAATCTGTGGCCAATGAAAGACCTTCATTTGATGTAGCAATGTACAGATGTGGATGTAGTCACAGCCATGTCTACAGCGCTACATGCTGTCAATAAGAAAAACCCATTGGGTAACAATTTGGCATATGTTTGCCTGTCTCCAAGTGGCCATTTTCTGTTATGCTATATTTCCAGCCGCTTTTCTTTTCAAATGGCTCCATATTACAGAATCAACTGTATGGAAACTTCAGAAGTCCTTCCAGTCATCTCTTTTTGGAATACTGTTTTTGATCTTTGCAAGCACTGTTAAACCGATAATGGGAAACCATTACGTTTTAGGTTAACTTATCAACACCGTTTATTTAGTGTGATCAAAATCTGCCACAACGAGGTGACGAATGTAAGGCCTGGGTTTCCGTTTGATGTAAATTTGCATGCAAATGGATTTTGCCTTGATATGTCAGTCCTTGTCCTGGAGCAAGGCGAGGCCTTAAGCCTTCAGAGAGAGTGATGGGGGATGGGAAGGGTGTACAAAGAGGGTAGTTATGGGGGGGTATTGTTAATTAGCATGTGGAGGGAAAGTGCTTCTGACAAGTGGTAACCAGGCCCTGATAAATATGGTGACTAAACATTTCCCTATCCCTTTTGTCTGTCAGATCCCCCAGCTGGGGAGTTTAAACTCCTTTCACCTGAGAGGAAATCAAAGATAATCCAGAGTTTGATGTGGAGAGAAACTTTTCAGTTTCTGGAAAAAGGGGTCACCGAATGTATAGGGCAATGGGTTTAAGCTGTAAACCCTACACAAAGGGTTCTGACAGCCTGCGTTTCCCTGCTCTCCTCAGAAGAGTCTTTGCGAAGTTCTAAGCACCTTCTCTGTGCATGACTAAACCTATTGAGGGCTGGAGAGATAAAGGAACCCAAGGCTTAAAATCAAACTTTAATTTTCTATTAAAAAACAAAATCCCAAGAATCAATTTGCGTGGCGAGCGGAGGTACACGCAAGCAGAAGTTCTGGGTACAGGTGGGAGGAGGAGAGGGGGAGAATTTTGTGTGATTGATTTTATTCCATGGTTTGTGCTTTATAAATGCTAATGTTGCCATGGAGATGCTGAAAAGAGAGATTATTCAATGTTTACCCCCTATAAATGGCGGCCTATTCAGCTCTAAACAATCATTCCGTCAGCGTTGTAGATTTATTCTTAAGGGGTTTTCTCTGTAGTCAATCATTAGCAAACTTCAGTACAGAGAATTGCCAAACTTCTGTTATTGGGAAACTAAAATACAGTGAGCGCTGTGAATTGAAATGAAGCTTTCGGGGGGCATGCTGTTGATGTTTTGCTCTCATTGTTTATGCTCTTTGTCTTCTTTTCCTGTTAACCTTAGAAGTATTATGATCTCGCACTGCCTGTTTGGCTGCACTCACTGCAGATCCAAGCTGGTCTCAGCAGTCCCCAGCGACTCTTTCTAAAGAATCGATATGAAAAATGAAAACATACACGAGAGAAAAAGGGTTTACTACAGCAAGACTATTCTAATGTTGAACAGCCCAGTGCAAAACAATAAAACCATGAAAGTATGGGAAAGAAAGGACATACAGACTCAATTTTGCTCACTTTTAAGATCTGCCAGCACCTTCGGTAACCTTTTGATATACCCCTGACAAGCTATTAATGCAATGGCATGTGTCTACTACAATAAGTAACTATAATTTAAGAAAAATCATACAGTCCAGCCATTATGGCGCGCAGGGTCACTTTTGGAGTGTGTGAGCCTTCAAGGCACGTCCTCCTCTCCAGGGCCTGAATAATGACCTTTTCCTCCTTTCCCCTCTGACTGATTCATGCAACTTCAGTATTGCTTTACTGCACATTTGCTTACCATAAGAATGTAATTTTCAGCTATAAGGTCCCAGGACTTGGCAGGAGATCGAGAAGGGGGGGCTGGATGCTAAATTTCTTGCCAAAGCAACAGCCCTGGATGATCTAGAGGTCTGCCCCGGGGGATGGGTTATCCACATCAGGCCAAAGTGCTGTCACGCTGTGGAAAAATGATTAATTTCCCCTTGCTCCCTTTTATCCCTGAAGGATGCGGGGTTGCATAGCAGCACTCGCTCGGATAAATGCTGCACCCATGCATATGCAGATCTCCATCAGAGCCATTAGATCGTCTCTGATCAATAATTGACCGCATGATTATCATTTGGCACTAAGCTGTCGGAGGATTGCCACGTGCCTGTGCATATGTGCCAGTCGCATGGTCAGTTTCTCCCTGGCAGGGACAAATGTCCGACAGGCCCGGCACCTGTTAGTGTACATTACCTTGATAAAGTCGTACTCTGTACTGTGCTGAATGACATTGTGAAGAAAATCATATTATAATATACTATGTTTCCTGTGATACATTTTGCCCAGCTATTCCTAAATGGAGTTGATTATCTCTTTGGGGTTAGAAAGGGTGCAATTAAGCGGTATGCTCGGTAAGGCATTTCAGTTACATTGCTACATATGTTGATATGCCTCCTAATAGATTGAAAACACAATAGTGGACCCTTGATGAGAGGTAGTTGAAATATTTGTTGGATTGTTTAAATGCCTTGAAACGCCACAAGAACGGGATATTATTGGTCAAGATGCTTCCAAACATTCAGTGATTGGTTAGATGCCCATTTGCAAATGTTGAACAAAATATTGAATATTTATTTAATTAGTAATAATTTAATCAGTATTGTGAATGCTGGTGTAAACACAGTATCTGTCAACGTCTCACATGTAGAACTGCAAAAGTTAAATGTTATTGTATTAAAGTTTACTGTATTGCATGTTAATATGTTTACAACCAGCTAATAAAAGTTGGTAGTCAGTGTCAAAATTACCTGCACCTCGGTAAATCTCAGCATGACTTTTTAATAATGAATATTGCCTCACTTTGCTGCTACGGAACACGAGTGCCTTAACATACCACAGAGGCGACTGAGAAGTCTGTAATAGTTCAGCTAGACCAACTAAGGTAGCTGAAGGTGAAAAAGATATTATGCGTATATATACTGTATTAGTAACACCACATTGTTTCTATGCTCATTATCCATTGTCCATTATCAGCTCTACTTTCCATGTAGAAGCACTTTGTTGAGCTTTGTAGTAATCACAGACTGTAGTCCATCTGTTTCTCTGCATACTTTGTTAACCCCCTTTCACCCTGTTCTTCAATGGTCATGACCCTCACAGGACCACCACAGAGCGGGTGTTTGTGGTGGGTCATTCTCAGCACTTTAGTGACACTGATGTGGTGGTGGTATGTTAGTGTGTGTTGTGCTGGTGTGAGTGAATCAGACACAGCAGTGCTACTGGAGTGTTTAAACACTGTGTCCACTCTATTTGACACTCCTACCCTGCTGGTTCACCGTGTAGATGTAAAGTCAGGGATGATAGCTCATCTGATGCTATACAGATTGTGTTGGTCAGCCTCTAGTCCTTCAGTAGTGGTCAGAGGATGCTGCCCACGGGATACTGCCCACAGGACACTATTGACTGGGTATTTTTTAGTTGGTGTACTATAGTCAGCCCAGCAGTGACACTGAGGTGTCACGTGACCACCACTCCATTGTCACTACAGTGCTGAGAATGACCCACCTTCCAAATAATACCTGCTCTGTGGTGGTCCTGTAGGGATCCTGACCATTGAAGAACAGGGTAAAAGGGGCTAACAGAGTATTCAGAGAAACCGATGGATTACTGCCTGTAATTGTGGATCTACAAAGTGCACCTATGTGGTAAGTGGAGCTAATAAATTGGACAATGAGTGTAGATACAGAGTAGGTGTACCTAAGAAAGTGCTCAGCGAGTATATGTATATGTGTTCTCACTGTTGCCTAGACAAGTCGTCATGTCTTTACCTTATTCACTGAGCAGAAAGTAATCTACCTTGTCTAAAAAATGACAAGGTCCCATCATGTATCGTTAAACTGTTAACATTAGCACACCTCCGGATTTAAACAAGTGTCAAAAAGATTTCCCTTCTCTTCTGAATGACCCAGACAGTTGTTTTTACACAGTTCACTTTTATGCGCAAACTTCTGTGCATGCCAGTTTAATATTAAGATGTCAGCTATTTTGGTTACACTGATGTTGCAATAATTATTAAGGAGCCATATATTGTGGAGCCATGACTGTATGTAACAAGTAAGCTTTCAGTGCACACAGACAGGGCAGTAAAGGCACAGGTTGCATAGTTCTCCACATAAACACACGGGTCAGACTTCTCTCTTCCCCTATCCGTCCATTAATCCTTCATCATGAGGCAGAGCTGCTCTTAATGGAATGGCGGGGGGATGAGAGAGAACGACAAAGAGCAGGAATAAATGGCAAGTTTGCGATTCTATAATAACACGGTTAATGACATAAACTATTCAAATGTCTCAGAGGCCGGTGCAAAGGGGGCCTCTGCCGTACTGTTACAAAACAGAAGACAGTACCAGTTTGACAGCTCCAAGTGTCTGAGGCCAAGGAAATAATTGATAGCAGGCTGCCTGCATCCAAGGTCCTTTAGCAGTAATTGCAAGCAGAATGCGACTCTCTGATCTCACCAGTGGTATTCGCCATGCCAAAACAGCCCAGCTTTGACAGATTGCCTTCCTGCAGTAATAACTTAGGCATGTTCTCCGCTTTCTCACACAAGGCCATGCAGCCTTCCTACCACAGAACCGGGCTGAATGATTATTTTATGCCGAGTTTTTATTTCGCCTCTGCTCCCATTTTTGACAGGCCACTCTCAAAATAATGGTTTTATTTTATAACTGCCAGAAATACTCAAGACATGCTTTTTTTCCTCCCACTCTTGATTTCGATGGCAAAAAAAAGAAGTAGTAGTTGTGAATAAAGAGTGCTTGTATGAGCGCTCGGGTCCAGTTAAGAATGTGCGGTCGCATTTTAGGTCTCGAAATTGAATACCTTCGAGAACTTTTCCTTCGGAACTTTTGCTTTAGAACCTCTTTTTAAAGACTGCTGTTTGTGTTAAGGACACACTTTTGCAGTCTGTTTTCATTTCGTCCTGGATGCCGCTGCCGGTGGTGCAGGGGTTACTGAATGGCCATGGCTGCTGAATGAGCATGTGAAGCTGTGCAGCTATCAGGGCTGCAGCCCTCTTCCTCCCTCCGTGTCCCTCCTCGCCGCTCCACGTCTGCACCAGACAGCACTCTGGGATTTATTGTCAACCAGAGTTTCCTTGATGGGGTGTAATAATACTGAGCCTCCTTTTGCCTCGCCAAGGTGATAGAATCTCCCCTCACAGAACCGAGAGGACCCCTGTGTGCTCCCTCTGCAGTAGCCTGTGTTCTCTGGCCGGGTTAGAAGAAGCCTGCCAGCTCCACCCGATGGCTGTCCAAACAAGGTTTCACTACGGGCGCCGACATCAAAAAGATCTGCGCAAAGCCTGCTGGAACACCAAACTGCGGGATGTTGGTTTCATTTATTTATTTCCCTCCCCCCAAAATCCATAAATAAAAAAAAAGTCCACTTGGCAGTAGCCGCTGCTCCCACCCCCCACCTCCCCCTCTTACCTTCCTGGATATTTTCTCTCACTCATTACCTCTGATAATTTATGGACATGTCACAGATTAAATGTGGCGCTTCAACCCAACAGACAGACATTGTGAGCAGTTCTGAGAATGTAAGCAAATTGTTTTCAGATGAAACTTGAGCGATGTAAAACATGTTATGAGAAGGGGGCGTGGGGACAAGGCTGCCAACAAATGTAATCGCTCGTTTGAATAAAGTTTTAAGATAACAAACCGGCAACGCTGGGAATTCCACTTTGGTTTAGTGTAAGAGACTTATATTAAATCATGTGTAAAGTGTTAAAGGCCTCTAAATGCCTCAGAGCTACAGCTTTCTGCTGCTGAACTGCAGAGGCAGTGGAGAAGAGTATTAATAGAATCCCTCGGCACAAACACACAATTGATAAAAGGTCCTTTGAATCTGCTTTACAGTGTGGGATGTGGACAGACAGAAGAGTCAAAAGAGGATAGAGCGGGTAAAACCACTACCAGTCCCCGATGAGCGAGATACTTCGCTGGTTTGAATCCACTAAACAGAGAAGTTTTAAAGGTGGACGCAATGTGAAAATGTAAATAAACTTTATAGGGGCTGTGGGTCAGGCCCAGTTGGATTTATGGCTTTGGCATTCACCCCATGGCCATCAGTCACCCCCCCCCCCCCACTAACTCTAGCCAAGCCCCCTGATCACAAGACCTCCAGCTGAACTACAGCTGACCTGCTGGATCTCTGACCAGCTGGGCCTCAGATGCCTTAATGAGAACCATTCAACCTCCTTAATAATTGTGCGACTATCCGATGGGCTCTCTTTCTTTCTCTCTCTCTCTCTCTCTCTCTTTCCCTCTCTCTCCATTTGGAGGGAGTGTGTTTTTCGAGGTCCTCTCTAAAACTTTGCTGAGGACTTGTAAGACATGTCGAGGACAACTTTCCTCCCTGGTGGCCGTGATGTCACTCGGAGGCCTAGGAAAAAGCCTGTATTTATTTACAGCTGGTCCTGCCAGTGCTCTGGACACACTAATATGTTTTGTCAGGAGATAGAAATCCATTGTGAAGCAGCTCACATCTAAGCAGGGCTGTCACGATTGATTATGTTAGTAATCAAATAATCTACAGATTATTCTTATAATGCACTGAGTAATCCAGATTTATCCAGACTGAACAATAACAAAGCATGCAGAGCTGTTCAAATATTTCAAAACACTATTGGAAAAAGTGGAAAAACATAAACAAGGAAGCCTTTAAAAGTCTTGATTAATCACTTATAATAATACTGTGGAGTACATGTGTCCACCAGGCTCTGATACATACTGGAAGCTGGTAGAAGAACTTAATATGTCAAGATTGTCATAGAAATTTCCTACTGATAATTCATTATGATCTTTAAAAAATCAACGATTGTGTTAGTTCTGTATCAAATAAATATTTAGTCTCTTGCTCCTAAAACTGAGGCCCCTAACCACTTTATGCACATTCTGGAATTTCTGAATTTCGTTTACTACTGTATTCCCTGGAGCTTCAGTAGGTCTAGTGGTTTTGTTAAACATTGTCCTTTATTACAATGTCCTTTTAGTCTTTGGTGAAATTTAAATTTTAAAGGAAATTTAGCCCATTTTCTTGAGACAGTTAATGTTCATCTGAATTTGATCACATCTCATGAAGTAATAACACAGACCAATACCTCAAAAAAAAACAAAAAAACACTGGCAACATTTCAATTCTAATTTTATCACCTCACACAGACACGCCCATTACACACACACTGTATGCAAAGTCACACTTTGTTAGAACAACTGAGTGTTTCCCCTAAATGCCCTTTTTTTGTCTTGCTTTACACATAACCTCTAATGCACACAAATAAAAAGCAAATAAAGTTAATCACATTTACAAAAAGTTCAAATTAAAGTTGGACCAAAAGTTACAAAAGTCTCTTATGTGAAAACTACAAAAAAGTTTTGGGTTTAAACTGCAGGAGTGTAATGATCAAATGTGATTCTTGCTTTAAAGGGAAATCTGACTGTAGGCCCCTATATGCTGTACATGTCCAATACTATTCAAGTTTGTTGTTTAAATCGAGCAAAATACTTTAATAGACAAAATCCTTTTATTGCTAGCTTGTCATTTTTGTTGCTGCATGAAATGATTGATTTTTCTCACCAATATCCCATTTAATTAACTCCTGTATATCATTCAGCTTTAGCTACAGTGTGACATCACTGAAAAGAAATGATCATCTTTTTGATTGTCTTCTTTTCTGTAGGACTGACTCCACTGCAGCCATATGACATCATCTCTGTGTGACACTGGTGGCTTACATTACCGAAAGTTTAGACACACCCATCTAACTGGAGGTTTTTGCTTACCTTTAAGACTCTGCAGGCTTACACTTAACAGTTCCAACTGATGAGATGTCTGAAACAATACATATCCTGATATACCACATATACTCTTGATGTATCACAGTGTTATATTTCTGACATATTGCCACCTATAATACATACATATATATATCTTGTTGCACAAATTATCTCTTTTTGCAGAATTTAGAAGCTCTAGTTCCCCTTTTAGTATGAATGTTGATGATGCACAGCCTAATAGAATTGGTTCAAAATCGCTTAGAAAGAAATCTTGTTATATCAGCCTCTACTGCAAGCTGAGAAAGCTGTTTTCCATTTTGGAGGTTTTTAAGGTGGACTGTATAATTCCATGAGTGCTATTTTATAGTTTGATGTCTTCACTTTTATTCTAAAGCAAAGCAGCAAAGCTAAACATAAGGAAAAGCTTCTATGGGTAGCCTTGTCCAAACTTTTGACTGGTAGTGTATGTGAAGAGGAATTTTGCCTGCAGTATTTGTCATGTTTTTATACTAATAAATGAAACATTGCTATTTGGTTTATATGTCATATTTTAGTAGTATTGGACTTGCACACTTTCTTCTGGCATCCAAGTCTGAACAGTCAGGGCTTCCTTTAAGTCATTCTTCTCTGAATCATTTTGATCAATATTTCTGTGTGTACATTCTTAAATTCACGGATATAATAGAGTTCTTTAGAAATCCATTGTGTTGTGTAATGTATGCATGTTCTGTCTTTGCTGAATATGTCCACATGATTTTTTTCATGCTCTTTCCAGTGTTTTAGCCATGAAAGTGATTAATGTATAGAATTACACAGAAAGCCATGGATGTATATTCCTGTTGGGTGAAAATGTGCTTAATGTTGCATAAACATAATGGAGTTGGCAACCTTTCAACTCTTTCTTCTGGGGTGTATCACTGAGCTATATACAATAACGTGGAGTGCTGCAAAGGCTAAATCAAACCTTAATAAGGGGTATGGGCCTCTTTAAGCAAAGTGACATTTTACTTAATTGTACTCCATAAAATTTGCAATAACATCGTTCCAATAAGTTGTTTGCTTGCCTGCCATCTTGATAAATGACCAGCTGGCTGGGACAAAAGCTGAACTCCAGAGAACATTTCACTGTGAATTGCAAAGGATTTGCCAACATTTAAGATCTGCTGAGTGTTTGTGGCTGAATATGCAATATGCTAAGCATGTGTAAATAGGTTCTATTATTATTATTATTATTACTATTATTATTATTTAAATTAATTAGTGGATCTGACCATGAATTGCATGGTCTGTAATCTGGCAGTTCTTGTCAGAAGATGCTATGAGCATGCAGTGTGGGGAAATTTTGGCTCTGGCATCATCCAGGTTTAAGCACAGAAGAAAGAGTGGCCAGGACACATCAGTAGCAGTGTCTGTCCACTCTGCCGATAGGAGTTCATGCACTTGTCTTGGCATTAGAATAGGAGGGGACACCTGCCTGAACTCCTCTTCATCTCTGGCAGGGCTCTTTGATCTGCATGACAGTTTGACTGCATTAGTGGGAGTGTCGCACTTAATCCTTTTGCTTTGCTGCCTCCTTTTTGGCCTATACAGGGGCCAGTCCAAGGAGTGTTCAATTGGCTAAATCTTAATCAAACAACCATGCCATGACTATAGAGAGACTTAAGTGTAGTAAGAGAAAGGTCGCCTGTTCAGACTGGCATGTGATGTTTGTAGGTGGCTTCTGGTAAAGATGAGGGATTTTGCAAAGCTGGAGAGTTATTAAAGTTATCAAATGATTTCACTGAACTGCTAGTCAGGTCTGATAGCTCTTGAAGTGCATGTGTAACTCAAAACAGTGTCGGATTGAGGATGTGGCTTTTCTTTGAAGTGTTTCTTGTGTTTCTGGATTGAGTGTCATTTAAAGTAGTTTTCCATTTGTCATAACCAGGGTTAAAGGTCATGCCTTCGGTACATTCTCATGCTGCTAACAGCTCTACATGTCTTGTTGGACTGTATCTCTGCATACACTCATGCGTATCAGCCTCATGGATATAAAAAAGATGTTATTTTTTTCGCATGATGTTCATTGATGATGCAGAGAAGTCATCACAGCACACATAATCATCACAGCGGTTGGAGTTGTTCTCTAAGTGTTCATCAGAGTGTCTAAAAGTGAAAGGTCATGCTGGGTTGGCCTACACATTTCTGCTGGAGCTTGTTGATGAAGTGAGCCAAGGTCTTGGCGAAGGCAGATGACTTGCATGCACTAACATGTTTATCCCAGACCTTGCCTGCCATTGTTCTTCCTAAAGTTCTCAAGTGTTATGAGGGCCTCAAATAACCACAAACAAAGAAAGGAGCTTTTGTGCTTGACTCAGAGTATGTCAAGGTGTCAGGGTTGTGTTCCCCTCTACAAATGATCATCCCAACAGCATCTGATAACTTCATTTGTGTTGGATGCATTTATATTTTTATTATACTCCTAAAAATGTAAGATGAAGTTTTAAGAGCTTAAATTGTTAGGAGTCATATTTTTCTCCAAATCTTTCTTGGCCATATTCACCAGTTCCGCTATGCTGCACTGGCTACCAGTCCAGTACAGGGTAGAGTTTAAAGTGCTTTTATTTGTGTTTAAAGCAGTAAATGGTCTAGTCCCCTCTTGTATTGCCAGTATGCTCACACCTGCAACCTTGCAGCGTTCTCTGAGATCATCTTTGCAGAATTTACTGGCTGTGCCTAGAGCTGGTCTGAAACTTAAAGGTGATTGTGCATTTATGGTTTATGCTCCGAAACTATGGAACAGTTTATCGCTCAGCATTCGCCAAGCCACTTCTATCTCATCAAAACTTATTTATACAAACTTGCATTTGAATATGAGATATGATATTGAATATATGATATGATATGATATTGAATATGATAAAATAATGTGTTTTATTTTTGGTGTTTTATATCTTGTTATCATATTCTTTTTTCTCATCTTATTTCTTTTATCTGTGTTTTTTTGTTGTTGTGTTTTAATGTGTAGTTATTATGTTGATTGTTTGTACAGCACCCTGGTCAGTTGTGTAACGAGTGCTTTATAAATAAAACTTTTAATCATTTTTGGAACTTTTTTTTTCTTCACTTACTTTCCTTTGATTTAACTCTTCCTTATGCAAGTGTGTTATCTTGTATCTCACCTCCTAAGAAATGTCTCTAGAAAATACTGAAAGGTGCCATGAAATGGAAAACGGTTTTTACGCTGGTCTAGTTAAATAAATCGAGTGTAGAACTGTCATACCATTAACCTTGAACAGTGTTGTCAAAATACAAATACTGCATTTGCAAAAGAGGAAGGGGGAAAACAACAAGCTGAATCCAAAATAAACTGTTATGTGACAGTCTTCACTTATTAACCTTTATACCCCCAAATACAGCAATGGGATAATAGCAATGAAAATGACGTACTATGTGGAGATATCTACTGTTCCAATCTGTGAAGGCAATGTCAGCACTTTTCGTACCCTTTCCAAGGAACCGCATTGTCAGCAGACATGACTGATGTTCGCCTTAAAAAGGCTGAAGTTGACTTCCTATTCTCCTGCTTTTAAATCAAATGTTTCACCTTAAAAGCTACAGCTTGTACAAGAGGCAGAATGTAACCATGGCACCATTTAAGGTTAGGTTCGATTCAAGAACTAAAGGAAACAATGTTATCTACTAGCAAGCTCCAAGACTAGCAACTAGCATAGCTAACTATATAGTGTGACTACCTAGCTTATTTACTCAGAGGTTTATTTTATTTTCTTGCCTGTATCTATTTCAATCTGTTGCTTTTGTGTGAGCTTTTGTGGTGTTGCTATGAACAAATACATTTACTTAGAACATTTTGTTTCTAAGAAATGACTGGGGTTCACAAAGGAACATCTCACACTCTCATGTGGCATTCTTGGTACATCACGTGACATACATGAGCCAAAATGGTGAGCAATCCGGTTGTTTAATTAATACTTCATCCTGTTCCAAATCCTTCATGCATCAGCCATTTAGCTTTCTCTGAATGAAAACTAGCCTTCACATAGCTTCCCAACAGCTTTCTAATTAACATCAGTCATTCATGCACATTGTCTCCAATTGACAGAGTACTGATGACATACTACAAATGAGCCATCAGCTGCTAAAATGCCAGCAACAACTCACCTGGAATTATTAACCAGTTTTCTGTTTGTCATTCCCTATTGATTTTTCTACCTCGTAGTTTATTTCTGGCAGTAAAAATACACCCTCGGAGAGGATTTACAGCTGCTGAAGGCCTTGCCTGCTAGGGCTGCCATTATGAACAGATGAAAGCTGGAGGGGAGCTGGAGCCTTGGTGCAGTGTGGGGTATTGTTTAAATAGCGTAAAAAAGGCCCGCTCATTTACGCAGCCGGAGTGCAGGCTACGAAAATCGGTGCTGTAATCCTGCCTGTAGCAGGTGGCACTGCTTTAATATCGGCATAAAACAAAACTGAGTGGATGATTTTCCGTGAAACCCACTCAGGACTTTTAAAACCTCCCTCAGTGGTGCAGGGTGTCATTCGGTGTTGACCAGGTGAAGATGGCATGGGTTTTATTTGGTACATATTTTGTTGCAATGCGCACCTCTGGACACTTTGCCACAGTGCTGTCAAAGGGAACCCCCGCCCCCTTCCCCCTTTCTCTCTCTCTCTCCTCATCTGAATTACCTGCTGGGTCCGAGCTCTTTTATGCTGTTGTTGTGACAGGTAGATTTATAAGGCTTGAAATTTGTACAAATCAGTTGTCATTCACCGCGAGCTGTCAATGTGTCAAGCTGTCAGGCCTGCTGTGAAGGGGGGAGGTGGGGGGGAGGTGCCTGGAGGGGGGTGGGAGAGCTGCGTGAAGAGGGCAACCACAGAGAAAAGAAAATGAGTTCAAACAGACCTGAAACAGAGCTCTATTCTTCCCTCTCCATGCCCCTGCGGAGCCGCCATTGATTTTCCTTGATGTTGAGCAACAGCGTGCCGAAAATGACATGCCTCCTCCATCGGTCTATAGCTGCTTGCTTATTGTCTTTTAAATGGCAGGAAATCATTTGGAGGAGAATACAGGGTCCTGTAGTCGCGTGTTCTGTTTCTGATTGGTGGTCGGTGCATATTTCAGCATCACGCCACGTGCATGTGCGTGCATGCGCGTACATAATGGTGGAGTCACGCTGCTGTGCTGACGGGCCTGACTGTCTCTTTGACTCTGAGGGCCCAGCGTGAGTCTCCTCAGAGAGGGCAGCTGAAATCCAGGTACATGAGCAGGAACCTGAAGCCTGTCTACAGATCAGTCACACTAGCCTGACTACTGGAAGCTCTCAGGGTATTCTGTTTAATTATGATTAGCCTGTTATAGCTGTAGGCGCTTTGTTTTCTGTTGGGAAACTTCACTTTGTAAGCACTGGAAATGCACCAATCAGAATCCACCTATCGGCTGGTTTTGAGATTGAAAGAAAGCTATGTTAGCTACTAGCAAGTAGTTGACATGGCTAACATACAGGGGTTGGACAATGAAACTGAAACACCTGGTTTTAGACCACAATCATTTATTAGTGTGGTGTAGGGCCTCCTTTTGCGGCCAATACAGCGTCAGTTCGTCTTGGGAATGACATATACAAGTCCTGCACAGTGGTCAGAGGGATTTTAAGCCATTCTTCTTGCAGGATAGTGGCCAGGTCACTACGTGATGCTGGTGGAGGAAAACGTCCTTCTTGGTGGTATGCTGACATTACCCTGGATACCGTGGCTCTTGATACATCACAAAGACTTGCTGTCTTGGTCACAGATGCGCCAGCAAGACGTGCACCAACAATTTGTCCTCTTTTGAACTCTGGTATGTCACCCATAATGTTGTGTGCATTGCAATATTTTGAGCAAAACTTACCTGCTAATTGAACCTTCACACTCTGCTCTTACTGGTGCAATGTGCAATTAGATTGGCCACCAGGCTGGTCCAATTTAGCCATGAAACCTCCCACACTAAAATGACAGGTGTTTCAGTTTCATTGTCCAACCCCTGTAGCTAACTAATAACCAAGTAACTAGCAGACATAACTAACTTGGGTCCTATCTTATTTATATGGAGGTTTGCTTTATGTTCTTTCTTATGTCTATTTCAACATGTTACTTATGTGTGATGATCACGGTGCCTTACCGTTAAGAAGCAAATCTGAGCAGAACCTATTCTTGAGCTCACCCAAAAAAAGAGAAAACAGTTCATTTCATTCTTTGGCCAAATCGTAGATTTTTTAAAAAGACCTGAAAATTGCACCTCTGCATTTTTACCCTAACCAAATTCACATCAGAGCCACTTTAGTGCACTCATGTTAAATTTGAATGCTGCTGCTATGCAAAAAATAAAAATAAATAAAATAAACACAGTTTCCACACAGTTAAATGGCTTTCCTTCAAAATATGGCAATTTCATTAATCCAACATAATTTACTTAATCTGCTACCACATTTCCAGCTCAGCTCATTTAAAGTTAAATGACCCTGAATTATCAAAGCTGTCTGAACTTTGTTTGTCCAGCTTTATATTACTGACGTTTTAAAAATTGGTCACTTTTTCGTCCACTCAGTTTAGAAGATCACCAACGGAGATAACAAGAAAATTGACCAATAGATAAAATGTTAGCGTACACCCGAGGGAATATAGCATAGCTGGTAATTAAAAAAAAAAAAAAACATGTCTAATATGCAAATAGACGGAGCCAGGAGCTAAAAATACAGACTTAGTTTATCTGGGTATACATCTTGTGATGCCAGGAAATCCCATGACCCCTGGAAACAAAAAAAATATATATATATTAAACACAGTCACACTTTTTGCTTTATTTTTACTTGATTGACTGGCTTAACATTTGGGGTAATTATGTACTTTTAACACAACTACTTGAAGTACAGTGGTAAAAATTGGTCAATTCAATTAATATAGACTACCAGTCAAAATGTTTAGACACATCCAACTAAATGGATGTTTGATGTTGTTGATCTTAAAGACTCTACAGGCTTACTTTTTAACAGTTCCACTTCCTCTCTGAAAAGATAAATATCGTAATGTACCACATATACTCTTAATGTATTATATTTTATCGCCACCTCTAATAAAAGATTTTTGCATGATCTGTCTCTTTAGCGCAATATAAAAGCTCTAGTAACCCGTTCAATGTTGTAAGTATTCATGATGGACAGACCAATAGAATTGCTCAAAAAAAGAATTGCTTAGAAAAAAATCTTATTATATTTGTTATATTGTTTTATCCTTGTGTAAAGTTCTATTTAGTTTTATAGTTTGATGTCTTCACTTTAATTCTAAAGTAAAGCGTTAAGCTAAAAAAAGAGAACCTTCTATGAGTATCTGACTGGTAGTGTAAATAGCCACTTGCCTCTTACTCTTACTGTAGAACTTTAATTAATTCATGTTCACAAAAAGGGAAACTAATGTACACAGCTACATTATGTACATTTTTCTTAATAACTAAGTTGCTTAACAGATTCAAGTTTAAATAACTTGATATATGAGTTATAGTTACTTTCTAATATTCAGTGATTGAAATGCTGAGAATGCTGAGAACCATTTTGGGCACAAGACTTCTCAGGGCTCCAAATTAACTGATCTTTACTAGATGTGTCTAACTAAGGATTATTTCAGAAGTAGTGATTTCAACAAAGAAGTCAACCCAAAAAAAGAACTGCAGTTATAATTCTATCTGTTTTGTTGAAAATTGAAAGACAACACATGCCAAAATATGGTGTGACTGTGCCTCTGCAAGTCACACTGAAAAGCCTGAAATTCTAACTTATATATCACAACCATTAAGTCGAGCTGTAATGGACCGGTGACCTGTCCAGAGTGTTTGCTGACTCATGCCCAATGAGCAGTGAATCAGGCTCCAGCACCCACTGTGACCCAGAGAGGTAAGCAGTTCAAGTGAAGAATGAATGAATGAATGAATGAATGAATGAATGAAAAAGCGTCAGGATGGATTTTGTGGGTTGTTTTAGACCTGTCACACGTCTTTATCTATTAACATCGCATATGCAGGCTCAAAAATAAGCAAGGCTTGATGCAAAATCAACATCATACTGATGAAGATATGATAGGCTGTCATCACGCTACTGTTCATATTATTGGACAAAAAAAATGTCACCTGTGACTGAAACTTACCTAATAGCGTGTAATACCTCCACGAGCGCGAATAACAGCTGTGATTCGATTCGGCATGAACCGGGCAAGTTTCTGGATGTAGGTGACATCAATATTCAGCCACTCTTGTGTCAAAGAATTGCACAGTTGGGCCAGATTTGGTGGATGCCTTCACTGGCACATTTCTAAGGAGAATTTCCTGTAGACTGGGATTTTAGCCACTGCTGGTAGACCCGTATGACATTACACTTCCATACACCTGCAAATTCAGCTACTTCCTTCACACTATGGCCTTTGGCATGCCCAAATGCAATCGCTCCCTTTAGCCAATCATTAAAATCTTATTTGGACCCATTTTCCACACACCAAACGAGACATTCACTGCACTGAACCACCTCTTCTCAATCTATGAATCCCGTTACATACCATGCAGGTATTTATAGCCACATCATCAAGGTCACAACTTTTTTGTCCAATGGGCTTATATGCTTAGAACACTACCAGCCAAAATATTAGACATGGATTTTCCTTATTTTTAGCTTAGCTTATTTTTTAGCTTGTTTTGTTAAACAAAAAATATATTAGAGGAGGCAATATGGCAAAAATAATGTATTAATAGTTAGAAAGTAAGTATGATACATCGTACATCAAGAGTATATGTGGTATGTCAGAATATGTATTTCTTCAGACTGTAGGGACTGTGGAAGTGTAAGCATGTGGAGTCTTTAGAGTAATTAAATACATTCTTTTAGCTGGGTGTATCTAAACTTTTGACTGGTAGCGTAGATCGTTCACTGAATTCTTTTTTGACACAGTTTCAGCACACTCACATACGTCAGATCTGCTCAGGAAAGCACAACCCACGTTCCAAACCGTCCTCCAGTGAGGTCTCAACGATGCCCAAAACTTAGGCCACTGAAATGACGGTAAAATACTGCTTTAAACCAATTAAAGAGCAGGTTATGTGATTTATTAATTTGCCTGATAGAAATGACTGGAAGTGAGCTAGTGTGTGTTGGCTGTAAAGAAATCAGCATCAGCCATAAAATCCATGATGGCTGTGTCATGTTTTCCACATGGTTATCATATAAAAATGTGTTGTTCACCTGCACAACATTGGTGAACTGCGTGCACCCAAACACAAGCACAGCTTGCAGCGTTTGTCTCATTGCAAGTGACTTAATTGTTAGTGGCATGTTTTTACTGCAGATTTACAGTAAGAGTTGAAGATTGGGGTCAATGTTTTGAAAGCTTTAAATCTAACAGGAAGATGCTTGACACTGCCAAAACATCTCAGTGAATATTAATGTTGCAGTGCGCAGCCAAGTTAAATCTGTGCTGTGGATGACCGATGGCTTTGCCATGTTTATTTTCCCCCGATGAGAGTAATCTATGAAGGTAGTTCCTGAGCAGATTTTCCACAATTGACGCTTTATTTCCGACACAGGTCTTCAGAAGAAGCGGTGTAGACTTCTGTAACATTATCAGAGAAGCCGGACACGAGTTTGAGGGGCATTAGCTGAATTTTGTTTGAGAGCTGTGTAATTTGTGGGATGAGGCCTTGATTTCCTCACACATCTCTGGCACTCCAGACACCTCCTTCCTGGCACCCGTCCAGCCTCTCTGCCTTGTACACATCTGGCTTGTTTTGCCTTGGCTTTAATTAGCCCTATGATTTCTTTTGGAGCCGGTTTAACTGATCCATCATCTCTGGGAGCATGTATTTAAATAAAAAAAATTGGGGGACGGGGGGGCGCGAGGGTGTCGAGGGACAGAGCGGGAAGGTGACACTTGAGCAACAGTCGGCACCAAGAGGTAAAAAATTAATCAAAGATTTCCATATCACTGTGAGCAGCTGGCCGGCCTGCCCCGGGTGCCTTTGAGCAGGAGGGGTCCGCTGAGAGAGGAGCATGATGCAGCCCGAGTTTGTCTTGCAAAAGTGCAGCTGTCCAAAACATGACAGCTACAGCATTAGCGAGGCCATTAAGAGGTGTAGAACATTTCCAGGGAAATGATTTGAAAAATGACAATGCAGGCTCCCGTGCAATATTAATTACAACAAGCAAGCGCCGAAAATAAGTTAAAATCTGCCTGAGCGGAACATAAGGAGATGTGCTGTTTAGGCCTCTATCTTTTCATCTGAGTCATTTGCTGGGTTTTCTCACCCCTGTTGGAGAAAAGGCTTTTTGGGGTTTCGTGAAACAATAGCACAGTGTATTTTGACTCGTAAACCCACCACATTTTAGCTTTAACGTTAGAGCTGCCTCGTTGGTTTTGACCTGCTTGATCTCGTTGGTGTAAACAGGAAAAGTTTTGCTGCCATCGGGCTCAGTCGTGGATTTTTCCCTGTTTAACAAGGGCCGTCTCCAGTGCTGGAACGCTTTGGTTTGCAAATAGCCCCCCGTGTTTTGTTCAGCTTTCATTGAGTTGCAAATGATTGTTAATTGTCAGTAACTCATTTGCGCATGTTACGCAAATAGTTTCCACCACATGAGGGCTTTAGATCTTTGGCATTTCAATGCCTGGTTTGTTTATTTTGAAAAATCGGAATAGGGTCAGGATAGCTTGTGATTGAGTATAACACCTTTGTTGCTCTGTTACAGTCACACACTGTTGGGATTGCTGTAGGAGGGTGTTCATTGGTGGACGGTTCTCGAGCCCTTTTGATCAGCAAAAAGCCTGATAAAACCCTGGGTGCTATCAGCGTGCGGCTTAGCCTCTGCCCTGGACTAGTCTGAGAGAGTCCAGGCTGAAGCGGTTGATTTTTAAGAGGGGGAAAAACCTCCCCAAAGTGAAGTGTTGGCCCATTAAAGTCAGACACCCAGTCTGTGGTAAGTCTTTTAATGGACAGAGAAACCGAGTCTGATGACAGACAAGCATTTTAATGAGGTGATATGTGAATAAATCAAAATGCCTGCAGTCGTACGGTTTAATTCCACAAGCCGTAAAAAGCCGAGGCAAAACAATGCGAAATGGTTCAGTGGCGTCGAAGCGTGTTGTTTTATACCTCCCCGCGTGTTTTGCCTTTTTGGTAACTAGCATCTGCTGTTTGATAGGAAATTAATTTGCAGTCCCCGCTTGTAAATCAGGCATGTAAAACAAAACCTGAGCGCACCAACTAATTACAATCAAAGGGGCTGAGATCCATATAATGGTCTGCCTTCACTCAAAATGGTTACTTTAATTGGTCGTAAATAAACTCTTGCTGTTTTTGTGTGAGTTGTAAACAGCTGAATGCTTCAATTAAGCAGAAATACAGCAGTAGTGTGTTAGGAGCAGGGTGCAGGAGAGGCACGGACATATGGAGATGATCTGAGCTCCCCTGTTCACGTTAAAGGTTTTTTTTTTCCTTCATAGGGTGCGTGAGAAGGGGAGATTTTTTTTTCTTCTTTTTTTGCCAGTGTAATATTATAGTGACTCATAAATAAATGGCTGCCCCTTTCGGTACTAAAAGTTTTCATTAAAGCGGCCTGAGTTTCGTTATTGACACTGTGGGTTGCCTATGCAGGGTGGAACGAGCTGAAATTTATCAGTGTGCTTTTCTGCACCTAATAAATCATCTAAACAGGGGAGCCATATGGCAGATAAGACCTTGAGAATGGGGGCTTCAGCCGAGGAGGAGTCAAGTGGCCTGAAAATCGGAGAGTGCCATCACAGCCCTGTTTTCCCCCTCTTCTTCCTCTCTCTCCCTCTGAATATCTGCTGCTTATTTTACACGCCATTTTCTTGTTCACCTTATCACCTCTTTGTCACTTGTTTTTCTTCTTTTCAGGAGAAGGGGTTGGGGGGGAGAAAGAGAGAGAGAGGGAGAGAGAGAGGCAATTGTGGTGAGAGCGGGAGTAGGCAGAGATAAGGCAGACAGAGAGAGAAAGAGAGAGAGAGGGTCCGGGAGGTGCTCTGACTGATGGCGAGGGATGATGTATGTAGCGGCTGTGTCCCCGCTCTCCTCTGGCCCTTTGTCATTAATCATGGCCATTAGCTTCTCTCTCGGCTGCCTTGTCTGCAGCGGCCTATCAAAAGCCTTTCCTTTTCTCTCTCGCAGCCCACACCAGGAAAGGCCTCGCGCTCCTGCCTTGCTGTCACATGTTTTCTTTTCCTCTTCTCACTGCGCCTCAGACAGGAATTCTAATTTGGAAAGTAGACATGGCCTGATAATAAACCTGCATCCAGAAAGGCTGACTTAAAGAGGGAAATGAATCCTTGATTCGGATTGTGCGATATACTCATTGGCTTGCCAGTTACATCTGCCCAGATGGGCCTTATTTCATACTATCTGTGGTTATTTTTGACTAATGAGGGGGTAAAGTGGCAGGGGGTAGGACAGTTCTCCCCTAACAGCACACAGAGATGTTCCCTCAGTCACAGGAAGGTGTTTTTCGAAAGGCAGTCTTGTTTATCTGACACCCACCAACCCAGCTCTAGCAGTGCATGCTAAGATTTCACTACACAGACGTGTGCCCTGCTGTATGCCACACTGATATTGAAAGCTATATTTTCAGAGCAATGAAGAAAATGCATTGAATGCACTGAATTTGCTTGATTCATAATTTCTATTTGAATTAAATGTCATCACACGGTTATTGCCAAAAGCTAGTGAACTATGTTGCTGTAATATATTTTATTTATGTGGAAACGGCAAGCAAATTTGATTCAGATCAATTAAATGTATTCATTTTTTCACAGTGAAAACCTGCAAAGTATGAAGATTCTAGGAGGCTCATACAAGGCTTTGTCCCGTGTGCACCAATCCTGGAGATTCTCTTCTGACCACTGATCTATCAGTGGCATTACATTATCTGACTGCTGCATCTTTTCATAAAGGTGATAGGAAGCAGATGTCCAAGGCATTTAATATCTCTAAAAACTACAGCACGTAAAGGTATTGCATGAAATGGTTATGAATATGATACCTGTGGTTGAAACATGCCCAAAATGACCTTTTTAAAATCTATTCAAGGTGGAGAGCTACATGCATGACATTTTAGGGCAAAACAATATGCAAAGACCATTATTGTAACATTGTCAGCTTTAGATTTTCTGATGTGCTGTGTGCTGTTTTACCATACGACACCCTGCATATACCTCTCCATCATGAGCAGACTCAGGCCTGATTTTTAAATAAAAAATTGTTTTTAGCAAAAATGATATAAAAGATATAAGAGAATGTTTCAGGCACAATGTAACATTATCTAGATTGTATGTAAAAACTTGTAAAGCATGCATAGATTCACTGTGGCCATGTGCTGGAGACATTAAAACTTCTGGTTCCCATCACCACCACTGTAAACCAGTCAGAATCACTAAGTAACTTTACAAATGAACAGTTTCACACTCTAAAAACCTCTCTAAATGTGTTTGTTTACATCTCAGTCCCTGGATTATGCAATTAAAATATACAATTTTGAGAAATCGGTAGAATTTCCCTTTAACGTGACATAATAATATCTAATAACAGTTATTATGATTGTACTCTTCGCCATGACAAGTTATCAACAACAACATCCATTCGGTTGAGCAGTATTTTTAGTTCATTTACAGTGCGATGATGTCCATTGATTGCACCTTGTGCTGTGAATACACACACGTGCACACAGGCAGGCTTTAGCAGGAATAGATGTGTGCCCCAGATCGTTCCCATTGTCTTGGCTAATGAGAATAAACAACTGGCCAGCAGACTGACCATCAGATGTAATAGAGATATATAGCAGGCTGCTGCCTGTGTGCCTCCCTCTCTGCTTCTCAAACCTAGACTGACACATATACTAAAGCGCCATCAGGCCCAGTCCCTCTGCCCCTGCACTGCCACTAAACCGCCCTGCATCTGCCCACTGTTCCTCTCTCCCTTCTCTTAATGCATCATGCTTACTCAGTAAAATTATTACTGGCTTTAATACACCATTATTATCAAGACACAGGGCTTTTTCAAACACAACCTGAACTGTATTGATTTAGTGCAGGGCTGCAGAGAGAGAGGCCCTTTGCACGGTGGGAGGGGGGTATTTTATTTACCTCCCAGGCACAGTAATGAGATTGAACAAAGATGCAGGAGCAGACATTAAACTACAGTCCAGTCATTTTGCATGGCCACTTCATTATGCCTAATTGTTGCAAAAGCCGGCGAAAAAACGGTGGCGCTGCCACTTGCACACATTAATCTCTCGCTTTTGGTTATATTGTGCAATTTTATCATATCTAGTTGCTGTTTTCACTCTAAAACTACCCTTATTTGCCGCATTTTCTTTAATAAATGGCTCAACCTGGTAAATACCTTATTCAGCAGGTGCACAGGTAAAGGCTGATTTGAAGCGGTATGTTTTATTTTGTGGAGTGTAGGATGCTCGTCCCGGAGGGTTTATACAGGCAAGATCAGCACTTGTCTCTGCAAGCCTAAAGTGGCTGTTGTTAGGCGACCAGCGCCAAGATGACTGATTTTGACAACGCAATTTACATCTTTGTATGAAACAATCTGCGCTAGCCGTGCTGATTTAGGCCGGATTAAGCTGTTTGTCTCCGTCACCGGATAACTATTGCAATCTATCAGCGCCCCTGCTTTTCCAATAACACATCCCTCTGCCCAGCCCAGGGGACTGGGGAATTGATCCGGAATATAGAGAGCAAAATTGTTGCCGCAACTTCATAGAGGCTCACGATTACTGAATCATGCAGATGTCAGTAATTCCATAAAACTGATATGGGGGTAATGAAAACATCTGACTGCTAGATGGTGTGTGGATTTATGGCTGCATTAAGAGGGAAAGAGGCTAGGATGACAGGTTTGTGGCGTTGCTCCTGTTGTTTCACACATGTAAAGGGCCAGATCAATTAGTGTCTGCAGCCTGACACAGCGCCTCTGACAATGCTTTTATAGCAGCATGAAAAATGCATGTGTTTCAGAGGGAGATTTTGGAGCCATTAGGCGTCTACATATATGATTTCACGTGAGTGCACATTTACGATGATGTATTGCGCCAGCGTCATGTTGCTCCATATCAGCAGTAAAACATGGCCTTTCTCATAGTGCCATAATAAAACCGTTCAGTCGGCCTATAATGTTTGTCCTCAACTTTGACAATTAAAATGACCAAAGATTAATTGGCTTTCAAGCCGCTTCTGCATCGAGAGAGCGAGGCCAGGAACACAGTCATGCAAAACGGTCTCCATTAGTGGACTCGGATACTAAAAACATTATCCTCAGTTACGTCTTCTTTGTGTGCAAGTCCATTAGTAACCAAAGGGATTTGAGGATAATGCTATTTGAAATCATTTTATCATTTATGGTAAGTTTATGTTTAGTGAATGATTAAAGAGGAATAATGATTCATGTGTGCTTCCTACCCATCACTGAGTGATTGATATGAAAGGATGAATTACCCTTTTTAATATTAATACTCAAGAGGTGGAATGATCTCATTGTGTCCCTTCACCTCTCTATTCATTTCATTCTTTCCACGATCCTCTGCTGTCTCACTCATCTTCCCTCCTTTTCCTTAAGCCATACGTCTAATTCTAATTAAACAGTCATTACGTTGCCTCTCTCTCTCACTCTCTCTCTCCCTTTCTCACTCTCACTCTCTCTCTCTCCCCTCCGATGCTATCAGGCTCTGAAAGCTCTTATTACAGTAATAAGTGTGAAGGGAAATCTCAGCCCGCTGGTTCATATGCGGTCACGGGCTGGATGTGTAGAATTTGCATAACCTGTTAAGGAGATATGTGAGGGCCGGCATGATTGAATTTCGGCGTGCTGTGTTGTTAATTAATAATGCTGTGGATGTGACAGGCCTTTATCATGCACCGTGGATTGGTGATGATGTGTGTGCTGGTGTGGGCACAGGCAGGTGCTGGCACTATGATGGCAATGGCCCAAGCTGTAATGAAGCAGTCACTGAGAAAGACTTGCTACATGAACAGGTCATTACTGGACAGCCATGTTGTCTGTTTGAAGTGGTAGCATGGAAGGCGTAATGATTATAATGGAACCTGTGAAGAAGACTCTGGAGATGGGTCATTTGTAGTGCTCTAGAGATGAGACCACCACTATACATTGTGGGCTAAGTGTAAACAAGGTTGTTATGCTGAATAGTCGAATGGTTCTTTACCTAGATGAAGTCACACGGAGCTGATTTTCATTGTACCTTCCACGTCATTGTACATCTTTCCGTATCTTTGCATGCTTTAAATAGGTCGTTCAGTTCAGTGATATCATGCACATCATCATGCAAGTGTCTGCTTGGGGTTGGGGTTTGTAATGCACCAGTTTGGTGCCGGAACGGTGTAGCTATTGTTTAAACGTGTTCTTCACATTCCGTATTATTTCTTAGTCAGTGTTATTGTTACAGTTTTACTGCTAAAACAATTTTATCCTCTTAAACAAGAGCATTTAACTTTTGTACAGTCCCAAATAATAATAATAACACTGCCACCTTAAAAAGGAACCTTTTGCATGCATGGACCCATTCATTCATTCATTCATTCATTCATCTTCTGAGACACTTATCCTTCTGGGTCACGGAAGGTGCTGGATCCTATCCCAGTGCTTATTGGGCGGAAGGCAGGAAACACTCTGCACAGGCTGCCTGTCCAACGCATTGCAGACACACAGACATACACATTCACACATACATTCACACCTAGGAGCAATTTACCATCCCTAATTCACCAAAGACTGCATTTCTTTGGTTCCAATGGTTCTTATCCATGGTAGCTGTTGTACATGGTCCTTTGAAGTACTTTAAAAAATAGGTTCTGCTATGAACCATACCTTTCTTTGGTACTGTCTTTTTGGCTAAGTGTACATTATGGTACATTAGTCTCAGCTTAATATTTAAGTCTGGGCACTTTGCTGCTACAAGTGCCTGGAATCCATTCACTCATCTTTGTCTAAGCACAGCAAGGGAGCTGGAATTGCTGGTGGGTTAGCCTCCTCACTTAGCTAATGTTAGCCCCTGGAGCTAACAAGGACATCAATTAAAGGGATCTCAACACACAGTGCATAGGTTTACGTGCTAACATTTGAGTCTTTATTCTTTAAATTTACATCAGCAAAGCTTTAATGAGCCAGAATGAACCTGCATGGTTGCGTATAGCTGTTTAGGCCTTCTCACTTGCTTCTAGTGCTAACATGGCTGCCGGACCCCACAGTTTGACTTCTGTAGTGCAGTAAGGGCTGAAACAACAGCAGAAGGAGCAACAAGTTCTCCAACTCCTGCTCGGGCGATTTAACGAGAGCCAGCTAACCTTGGTTTGGACTTAGCCCACCGCAAAAAATGATAGCTTTGTAAGAAAAATCATCTTATATCAAGCCGATGTATCTCATTTTGAGATTGATGTAAGCTTATTTTATGATTATTTAGCTTATTATCAAGGCATTTGTACTTGTTTTAAGTGATTTTAGTAAGCCGAATGACCTCACTATACCGGAAGGTAATTTGGCTTGTTTCAGTCTTGTTTTGTAACTTGGCTTGTTTTCATATTTTTTAAAAGAAACAAATGTTATCTGCCAGTACAGTGAGATAATGTGGCTTACGATAATCACTTAAAACATGTAAACATGTCTAGATATAAGCTAAATAATCTTAGAATAAGTTTACAACTTAAAATGTCAAATATATGATATATGACCTAGAAACAAGATAATTATACTTGCTAAGATCATTTTTTTCAGTGCAGTGTGGGTTTAGTTTGGCCTTTGGGGCCTTGGTCAAGCCCTGGCCTCATGCCGACTCTTGAAGGGGCTCTCATTGACTCTTGGCACATCCTGTGATAGGTGTCTAGCTCATTTGTAATGTACAAAACTAAGCTGCTATGTAGTAGCCCACAAATTGCATTTTTTCTCATATACTGAGGAGGGTTTGGCTTTCAGTGGAAAAATGTGAATTGTGTGCTATATTTGATATACACACACATTATCAGAGCATCCCCATGTTTAAGGGCAGAGGAAGTAACTTAGCCAGCCGGCTATGGCCGTCCACTGGCTCAAGGTTACCTCTCGAGGCGAAATATGTATGCAAAACATAACCCTCTTCTTTTAATGTGCTGGCTCCATATGCCTGAGAATGTGTGTATGGGGGTGCTGCCAGCTGCTACGGCTTAATATTCTGCCTCTCTCTGCCGTCCCTGTCCTTTTGGCCTCTCTCTGTTTTACTGCCAAATTAGGTAGCAGTAATTGCCAATTATGTTGATTCTTTTATGATATGGACTCAGCTCTAGACTGGACTGAAACAGAGCATATTTCATGTACACCACAGATGGTTTGAGACATTTGGACCTGCAATGACACAGCAATCAGCCAAATGGCAGTGTAGGAACAAGTCCACATGGGGGACAGAGGTTACAGAGATGACACGCTTCTTTTAGGAGGTGAAAAGTAAGTGTTCTGGACTAACTAAAAGAGTAGGGCTTATTTTAACAGCTCACTTTTGGTGTTGCGTTTTCATTCATGGCTTCATTTCCTGCACTTCCTTCCAAGTTCAGCCTGAATGACCTCAGATATTTTGACACAACAAAGATGTGTACTGTCCAATGCCTTAAACTGCCTTACTGAGCTGTATCTAGCTTTGCTAATGAGTTCAGTTATGGGAATGTGACAGTGAATGGCCTCCTTATTAGATATTTTAAGGAGTCAGACACATTCTCTGTCATTTACACCCATGTTAGTTGCGTAGTGGGTTGCTAGTTAATGAGGAGATTCTGGTTTGGAGTAATTAGGGATCAGTCTGGAATGAGGACACATATTTGTTGAAGTACGTACAGTACAGATCTTGGACTGTTTTATGACTTTAATATACCTTTGAACCACTGAAAAGATGAGTAGATACGATGAGATATGAACTTAAACAGTATTCCTACAATGAAATGCTTGCTAAGTGTGGGCCCCAAGAGCCAGATTTAACTGTGTGAAACAGGTTTTCACACTTGTATAGCAGCAGCCTATGCTGTAGACGCAAGGAGTTACCTGTTAATGATCTGCTCTGTGAATACGATTTAATCGTCCACAAGGTGTAATTAGATCTATTAGATCTAAAAATGTTCCTTCTCAAGTGACGATGTAGTAATATTTGGATTGCCAGTAAATACTATATCATTTCACATAAAGTTATGCAACTTTTGAAGATATTTCTGAAGAGATTAAAGTAACCCACCTGCATATACTGCAAAAATGATGTCTTGGTAAGTAAAATTTTATATGTAGTAAATATATCTTATATTTCTATTTTAGAGACTGTTGTGAGCTTATTATAGGATTATTTAACCTATTTCTATTTCTGTTTTTGTACTTTTTTTTTTACTTACTTGTTTTCATTGATTTTAGTAAGTCAAATTATCTCACTATACTGGCAGAAAATTTGCCTTGTTGCAAGCATATTTCTTAAAGTATTATAGTGTGTATATATATATATATATATATATAT
>CM067478.1:10383251-10415222 GCA_034552555.1 Semaprochilodus insignis
AGTCTAAAGAAACATTGCAAGATCAGCATCACTTTGTAATCACTTTATTCCTTTACTCACCAAGAGCATCATAAGCCTTGGAAGGCAATAACAATGTTAACTCGTTTTGCTGCTTTTATGTCTGTTATTTTCTTTGTTTTCCTGCCGAGAGTGGGCTTGTCTGTTCCTCATCTGCTCACAGGGGTACTAACAGCTAACTCATCACTACAGTGACTCACCATCACCTTTTTAGGTACAAAGTGGCATCACGAGACCGGACAGGCCAGGGCTAACTGGTTAGCATGCTAACTTCATTAGACATCTTGACAACACAATACCATCAAAACTGTTATTTCATCACATTCAGCTAATTTTGGACTGTTTAAAACTATGAATCTTACATACTGATTGCTTCAGCTATTGCTCCTTTAATGGTGTCTGGTATCCTATCCACTGTATAGTAAAGATGGAATAATTTCAGTATTGAGGGGAAAAAACACCGAAAAAATAAACATTGAAAACTGTGAATGGAAATTTCTGTGTTGTCGATTAATTCTCTTTTCCAAAGCGAATTAGAATTTTATCATGTTGCAGGGGTAGGTTAATGTAGCAGAAGGAGTCTTACCCAAGAATGCTTATTGGTACAGCACATTATACTTGCCCAAACAGGAAACTGCACCAAACTTGCATCACTTGTTTCTGCTTTTCATGATAACCATAGAGTTATAAATACTAATTCAGTTACCCTTAATAATTAACAGTTGAAACAGCTTAAGATCAGACAAACAAGAACTAATTCTACTACTACTAATAATAATAGAACATTTTTCTTTTCTAAAACGAGCACAGTGTACTATAAGATTACAATAAGACAGAACAAAAGAATATTAACAAGCTTAATAAATAAAGCGGTAAAATTGACTTTAGAGGTGTCATAGCACCAGTTAGTTGTTGTTTTTCATAAACTCCATGGCATTTCTCGAAAAATGGATTTTGCAGCTTTTGTTTATTTGATGTATTTGTCTCAACCTAACTGATGAAAATGCTTCCAATCTGCATTTTGTTTGATGCAGAGTTAATTTTGAAAGCGAACAAATTGTAATCAGGCTATTATGTAATAACTGTTACAGAGGGTTTTATATGAAGTTTTTTGTATTGTTAATTTATTTTTTTATAAGTTCAATATTTTACACAAGGACATGCTATTTGCAGTCTTCAGCTTTAGTTAGCCTTTTTCTACACTACTCTAAGTAGCATGTAACCTGCTAGAATCTTCATCATAATAACACATAAAATATCATAAACTGAACTGAATCTTGATTTTAACTATATTAAACCTGAAAATATGTGTAGCGTTACATCCCCATTGACAAATGATATCTGTTAATGGCATTACAACATCATAGAGCACCCTTCTTTTTGAACCTCTTTGTGTCTGTTCTTCTATACTAGCTCTCCTGTACTACCCTAGGAGTCGCTCTTAGGAATGGGGGGGGGTTACAAGCTGCATGCTTTCATTTAGGCGATCCTCTAGCTCGGCATAAAATGCAGTACGTGGCAAACCATCTGGTTGCCTCTTGTTTACAGTACACAGTGTCAGCCCAGGCTTATTAATCATGCTTACACAAGTGTCTTAATTACTCCCTATGTAGCTGCTCCGACTCCAACCCAGAAGTTGACCTTTCTCTCCCTGTTCCTTTAAACTATTAATCATACACAATCAACGCCAGCAGAGCCAAGGAGAGGGCTACCCACATTCCCAGGCACAGAGAGGGCCCTCGCAGACACACAGCAGAGCCCAGCCTGGTGCCAGTGCTGGCCGTATCTTTATTAATGACTCCCTCACTGCGTGAGTCACACACACGTGTGCACAAAAAATAGCACATCAACTCACACAGGACGTCCGAAAGCATCCGGCATGTTCCTGAGCGCTTGCAAAGTGTGGTTGCTTAACACGTGTGATAAATGAGTGGGAAAAGGTTTGATTTTGCAAAATAGGGTTTATTCTTTCATTCTGAAATTGGTAACACTTCACATTAAGTATTGACTATCTAACATGAAGTAATGCATCAGTTAACATGGAGTAATACATTAACAGTGGTTGCAGTGCTTAACTAATCTTAAGTAAACATATAACAACCACATGATTACGTGTTAAGTAAACATGTAACAGCTACTTTGCATTAGTTAACTAATCCTAAGTAAACATGTAACAACTACTTTACATTAGTTAACTAACCTTAAGTAAACATGTAACAACTACTTTACATTAGTTAACTAACCTTAGGTAAACATGTAACAACTACATTACATTAGTTAACTAACCTTAAGTAAACATGTAACAACTACTTTACATTAGTTAACCATTGTTAATGTATTACTTAATGTTAAGTAATGCATTACTTCATATTAGTTAGTCACCGATTAATGTATTATCCTGAAGTTGTAATAATCGAAGAGATCTTAGCTAATTACGCAGCTGTATTTTATTGGACAACCTCCTAATCTCTATGCCTCAAAAACATTTCCACATCATTCCTCATCATCTCTTGTGCTCCAAATAAGACTTTCAGTCAAGTATCCCTGGGCAAAACAAATGCATTTTGCTTCCAAACGTGACGCTCTGACATTTATTGCGTGCAATGATTCATCCATGTGACACGGTTGGGAAGTACAGGCGTAAAAAAGGCCGGTTAGAAACTCTGATGCGGGAGGGCTTCAACCTTTCATATCTTGTTTAACCAGGTGCACGGTGGATTGACGAGCAGAGCTTCTTCTAGCAGGTAACTGACATAGCCGGCTTCCCCCCTGCTGAACGAAAGCTTAATCTATCATTTGTCAGTCAGGGATGGACGTCCATTCAGTCATGTCATGGCATTCACTCAATATGCCAGTGGGAGCAATAGCCTCATGCAAAAAGCAAGCACATAAGCACGCAGACGTCAAACTGGGTGTTGACTGTTTGCACAGCAATGTTGATTAGAATTGTCAGTAAATTGCGCACCCACAAAACACTTATCCTCATGCTCGATTGTGGTTTCTTTTGCCTTGTATTTCTAAAAGAGAGAATTATTATATTTTCGTAAGATTAAGTCATCTTGCATCACTTAGAGACAAAAGGACTCCAAAGTTCTGTAATAGTTTTATGGCTGCCCACAAATTGCTGTCATAAATTTTTCATTCTTTTTAATTTACGTCCATAAATCAGTCTCGAAGCTGCTCGAGCAGCCTAAGTGGTGTTGCTGCATATTTTGAGCATGTGTGCATCAGCGGATCTCTAAGAAACCGAAGGCTCATGGAAGGTAGCCTGCCGCATTAATTGAAGGTCATAAATTATACAAGCTTCTTTTATAATGGCAGGTCATAAATAACCCTTGTGTATTGGAAACTGCAACACATCTGTGTTGAAATTATGTATTTGGAGGTTATGTTGATTTCATTATAATGGATTTCTCGTAATGGGGTCCGCTTACGTCTCCCCGTGAGGAACAAAAACTTTCATTATGTTCAATTATATCGCACGCCAAAAGGTTTTTTTTTTCCCTTTTAACTCTAACATACTTTCATTTGTTGAATGATTTTTTCCCCATAACCATCTCGATGCCTGATATGTCAGACCTCTAGTTTTTAGATTGCTCTGATAGTTTGTTTCCAACCATTTGTTTTGCAGAACAAGGTCATCGTGTTGTGCCTCAGCTCCATTTTGTTGTTTACTATTAACATTTGTTTGTTGTCTTAATCCTTTAAGCATCTGGTGGTGCTTAGGTGCAGACCACGCTTGCTAGACCTTCTTCAATCATGCAACAAAAACAAAGAATAACAAATACAAAACAAAATAGAAAAAAACAGATGCTTTGTGGTTCCGACCTTGCTGGTTGTACACATGGTACTTGATGGCCTCAGCTATTACATTTTTGGCATGACTAGTATGTCACTCATTTGACCACGGATTTTTACTGATATGTATGTGCAACGGTCATTTAATTGGTGCCCGCACGCTAAAATTCCTAATTCATTCTTACTGACAAAAAACACTTTAATTAGTGTGGAATCTTTCATGTGGAGGCAAGTTAAAGTATTTTATTTATAAGAACCATTGACTGAAAGGATCTTTATGGAACCAAACATGATTCTGCTATGGCACTGCCATAGTCATCTTGCATTACTTAGAGACAAAAGGCTGCCTTGGTGCCTCGTTTTTGTAGGACATGTATGAATAATTAACATTGTTTACAGTGTTAAAACATTTTACATTTCTTTTTTTATTGTAAGTCAATAATTGTTTAATTGATTTTTAAGACAAAGTGCCATCACCAGCTCCCTACAGACCACCGCCAAAACCCCTACCCCTGTATTGGTCCGAGGACCATTATTTGCAGGCCACTCATGGCCCAAGGCTCAGTAGTTGAGAAACCCTACCTTAGAGCTTGTTGACTGGGGTCTTCCATGTAGTTTAATACAGCGTAGTTTTCAAGTTCAGGAATTAAAAGGGTTATAAGGACAGCATGTAGTAACACCTTACACAATTTTATCCTTAGTATAAAGGATACATATACAATGTAATCCTTAGTAACACCTTACTCAATTTTATAGCCTAATAATTTAAAGTAATTACTACCGCCACTGTTCTCACAGCAGGTATGTCCTTTGTTTGGCGGATGATTACAAATCAAAATTGGCAAACAGTCATTTGAAAAAGTATCAGACCATAGGATTAAGCCATTGTCTTCATGATGTGTCCATTGATATGACTGTATTTTTACTTTCAAAGCTATAAATTGACCCCAGTTCATAGCCACAAGCACAATGTGGTGCTAAACTCTCAGAAAAAAGGTACGGTCAATGGGGTGGTACCCTCCATGTTACTGAGGTGGTACCCTCAAAGGTGTGTCATAGGTACCTTTAGTTATGGAACATACACATTAAACTGCAGTTCTATACAGCTCTGGAAATAAATAAGAGACCACTCCAGTTTCTTCTTAAATCAGCATCTCCACATGTACAGCAGGTTCTTAGTGAGGAACAGAAGGTTCGGTTCTAGCTTTACTGGCAGATACAGTGAGTGTCTGGTTCATAAGAACAAGATCAAGCAGCAAACACACAGGACAACACAGCTACAGACTGGCGGAGGGTGGAAACCACTCTCTACTGACCGTGATGAGCGCCACCTCATTCGAATGTCACTTAACCACCATAAGATGACCACAAGTGACCTCCAGAAAGACTGGCGAGCGATGGCTGGGGTGAAATGCACAGCAAGCATGGTTCAAAAAACAGGCTTCTGGAGGCGTCATTAGTCATTTTCTAAACAAACAGATCTAAAATATAATATTTGATCTGGAATTTGGGAGACATGTTTCCAGTAGTGTATAGAATAAAACAAAACTGCTAATTTTGGTCAAACACAAACCCATAAACTGTAAAACTAGAGAAACTGATCATTTTGAGGTGGTCTCTTAAATTTTCCAGAGCTGTATTTGTTAAGTTGTGTGACTCTGTAATGGTACTTCTTTAAATTAGTACATTTCCCCCGGGTAAGTAATTTTTTTTTGAATACTCGTTTACGGTACGCAGTTGGACCCGTATAGGTACATTTGCATCGTTTTTACTTTGATGACCTTTTTCCTAATATTGTGTGGTAGATAAGAGCTGAGTCCTTTCGCTCTTTCACTGTGTAGATCATGCCCTCCTGATGAACATGTAGCCCTGGCCCTGGCTTATTACTGATTATTCTGCCCCCTTCCCTGGAGTGTGAAATGCATGATTAAGTACAGCTCTTTACAGAGGCATTTGCAAACACAGTACGCATTGAACTCCTGAATACTGTGTATTATCCGCCATTAGATGGTGATATTAGTGCTACTGCCAGTAATGGGCTTGAAGAAGAATTATTCAGTTGGCTCACACACGGTGTTTCACTGGCAGTGGAGCAAGAGAGGAAGTGTGCGGCCGTGAATGCGTCGGTTTATTAGTACGCCGCTCAAAGCAAACTAAGGTTGATGATGTGGCGGAGAGCCGCATAATTCACGTGTGATGTAGTGGCAAAACCCAGGCATGATGTACAGCCTAATTATCATGGAGAGCACAATTGAAAAATGAATTCATTTAGCGATGATTTTATTGACATGGCTTTCTTTCACTGCACAAAAGGAAAGGCTTGGATCAATAGGTAGTGTGAGATGGCTTCATCATGATAATCCTCTCCTGTGAGAATGTGGAAACAGGTTGGAGCCCACCGCTGATGAGCTGAACTCACTGCGCACTACCTTCCCTTCCTCGTTAATCAAACACACAGTTTTAGAGGAGAATTCCGATGATTTTTCGAAACTCCCACATAATGAAATCCTTAAAATATAAACAAGGTCATTCAGAGTGGTCTGACTTAGAGATGCACCAATAACACTTTTTCCCGTCTAACATGATACATGATCCATAAATTGTCCTGATAGTTTTATTTTAAAAATATATATGTATTTTATTTTGGTAAAATCTAAGTTGTATGTTCTGTTGTGTTTTATAAATTAGCTGCTTAAGAATTTTTTTTTGTTTATTTACTAAATATAAGCTCACTGGCCCAAAAAAAAAATTCACCTTGCTTGTTTAAAGTGGTAGTAACTTCAGGCTGCTGCAGATGGTGCTACACGAGGATGACCGGGCTACAAATACCTGTGGGGTGTAAGTGACGGGATTCATAGATTGAAAAGAGGTGGTGGTGTGAATGTCTCATTCTATGTGTGAAAATGGGTCATAAAGTAGATGTTAATGATTGGCTAAAATGAGTGATCACATTTGCCTGTGCCCAAGGCCATAGTGTGAAGTGTGAAGAGACTTTGAAGCTGAAGCTGAATTTGCAGGTGTGTGGAAGCGTACAGTCATACGGGTCTACCAGCAGTGGCAAAAATCCCAGTCTACAGGAATTTCTCTTCAGAGTTGTGGCAGGCACCCACCAAATCTGGCCCAACTGCACAATTCTTTGATGCAAGAGTGGCAAAATATTGATGTGGCCTACATCCAGATACTTGTGCAGTCCATGCCAAATCCAATCACAGCTGTTATTGGTGCTTGTGCAGGTATTTCAATGTAGGTATGTTTCAGTCACAGGTGATTCATTGTTTTTGTCTGGTGAGCTTATTTAGTCTTTACTCTTATTTAATTAGTATAAAAGATGTAATATGTATATAATATGTTATAATATATTAATCAGATAAATTAAATAAAGACAGAAGTGAGCAAATATATAGATAAATCTGTGCTGTGTACATGTAAGCACCCAGCAGCTTCTCTGGCTCAGCAAATACAGTCCTGAATGTTGTTTCACATCTGAATGTCTCCAGTCATTTGTCTCATACGTGTGTCTTGTTGTCTCATGCTACATCTCTGAGCGTCTGGCTCCACTGAAGTTTGGTAAACATTATAGATGTTCACAGTGTCAACAACTTTTTGTGTTTTTTTCTGGCTTGCTTGAAGCATAGTGCTGCGAGACCCCACTACAGAGTGATACTATTGTATTTCCCATTAAATACGGCCATTACTGATTTTGCTATGAGCCTTTTTACTGCTGCCTGTGCACATCAGAAACTGCATCGGTCATGTATCAGTATCTCCATCTCCAGTACTGACACTGAATTTAAGTGCCAATATTATATATATACGCAATACTATTCTGATGTAAATGTTCCAGTCTAGAGAAACTAAGAGTCCGAATTGTTCACTGTTGTACTGATGCCGGGAACCAGATGGCTAATGCCTTTAAAATCTACCTAAAAAGTTATTACATGAAATGGTTGCCTTTTGTTTTGTTATAAGCTTTTGGCTCAAAGCATGCATGTTTGTTCATGAAGGGCATTAAAAGGTAAAGTAGTCCCCCCAAAAAAACATTTTTTTTTCAGATTTGCCAGTATTTTCACATCATAAATATTACACAGAATCCCAGAAGACTGGTCTTACTGGATAGTAGATATTATGGTTATATTTGCATTGTAGACATCACGTTCCAATTACCACAACTGTAAAGAAAATTCAAACTAGTAAGTTTCCCTACAGTAATTGAACCATCAGGCCACTCCGAATGACTTTGTTTCCATCTGACTGATTAAATCATCCAGAAGTGTTTAAAAGTTGCTGCAGTTCCAGTTTAACCAACAGAAGCGTCACATTCTTGATCCTGCCTGGATCTCGTGCCATAGGTTTCTTTATCTTGATAGGGAGTGAACTTTCTCAGAGGTTAAAGTTCTGCTGCCCTTTGTAGGCTTAATGTTTATGCAAAAAGCAACCAAACAGGCCGCTTTGAAGCAGTCACACCTGCCTATTCGTTACTGTCTGAATGCAATCAGCCTTACAAAGCCTTTTTTGTTTGCGTCTGTCAAACTTTTATTTCAGTCTGTTTGGTGACAGAGCAGAACAAGCTAGCGCAAGCCACTGATAATGCTTTGGCAATACACTGTAATTGACTCCCGCGCTATTAGATTTTACTCATGACAACAGGGTTTATATCAAAGCCGGCTCACCTATTCAGCCCATTTTGCTGTATTGACATTTCCCCTGTGATGTGGCCTGCAAGGCTTCTTTGAAAGGTAGAAAGGGACACAGTCCTGGTCATTTTTGTTGCTTCTTTGCTCTTTCTCAGCCTGGGAAAGGCTTGTCGAACAATGGTGTTCAGCCTGTGGCTTTGTTGGGCATATGATACGCCACGTGGAGATTGTTTTCCGGATCATGTTTGCCATGTCTGAATGGAGGCTGTAACGTAGAGAAGGTTTCATACCGACGTATGTGGATCTTGCGTTACAGTTTCCATTAGAGGTTTTGATTTTAACAGCTGCCTTTGGTAGACATCGTCTTAAACGTAGAAATATTTGTTTCACTCGTCGCTTCTGTTTTGCAGATCATAGTCAAGGCTTCCCACAAAAGCTTTGATACCGACACTCCCCGCTTGTTGTAATAAACAAAGCAAGCTAGTCCCTAGACAGACCAGGTAGGACATCTGTTTGGCGTGTTTGTGAGCGAGGCAGAAACATGGCCGATGGGCAGGAACGGCCTTTTCTTCAGGGTCAGCAGGTGAGAGGTCAGGAGGTAAAGCTCTGTCTGTGTGATTTGGAGGCACTCTTAAGGGGAGAGGACGCCACTGCCGCTCTCCTCTGAAAGCTGTCACTCTCCTGTGTAATTTGCTTTCTGTGAGAAGCAAGTCAAACCATGAATAATGAAGGGTTGTTAGCCTCTGAGACGGAACAAGCAAAGCGAAACACAAAACACTCTAGCAAAAGAGCTGTAATTACCGACGAAGCAGTGTACTTTTGAAAGGAGTGTTATTGTGAGTGGACGACCTTTTAAGTCTTTGGCAAGTGCCACTGGAGCTGGAGCGGGGTGGGGAGGGGGGAGATTTCATATCTCCTCCAAACATCAGAAGTCTGCAAAGAAACGACGGCTGTCATAAAACCAAAATGAAAATCACATGTTTCAGAGACGTCTGTTGTTGTAGGCACATTTTTTATTTGCTTTTTAATATTGTTTACAGTGTCGTGTGTGTGTGTGTGTGTGTGTTTCCCCCCACTTCTAATCCCGGCTAGAATTTACAAGGCCTTACTCACTTTGAACATTTTGAGCTTGCTGCATTTAAATAAGAGTAATAACAGAAAAATACTAACAGAGCTAAATGATTTGGCACGGGGTTCACCAGCATTTCAGGCTAGTTGTAAATTAAAAGAGTTGATTGTAGCGTTCTGTGTTAACTAAAAGGAGCATCTGCATGTGAAGGCTGCTCCCTGCTGATCGGGCCTGTGTTTGGGCTCAGGCCAGCGCAGACCACCCAGGGGAAGATGGATGGTCTAAAGCTACCTGTGTCAGCCCCTCTCTGTCCCCCTGGCTTGTCCAGACCCTCCGAAAAACTGCCTGCTACAAATGGTTAGATTAAACAGTGACTCGCAGATGACAAATAACGCGGCGCGGCCTAAACCACAGCACGGGAAACAGGATCTCACCCGACTTTTCAAGATTTATTTTATCAGTCAACTAATTAACATGATTTATGGCGCGGGCCGGCAGTGACGGAAAGTACAAAGAGAGCCGAGCGACTCCTCCTCCCTGAAGGAGATGCTATCAGGTGCTTTCTGCTGTGCTTGCATGGAGTCAGCATGGAGTTGTAAATCCAAGCAGCTCTGCATTGAAGTGCTGACCCTGCTTCACATGGGGAGGTCAGGAGTTCACATCCCGGCCTTAACTGTTAAAAACCTGGGGTTTGAACTTCTGACCTTTCTACTGTAGAGAAAAGTCAGTGTTTATCAGGGCCGTCACCCCAGGCAGGGGTACACCCCCAGACCAACCCCCTGACAGGAGCCTGTCTGACCGGGCTACTCCTGAGTACAGCCTGCCTCGTAAGGATGGACCTAGGAATAGCAAGCTGGACCTTACATGGGGATTTCATTACTGCCCACTAGGCAAAGGGGAAAGCAGACAGCCTACTCACACCTATCTGTGAGAATCTGTGCCTGTGGGTCCTTAAAAAGCCTTTATGATTCTTTATTATGACCCCCCCACTAAAGTATCAATACTTTCAATAAGTTATTTATTTATTTGTTTGTTTATTTATTTGTTTATTCATTTATAATCTTCCCTTGCAGAAATTATAGAATTATGCAATGTTAATTTTTTTCATAATACTGTGCAGAAGTCACCCTTCATTTATTTAATTACCAGTCCTAACAGCCACCATATATACGTCATTCATTTTTCAGGAGGGGCTTCTGCAGAGATTAGATGTGAGCTAATACACTTGCTTTAGGATGCGGATACGTCCAAGGCTAATAATTGGGAAAAACATGAGTTTTCAAAACTTAGGTTAAAAAAAATGATTAAATGATATAGAGAAAACGGAACTCCTAACATCTGTACAAGACCTGGTAGACCATCAAAATTGTCCCTGTCAGATAAACAATACTTGAAGTTTTTTAGATTTGGAAATCAGACAAGAAGCTGCTTGTGTCCTCAGATGGTGGATTGACCACCCCAGAGCCCGGACCTTAATATCGCTGAATGTGTTTAGGGTTACTTGGATCATAAGATCTAGAAAATATCTAAAATATCTATCATAAAATCTAGAAACTATAACCAACTTCTAAGACTGAACTTTGGCAAAAAATCCCTGTAGATTTCTTTGAAAAACTGAAAGAAAGTGTCTTCAGAAGAATGGAAGCTGTAATAACGGCAAAACGTGGACACATTAAATACTAAACACTAATGTCGAATTGTTGATACACAGTCTTTTGATCATGATTCAGAAGCGAAGAGGGTTCCCGCTTACATTTCTGTGCTGCGGTGTATGTTCCCATTAAATTTGCTTACAGAAAACAGCAGAGATGTTGTTAAACAATTTGTCTCACAGAAAATAGAAATTCTTCTTCATGCATTTTGCATTCTCAAACTTGCTTTTATGCTCATTCATGTATTTACTGTATATGTGAAGCTCTGGCGGTTGCTTCAGAGGGCGGTTTCCTTCCCCAAAGTAGCTAAAAAAAACAAAAACCCTAAAAGCTTACAAGCTGATTTTATGATCTGATAAAGGGTGCTGTTTACCGCTGAATGATAAACTACCTGCCAAACTTTGTAAGTGGATGGTTCTACAACAGTGGCTCCATTATAACTGCGACTTATTGAGAGGGGTTTTCATTGCCATGTTTGTCTCTGAGCAGAGGTGTATTCCATTAGAAAAGCACACTCATATAAAAAGTCACAGCATGCTGGCAGGTCCCAGAAACGAGCCTTCTCCTATAGTGTAAACAGTGGTGGTGAAAACATTGTAAATACAGAGTAAAACACAGTGGAAGATCAGAACGAGTGATAAAGAAGCAGTGGTAAATGCACCAGTTTCCTGCTTTCCTTGCAAATGTAGCTGTTCTTTAACTTTTGTGAATCTCCAGATGATCCTCTTGACCACACAGGCTTATCCGGATGGCAAAAAGAGCTCTGGTCCAGCATCTGCTACAACGTAGTGGAGTGATTTATCTCTGTCTCTCGCAAATATTAGTTCAGCTAACCCAGCGCAACTCCTGTCCTAATCAGACGGTGAAATCGGCCTCCTGCGTGACAGCTCGAGGCCCTTATAGAATGCTGTTTACATTTGACTGCAGGATCCCAACATAAATTCCTGTTAGCAGAATAAGCCTCTCTGGCTTGTGTGGAATTTTGGTCTTGCTTGCCACCGTGGCAGTGTGTTAGCAGTATGTGTGTGTGTAAATGAAGGATTTATGGCTTGTTAGAACCCTGTTAATTACACATTGTAGTGCCAGGCTGATGTATTTCTGTTAATAACACTGTGGGGAGATATTTCTTTTGACTGTCCTCTTTGAGGCGCTTGCTCTTCAGGTGTTAAGTGGATGTCCTAATTAAAAGGGAATGATGAAGCCTCAGTTGCATAGATTAAACAGGAAATTGCACAAGTGCAAATGAACTGAAAACTGTAAGAGTGCCTTTAAATTATGTGCTCTGTTACAGAGCCGCTAGTCGAAGTGTACAAATGAAGTTGCAGGTTTATGTGCAGTGATTAAACTGCGTGCTTACCTCAAAGGCTGACCAGCAGTCCAGCAATTTATGAAACCCTGGCTTATGTGACAAATATAATTCTTTTGGACGCAGTACCCTAAATTGAGCATTTGACGTATTCTAACAAACATAAATAAATAGTTAAAGCTTAAAGTCAGGCCGTATTTTTTTTTTTTTCTTTTTGGATGTTCCCAAAAACATGCGTGCGTCCACTGAATAAAGCCGATTTGAGTGAGCTTCATTCTCTGTAGTTCCTGAGCCTGGAAAAATGCGCATTCAAAAATGGCCTAAGTGTGCCAGCAACTCAATACCACTGCATTCTTCCAGCCTATGGGCCCGGCAGGGGCACTGAGTGC
This sequence comes from Semaprochilodus insignis, assembly GCA_034552555.1. Taxonomy (NCBI): domain Eukaryota; kingdom Metazoa; phylum Chordata; class Actinopteri; order Characiformes; family Prochilodontidae; genus Semaprochilodus; species Semaprochilodus insignis. The sequence goes on from CM067478.1 coordinate 10,396,118, forward strand.
ATATTTTCAGAGACATGATAAGCATCACTTTGGAGTTCACAAGATGGACAGGGAGCTGGCAGCAGTTTGGTTAATGTTCTTTTTTGCTGAAATTGCATTATGGACTCTGTGAAAGAGAACATTAAGTTCCTTGCTTAACCTTCTCAGGCACTCTTCTCTACACTCTGTGTTCAGCATCCTTGCAGCCCTCGCATGATGACATGGCAGCTGTCAATGTCTGTTTTCGTTTCGACAAGCAACGAGAAGTCAGATAAGGTAAACTTGTTCAATTTAGCCATCAGATGGATCTGTTTTGGTGATACGTTTTATTTGCATTAATGTTGTTTTATGGTGTGATGATTATTTCCGTAAGATCTTCCCTAAAGTTATGTTAGACATTTCCAGTTTGATCATCGGGTGATGACAGTGCTGAGTGGACTGTTGGTCTAGTGTTTCTTAATCCAGCTCCTGGTAAGTCCAGGGCTGATTATGATCAGGTTTCTTGAGTCATGTTTTTTTATTTGTGAATTTTTAAAGTTGTAATATGTAAAATTCTTAGTTTAAACGTTCTACAATTAACTAAAATTATCCAAAGAATGTGAAGAAATCAGTCTCAAAGATGTCTGTATGTCATATTGAGATATCTACTGATGTTAGCATGCTAACCAGCTAGCCCTGCCGTATTCTATCTTGTAATACCACTTTGTTCATCATAAGTGACAGTGAGTCACTGTAGTGTCGAGTTGAATCAGTTCAACATGAGAGTTGTAGTGGCATATTATAACCTCTTGTCAATCATGTCGAAGGTCCTGCTCCCAGTTAGATCATTTATGGACAGGTGGCCAATAAAACGAAGAGTAAATTCAACAACAGCAGAGATCTTTGTAAGTGACCATTATAGCGACTGCCACTGCCCTCAAAAATCAACATTTAGCGGCAAACAAAAGATACAAATAGAAGCAAAATATTTCTTCTAGACTAGTAAGAGCTGACGTGGAAGGAGGAGGGACTGTGTGTTTTCTGGCGATATGTTGCCCCCTTTTGTTTGGAATATGAATTCAAGAAGTTGTCTCATCTCACAGATAGCTTCTTTAATCTCTCTCCAAATAACTAACTGACCAACTAACTAATTAAATAAATAAATAAATAAAAATGTCATACAGTTTCTTCACTGGGACATAAAATAATCCAATAATTGACATGCATAGAAAATATAACTCATTGTTCTGTAAAGAGAACTTTTTTTGGAGTCACTCTCCAAAGAAATCCTACTGGTACTTTTATTTTTAAGTGCATTTTTTGGTGCCTACATTTTTAGGAACGTTGTTATGAATGTGAATCATTCTCAGATAGTGATATATGTGTATATCTACATGTAGTATGAATGCATTTGTGTTTCTCAGTGTTGGAAGCTCGACACAGTAGCAGTACTTTGTTGTTTGACCTAGAGAATGAAGATTGCAGTTGCATACTAATAAAAGTGCCTAAATTGAGATGATTGATGCATGCAACCACTCCCCTGTACCGAGCATGACCTTCCCTGATGTGTCCCTGTGCGTCTCTCCTTACTATTGCCCCCCCAAACACACACACACACACACACACACACAGCACTTCATCTCAAAACTCCAACACTTACAAATTAATGTCACCCACCATGATGTAGGTGCATACTCAGCTGAAGCCAGCAGCTAAATCATCTCCCCTTTTGTCCACCGCCTGCTGGCCCCTCCTCTAATGCAGTGAAATGAAAGGTGAAGGAAGTTCTGTCTTTCTCTGTTTTCTTCTCTGTTGACTTTATTTCACCTTTCTCTCACCCATAACCCCCTCCTGCCTGGTGAACTCTAAATGCACTTTGACTCCTTCGTGGCCACTTTTTCGGGCATTTGGTCTGTGTGTGTGTAGAGAGAGAGAGAGAGAGAGAGAGAGAGAGAATACCCTTCTCCTCTCAAATATTCTGGCAGCCGAGTGGCTGCCCCCCAGAGGTCAAGTGGTTTAGGGCCCTGTGCTTAGCGCTGCTGTGGGATCAGGCAGTCTGTAGGCATGATGTCTTTTTTTTACACAGACCTGGAAACCCTGACCACATGCTGCCATGCCCAAGTCCCTAGCAGCAGTGCAAATATTTTCACTCTCACTCTTATGGATGGACACAAGGCCATGAAACTGAGGTCAAGAAGAAGCCAAGGGCAGTAGTTCTCGGTTTAATTCCTTTGTCTACTTTCACTGTTTTTGTTTTAGAATCACTCTGTTGCCATTTTGTGTGGTTTTTTTTTTTTTTGCAGCTAATATTTTACATATGTGTTAGAGAAGTGAAAAACGCTGAATAGGTTTTTGACGGTAGTGGTATGCTCCAGGTTTCATTGGTATGACCAGTTAGGGGTTGGCAATACCTGGCATCCACACACGGATTCGTTGGTCGTCTCCATCAAGACAAAAGAGGACTCGACACTGAAGATGACCTGCTGCCATTCTCAGTCATTCTATGACAGTCTGGCACAACACCAACTGCAGTCTTTGGTGATGTTGACATGGTGTTAGATGCAGTCATTGTAATGGTCTGTGTGCATGTATTCCTGCGTCATGCAGCCGCCTGCCAATGGTGCTGGCACTAACAGCATGACTCATGGATAAGCATCACTGCTTGCTGAATCCCTCAAATCGTAGCTGTTGGGTCAGTCAGGTACAGGGATAAGGCCCGTCCTTGCATGCATGGCCGAGCACGAAACATAAATCGTTCACATGTTCCACAATGTCAAACCTACCCAACGAGTTTCAACTATTTGTGCAACTATTCATTTGATGATGAGTGTATTTAGTTTCTCTGAGGTTGTTCTTGTTGTTTAAAGATTCTATAATTGGTCTAAATCATTTTTAAAATTATTTTTATTATTTGAGGTAATAAAATAATTAGTGTCTGCTCATATATAAACTCCTGGAACAGCAGTTATATGACTTATATTTTTCATCACAGGGCATGCTGAGAATGAGAACACTTTTTTTGTTTACTTATGATCTGATCACTTTGGATTATGGCATGACTAAAGGCAGTTACACTGGCTCAGCATTGCTTAATCGTGTTTAATTTTGTTGTTTTTGGCGTGCACGTTGATGAGCATGCATTACGTGGTTGGCTGAACAATGTTTTTGCTTGCGTAGTTGTTTATCTTTGTATAACTGTGTGTTTGTAATGATTGGTGTTACTTCAGTGGTAAGCCCTGATCAATGGTGTGCTGGCCATCCTCTCGGTCCCTCCTTTGTGCTTCTCATGACTAACGTGGCCTGAAGTATCTGGGTAACGAAAATGGATTTAATGACCAAATATGCCTGATTATCTCCTCGCTGAATCACTTCGAAGAACTTCTGAGGGAGAGCAACACGTCTGGGAAATATTACAAGTCGTTCATCAAGTCCCCTTCATTAGCATAGTGCCGAGTACTTGCAGAAATCTAAATAAAAGTAAAGATTGGGTGCTTTTTCATTTTTTAATGAAAAATTCTTGGCAAGGCAATATTTTTTATCTTGGGCCAATGAGCCTTGGCTATGCCAAGACCCAGGCCATTGGAGAGAGGACAGCAGGTCTGCACTAACTGCTAAAAACTGTGAAAAATGGGCTTATTCACTCGCTAAACACCAACATAGGTCTGACTGAAGACTCTACTGTTGGGCTAACCGACCCAGCGAGACCCTTGTGTGGCTCGTTGCATATGAAAATTGATGGTGGGGTTTTGAGACCGGTTAACAGTGTAGCGATAGTTATTGTGTGATATTAATTAGGAGGTTATGGCATTCCTAATTTTCCCCTGTCAGTTTCTGCACTGTCCCAGGTGTACAGGCGGGTTCAAACGTGAAGCCCAACATCCAAACGCAGAAATAATGAGTTTCCTTCCTCTTCGCCCCTAAATTTCACCGTGATATACAACTGGCAATTAAGCATGGCCTGGTGATTCAGTGATTAATGCTGGTGCGAGGCCTAAAGGAGCTGCATAGCAGGCCTGATCAGCATCTCCTCCTGCTTAACAGCTTCCCTCCTATTAGTAGCAAGATGGAAGGCTCCATTTACCATTCTCTAACCTTTATGACAGCCCCCTCTTTAATCAGCACTTTATTTCCTTTGTAACACAAATGTCAATGCGCAGGAGAGACGCTGCTCTAGTGTGGCAGACTGAGTGATTTATACATTTCCTAAAGAGCTTTTCATGATTATGGAAGAACAGGGCTGAGTAAATTGTAGGGTGTTTAAAAGGGTGATAAACAGAAAATCTCTATTGTGTCATATTCCAGTATGTATGTTGTATGTCATGAGTAACATAAGAAAGAAAAATAAAGATGTTTCTCCTAGACGATGAAATCGGATGGAAAGACAAAGGAGGCTTTTGCTGAAGTCTCGTGCTACCCAGATATTTTTCCTAAGCTAAAGACCCCAGTAATCTCACATCTCCTATTGAGTTTTAGTAGAGAGCTCAATAAAGTCACACACCGTACTCCAGTGTGCCAAGAAAATCTCTATTTGCAACTGAACTAAAGACAGAAACTCATCCAAGACTAAGAGTCATCTCAGTTTTGATGCTATGTTCACTGGGCCATACGTATCTCACACCTTTCTGTTTTGTCTAATAATATTTTGGACGAATGAAGAGAATCACCATTAAGTCTCTCAAGCTACCAAAAAACAATTTTTTTTCCTCTGGGCATGTGACTGTATGCCTGACCAGTGGCAGTAGCTCTCTTCATCTGACCTGAAGCAAGGCACTTTTATTTGAAACCTCCTACTGAGAAACTGTTTTACTGAAAATCCAGTAAGAAATGTGGCTACCGAGCACTAAAATGCTAAAAATGTCCTTCAGTTCAGCTTGAATCCAGGCCATACCACATGTCTGTGGCTGGTGGACACATTCAGTGGAGAGGGATTGGATTGTAGGTATCAAACTCGTTTATATTTTCAGAGTGACATGTGGTCATTGTGCAGAAGTTGCATTTATATAAGATGGTCAAGGTTGTCAGCAGTGCTAAATCTATGCAGATGCAGCAGCAGGCCTCATGTGCCATGGAGTAAGCAGTTAAATACATCAAGACTGACTGACCTTCTCAATGAATTGGCAGTGATTGGTTGGTTTGAGTCATGTGATGGACATTTATGCATGTTATATATTTTTGTAAGGAAAAAATAATTTTTCCTAGAAAGTACTTCTAAAGGAATCTTTGAAAGGCTGCACATGCTTTGTTTTTGTTTGGTTAAATCCATTTAACTGAATTAAAATTTGAATTGCTTGATTTGTCAATACTGTCAATATGAATTAAAATGTAGGATGCATGACATGCAACAGTTTGCATATAATAATATAACAATTTATTCCATTTAAAGAGTCATTCTTAGTTCCTAGGGCCATTTAGAAAAGATACTTCTTGTGAGGTTGCCTTAGAATGTACCTTCATACAACGTTAGTCGATTAGCTGACCCTACTGACCTTCAACTTTATAGTCTACCTCATTGCTGCTGTTTTCTAGATGGAGTGTGCTGTGTAATCGTAAATGCCTGTGTGTACAGCAGGCAATATACCATTTTGCATTTATGTACACCACGTAGTATCTGTTTTATTTGGCCCACAGCAGTGCTGTTCTGTGTGAGTACATCGAGGGGGCCCTTCTAGGCATTAATAGAACTATTTGCTTTGGTGGACATTGTAGGGCTGATAGGCTCCTAAAATGGGCATGCAGTTTTGCTCGCGCTTTGCCGTTTCTGTTTAGTGGTGAAAGCTTTTGATTTAGCTCCATCCCCCTGGGTGCTATTCAGTTGAATAAGCGACAGTGGTTGTGCAGTGCACAAGGGCACTCATTCTCTCTCTCTCTCTCTCTCTCTCTCTCTCTCTCTCTCTCTGTCCAGCTAGCTCGACCTGGGTCATTTCCTTCTCACACCCACTGCCTTTGCTTGGACAGTGTCATTCTCTCTCTCTGTCCATCTTCTCTCTCTCTCTCTCTCTCGCTCGCTCTCTCATGCACTTTCTCTTCTCCTATCAGCCTCTTTTTTTCTCCTCAGCAAGTTTCATAAGCTCAGTAAAGCATGGCCTTCAATTCCCTTGTTCTAGTGTTTTCACTTAAGATCAGGAGTGATGAGCAAAAGGGTTTTCTGGCTCAATCCTTGAGCAAAGGCCTGTCGTGACAGGGATTATTATTTATTTGTCATGGTGGATGTAATAAGCTGTAGGTACAGCATGGAGAGCCCTTGATTTATTGCTCTGTCGAGCGCCACTAGCGGCCCGTCTGCTGTGGCGTGCAGGATGAATACGCTGCTGTCAGCGCTGTCCATCCTTCTCTCGCGCTCCGCTCCCTCCTAACACCTAGCCCATTTCATGCCAGAATACATAAACAATCTTTCATTATTTTGACGCCTTTTTCTCATATTTGCTCTTCACAGAACGTGAAGTTTGAATTTATGGGTTTTCCTTTTTGTGTTATTTTGTCGCGTCGGGCGCATTTTTATCCGAATGTGCATCTTCACGGCAGAAGCGTCAGGCTGCGTTAGATTGCATTTGTTGCTGTGTTGCAGGATGCCAGAGCCTGCTGCCTATTGTTAGGCCATATCCCTAAAATTGCATTGCAGCAGTGTGCTTTGAGCATGTTCTCTGTGGGCTAATGAAGCATCTGAGCTGCTGTGTAAGGGTGTGGATGTGGATACCTGAGCCTGGTCAGTGACACTCAGAGCTCTGAGGAGTGAAGGGAAGACGCCAAGGTTCCTGTTTTGCGCTCTAAACCATCCTCACCGCAAACCTGCGCCTGCTGCATTAGTGTCAGCCTGGATGTGGATGTGGCGTTTGGACATGGAGTGCTCTATGAAATATCATGCCCTCACCACTGTCAGAGACGCAGCACCAAACCCGTTCTGTCAGCTTAATATTTCATGCTAAGCCAATCGCATTTGGTTAGTGGCTCGATGTAATCCAATCGCGGCCCATAAAAGCAGCACCTCCCCCTCCTGGGTGCGATGCTCCTCTCAGACCTGATGAACCGGTTGAAATCAAGATGTGGAAATATGGCCTAATAGGGCCTCGGCGCTGAAGGAGAGTGACTTGTCTCCTCCTGTCCTTATGTATTTACATTTCTTCCAAGCAGACTTAACCGCCTTACAGGGCTAAGGGATTTGCTAAAGTGGAACTGACTTGGTAAATAGGGCCCTCATTTATTAGTGGGCTTTTTATTTGAGAACAGGCCTGAGTGAGGCATCAGAGCAGATACTTAGCCCACATATCAGAGAAGATTGGGATGGGGGTGTGGAAGGGGGGGGGGGGTCCACTGAATGAGGAGGGAGAGCGGTGGGAGACAGGAGTTAATTAATATGAGAAATTTGTTTTGTGTTCTAATAAAAGGCTGAGCCGGGGCGGTTTGTCACTTAAACCCGGCTCAGCTGAATGGCTGAAGGGCTTTCTGACTCTAATCTGTGAATTACATTACTCCCGGCACCACATAGCCCAACAGCAAGCGTGTAATGGCTGCATTAATACCGCCGGATGCTGATAATTATAATAGAATTCCATTTTTAAAGGCACAAATAAGTGTTAATTATGTAGAAAACAAGATCTTCTCACTCTGCACTGCTGGAGCCAAAGTGTCTGTTGTTTGTCTCTGCAGGAGGCCTGAGCTGTTTTATGGGTTAATTTTTTCTTCTTTAAGAGTTATACTCTTATTTCTGTTTTTTGTTTGTGGGTTTTTTTTCCTTGGTCATCATCACTAACAGTATGGTTAATAGCAATCATTAGTTATCCGGCAGGGATGGGGGAGTGCTCAGATGCAGGCAGTGAACTGAGAATAGTCATTTGGTCGCTGAATGCGAGTTTGACAGGGCCCATTTATAACCGGCTCATTCCGTAATGTCCAGCCTATTAATAACATTTTGTTGCTGTCTAATTAGAGGTGTTGGATGCAAACAGCCCTGGAGTGAAGCACAGGCTGGATTTGTTTTCTCTTCATTTTAAAACAAGGTTTGAAGTCTTCCTCACTATTTTGCCTCCATGATTGCTATTTCCTCAATGGTAGGTCATTTTATAATGCAAATGTTATGATTCGTCCATGGCGCAGAAAGGCTACAGTCATGCTAAGGTTCCATTTTGAACTAACAATGTTAGTCTTGCCATTCTGATGGATCATTTCTACCAAACTGGTTCAAATTCAAAAGCACATTTTGCACTTTTAACAGATTTGGACGTGAGACTAAAGTCACATTGCTGTGAATGACCATTTGCCTTTAAAATAAAACAAATAAATTGTATTTATTTTATTTAAAAGTAATATTTGATCGTTACATTCTTATTATACCACTGTAGGAACGTTTTGGTGGTGACAATAAAGGCAACTTAAAAACACTACCCAGTACATGACTAGCAAACAAATCTGCTGTAGACATATAAAATCGTAATGTTGTTCATTAAAACATAATAAAATTATACTTAATTGCAGAAAATATGGCTAATAGTTTCGTCAGGGGCAATTCCTAATGTTGCTTAGTGATTTCCAGACTTTACAGACTCATTTACTTCAAAACAATGGGCTCTATCAGTGGGGTCCCACCTCCTTTCCTGCTCTGGAAGAGGTGTGGCTAAAATAAGGCACTAAAACTTTTTTGTGTTTTGGCAGTGACACGTGGGATGGCATGTTTTTGATCAAGGTTGTTTTACTTTAAAATAAACCTCATGGAAAATGTAAAACCCTTAAGTTTGTATTGATTAATAATATGACAGAAAATAAATAAAAATAAATAAAAATATACGTTTTATTTATATAAATTAAGAAATATAGATGTTAGGGTGGGTCAGACACCTGTCAGCAGAAAATAGCATGTGAATTATGATGATGTTTCACTTATTACTGTCTTTGTTAATGCCTAGATTTTAAACAGATTATAACACAATCCTTGTCATTATTAATAACATAATGTCTAATATCTAAGGTCTGAGCTTTTAACTGTGAGACCCCAGTCTGAACTGGTTTGGTAGATTTGGTGGTCCTGATATGTTTCTGATTGTTTTTTAACTTTATGCATACTTAGTATACTTAATACTTGATGATAGTAACAATGAGCCTTATATAACCCTTCAGTACCAAATTGGCCATATGACTTTATTAGTTCCTGATGTATGTTTAATAAAGCAAGTTTGACTGCTCTCTCTTATTCAGTAGCTCTTCATATCATAGGCCATTGCACTGTTGAGGAATTCTGTTCTAAACTGGGCTCTCAGTAGTGTTTCTCACGTGGAGCTGTTGGAGAACACTGAAAGTCCCCTCAGAGCTCTGCTGCTCTCAGTCTAAAGCACAGCTGACGTGGGCCTGATGAGCCCTTAATTAGTGATACATTTTCACTGTGTGATTTCTATTGATGTGCGGGCAAGAAAAGACAAATTGAGCCGCAGCCTGACCTGAGTACCAATTGCTTCAGAAAATCCAGTAAACATCTCTCCCTCCCCCTTGCTCCAAATGCCACCCTCCATTTTTCTCACCCTCCGTTTTACTTTCTACCTCTCACTCTCTTTGCTGCTTTCACTGTTGTGTTTATCTCTTTCCATTGCAGCACACCTACCTGCCTTTGTTTGTTTTTTTTTTTGAGAGAAGATGTGTTTATATGTATGTATTAGCACCTGTGTGATTCTGTGTTTGGAGTGTAAATCTTTGTATTGATACCATTTGAGCATTTAATGAAATCTATGTGTAGATATGACTAGGATCTCAAAACTGATATTTTCTGATGTTTTTTATTGTATTTTGCTACAGTATGTTTAGGTGAACCTGGGTTAATGTGCTAAGATGTGCTAAGATTTACACAGTAGGAGAACACAGGCAAAAACAATCATTTACATTTGAAAAAAGACTGTTGCAAATGAATCCCCACCTTCAAGTGCATTTTGACCCCCCTTAGTATGTGCAAGACGGAGAGAGAGAGAGAGAGAGAGAGAGAGAGAGAGAGAGAGAGAGAGTAGTTAGGTGTCGAGAAGAGCTGCTGCTTTAGTGTTTTTTGCTTGCCTGTGCAATAGAAGGCGACATGCCTCAGGGCCCCCTGGCTGCCCAGCCCGCCGCCTGGCCGTCAACAGAAGAGGATGAGGAGTGGCTGTAGATGCAGATGAAGGTCCCGGCGGCTCCCCTGTGCCATAGCGTCTCAGACGTGATTGCAGGATCCAGGATGAAGTCAGCGCTGACAAAGTGCAGCGATTGATGGATGGACAAAGCCGGGAAGTGGATGAGAGAATGGATGAGGGCAGAGGGGGGGAGTTTAACACAGGCAAACAGGGAGAGACAGAGAGGAATGACCTGTTAAAGTATTCAGCCACGCAAAGCCCCACTGCAATTTACTCTCTGCTCGCCGTGTGCGCTCAGGATTCTTTGCATCTGTACGGATTTTGGCCCCTGTGCGTATGTGGGCTTGTGACAGGCGGCGGGCGCTGCATGATCTCCGATAGTATTGTTCTACTGCAGTGTGCATATACTAAAAGTGCCGGCTGTCACGAGTGCGCGCTTTATGTTTGCGTTTAAGGGTGAGCACGGAGGCTAGGACGTCTCTGCGGGGTTTTATGGAGCCATCAATGCACACAACCGCAAATCATGGCACTCGGTTGTGGAGTGAAATAATGTTCTAATTTCAAAGAGAGGACATGGGAGGCTGTGTCTAAGCTGATAACATTATGCTTAACCCATTTACACACAAACAGCAATACAAGCCTCCATGACCTGATCCTTGTTCCACACAATTTTAAAGACAACTGGAGGTAAATTAGTTGTTGCAAGCAATTTTTAGTATGTAATAATAGTATATAGTGAATGATTATATACGGTTTTCTTGTATTTATCTGATTTCTCTAAGATAGGCACACACATTTATAGAACTCTTATAAAAGAAGTGTAATATTACAAGATACAATAACAATACCAGTAATACAAGAAACTGCAAGATTTCTGTAATGTTGTGTAATGCGCCCATAAAGATCTATGATACTTGAGTAGTACCATACCGGAAATCTTATGTGTTACTCCAGTTAGTCTGAACATAGTGTAAGATTCTATTTGGAATCCTGTAAAAGTTATTTTATTATTACTGTAGATCTTCATTATAAGGTAACTGATTATATAAATATGAAATACGTATGTTTAGCATTGATACTACAATTCTATACTGGCATGTTTAATTGACTTGCATTTATTGAACTGTACTGGCTTTAGCCACTGTGTAGTGTTATTCCAGTTTGTTTATTTTTATGTTTTCCTCTATTAAAGATACATTTAGTATGAATAATCATATAACAAACCTGAAATAAGTTAGCTTAGCATTGGTGCTACAGTACTAAACTAGCATTTTTGAGGCTAATTGACTATTAGCCACTGCAGTGTTCAGGCTTTAGCAACTCTGTGGCATGGGCGAGACCCATTTTTAAGTTCAGATTTCTATAAAATAAAGGCACACGTTTTGCACAAAGTACTATATGATAAACCTGATTTAAATAGCCTAACACTGACCCTATCATATGCTAGCAAATTTTAGTCTAATTGACTTCTATTCGCTACACTGTTCTAGGTTTAGCGACGTTAAAGTAGTAAACTTCGCACATGACTTATTTAGAGCTGTATTTGTTCTCTCTCAATTATCTCTCAAATAAAAAAGCAAAATCCAAGCTAACATAAGTAAAGCTAATTGAGTAGCGCTCACTGCACTGTCCTGACTTTACTGACTGTGTGGCAGTAGTGCAGTGGGAGACTTCAGCCATTTTCTAGCACTTGAATATGTAATGGCTGCTGGAGGCAGAGATGGGGGCCGGTAACCTTGTTGTCCCGACCGAAGCCTTCCTGGGCGATATGGGGGGAGAGTAGGCAGCGGCTTGGCTGCGGAATGGATTCTCATTACGGCTGGACCTGCTCTACATTAGATGTCACGGGTGGCGGAGAGGGCCCTTTGGAGATGAAGACTAATGCTACTGGCCTCAGGAACTCCGATTAGAATCACACTCATTACTCAGCACCACTGACGGAAGCAATTTAAAGGCCCCGTCCATACTGTACAAGGGGCAGGGCAGACCTCTGTCTTACACACACACATGCACACTTTCTCCCCCCAGTGCCTCAGCCTGTCCACCAAGGACGTTTGGAGGCCGGCAGCCTTTCTCACACACTTCCCCTTTTACCCTTCATCGACTTAATCAGGGGAAAAGAACCCAAGCGGGTTGCCATTCCGCACGCAGCCCTTCAAAGCCAGACGTGTATCGGAGAACTCATCTCAAACAATGAGCAGTAAGGCAATCCGGCATGCGGCTGACGGAATATTGATACAAATGTAAGGTGAGCTTAAAAAAGCCCACTGTCGCTCTCCGGCTCCTTGCTAAAGATTAGGTGGTCAATATGCGTCAAGCGGGTGTCGGGGCCCGTGATTTAAAAAGGTGTGCGGCACTCTCTCACGGCAAGGTTACCCTCGCTCCCAAACTCTGATGACAGGCCGCCTGAAGGAATGACAATCAGGAGGTGTGCCGAGGTGGCTGCCATTCAATAATGACTGATTGGCCCATCAATTAGCCGCCGTCACTGTGGGAACTCTATCATTGTAATGAAGGAGAAGGCAACGCGCTAGCTCACCGTCGCCATAATGTCACTCCAGCTCTAGGAGATAAAGCATTCCTTCCCATGCTGAGTTTTAAACAGGTTTATTTGATAGATTGCTCCGAGCGAAGTGCATGCGCGCATGCACGTGTATGCGCGTGCATGCCAGTGTCTGTGTATGTGTGATCATTTCCTTCAATTGACCTTGACAAGGCGGTTTGACGGGGGCAGTGAGCAGCGTGAGATGAAAAATGAATGATGGGACAGAGGCAGGCAGCTAGTCATTCTTGTGTGTGATTAGCTGTGAAATCTTGCAAAACATACAGCCAAGTCACTTTTTTTTTTTTGCACTTATTTATTTATTTCCTCTCAAGCTCAAGCTTTTCAGTTGCCGTGACAAGCTATGGTTTTCCCTAATCTACAAAAGCTCAAAGCATGCATGTTTTGTTTTCACCTTTTGCGAAAGTTGTTTTATGTCTATTTACCATAGAAACATCTTAAAATGTGGTTTTACAGAATGTAAAATGTCAGTCTTCCCAGTTTGAGAGTTTCAGTAATCCTGTCAATATCTGTCTTTGAGACGGAGGAGGTGTGAGGGGGGGGATCATATCTATCGCAGATGATATCACAACCCATTTGGGGAGCATAAATGCCAGTCTAGTCCTCTTTTCTGAGGACAGCATTGACTGCTTGATGTTTTAATGTGTCCCCAGAAATATTGAAATCTTTTATTACAACAATAAAGAGAGTGCTTTACATCACCTCCCCATAGAGGGCCGTTATTCCTGCGTGCGGATCCGCAAAGCACTACAGATTGGTTAATAGCTGCCAATCATTGATTTGTGAGGGTGACAGCGAGGTGGTGGATGGATTTGGTGTGAAGACATATCAGGCTTTTGCTGCCTTTGTCCTGTCGTGTGCTGAAGATACAGTTATAAAAGCGTAAGCAGTCTACTTAGCCTTGTGTAGCAGGCCCTCTCTATTCCTCTCTATGTTCCCCCCGCCACCCTCCCTCCTCTCTCTCCCTTTCTCTTTCTCCCTCCCTCTTTTCTCCACTCTTTTTAACAAATGGGCATCAACAGGCCATGAAATAATCAATGCTGATGATCCATCTTGGGCGCTGTCGATATGTTAATGAGTCTGCCTCATCGTTATGGCGACGAGGCCATAAATCATTCCCTTTTACCAGAATGCATAGCAGCTGGTGCGGCAAACCCCTGGCCAGGAATAAAACACTGTCTTTTAACGATTAATGTCCAAACATTCTGCTGCTCTGCTGCTTGATTGTTTTCAGATGCCAAAAAAGTAGGACGGATTGTAAATCAATAAAACAATAAGACAAAGTGTTTTAATAAAAGGAGAGGTTGCGAGTAAATCATCGAGGTTCTCCATTTAGCACAGCTTCCTGGGTAACGAATAATTGGATACCTGCTACCCAGAAGTCATTTTTAAGGTTATAAATGCTTGTGTCTGCTCAGGGTGAGAAGCAAGCTGGCCGGCTGCCTCCAATTTTTCAACTCGGTGTGTGTGTGTATGTGTGTGTGCATGTGTGTCTCTGGGTGTGCGTGTGTATGTGTGCATGATTGTGGGTTTTCTGCAGTCTGTGCACAGAAAACATAAAGCTTCTCTAATTATTTCTATTTTCATTTATAAGCTCAGATCTCCCCAGTTAAGAGTTAGCTCATCAGTATGTAACAGTATATACGTCTTTTAGATATTAGTGAAATAACTCATTTTGCATTGTTGTTAAAGCAAAACAATATACAGTATATATACAATATAGATATATGCATGTAATGCAGATAAAGCATCAATACAAATACATAATCAATACAAATAATATTAATACAATACATAGCGAGTGTGTAGTTTCTGTGTGTCATTGTATTTGTTGAATACCCATATTAATTGTAGTAATAACAGTAATAATAATAGTAATATTAGTCATCCAGTAGTCAAAAATAATAGTAATAATTGTCATCTAATACTTGGCTTGGCTAAACAAAACTTCATTATGTTATATGAAGTGTGCTGCTAGAGGCATTTAAAACAACATTATGGAATAGGGAGAATGGTGTCTCTGTCATTGCTACTCCGGGCCCGGAAGGCCTGCTATAGCGCTATGTAACTGTGGAGGAGTGTGCACGAAACCTCTCACGACAACTGCATTCCACTTTACAGCATTGTGGGTCTTCAGCTAGCCATAAAAAGAAGCTAGCTTGGTATTCCCAGCAAGGACATCATGGCAGAGGCTTTGAAGAGACGGAAAAAAGAGGGAGTGCCCCAGCCTGAGACCAGGGTAAATTTCATTGATGAGTGATAACACAATGCAAGACAGTCTCACAGCTAACGGAGAAATAATGAAAATTTGACACCAGTGTGTTCATTCCTGCCAGTGTTAATCATGAAAGACTGTGATGTACGCCGTAACCTTATATCTGTCAGTGCTGTCTTTTCCAAATCTGAGTTTTTCCAAATGCCAAAAGTTGTCTGACCTCATATTTCAGGCATGCAAGGAAATAAATTCATCTTACACAAAAAGTTTAGTCAGTCTTTGTCAGTCTCATGTTAAACAATTTAAAGTTTCCTGTAATAAAATCCTGTAACATTATTCCAACTTTCGAGTTCTTTTCTTCTAATGTTGTCTTTTGCGGATGCTGAATTCCGACTTCTTGGCAGAATCTGATTTTCCCATGGCACACACGTCACACAGGCATATGGACGGTACAGCTAACACTCACACTTTCAGTTATTTACACACAGAAATAACCAAAATTGGGAATATAATCTCTAGCATCAATATGCCTCCATGATGCAAAGGGTTGTCAGATTCTGTATCCCTCAGCTTGTCATGAGGGTGTTTTAAAGCACAATTTGTTTTTACAACAGTGGTGTAAAAGTGTATTGCAACTGTAGAGCAAAAAATAGCAATTCATGCATAATGCTGTTTTAATCCAGTTTCGTAAGTATTTATAGCTGGAGATGGATCCAGATCTACTACATCTGTTTGTGCTATCACGTCATCATTACAATCACTCTGACGGGTATAGCTGAAGACATGCAAGTGTTTATACCTAACATTTGGATCACTAAAAAGCCAGGTTAGAAGTCACAGGTAACAGCTCCCAGGCTACACTACTAGCCTCTGTAATGGAGCATCCACATTGTACCTGTGAAGCTCTTGCAGGTAGAGGTGTTTGTTTGCACAGTTACAGGCTGTATTGGTGCGAATGAGCAACGTGAAGTGTAAAATGCAGTCACATGGCCCGGGAGCAGCGGGGCATTAGGGGAATATGATATTTGTGTGACATGTTTCTCCGTGCAGGTGTGTGTTCCTCTGCCAGGAGCATAGTAGATTGTTGTAGTAGAGTGTTCTTATATCAATTTAGCTCCTGTTATGGTTATTGCAGCTTAATGCTGTTGTAAAAATTGAACATGACAGTGGGGTGATTTATTTTCTGCGTGTTTTCTTAACCTTGGATATTGGATTGTTTGTCAGACTATATCCTTTTGATTTATGACAAAATGTGAGACTGATAAAAACATGATAAACACACACACACACACACACACACATTATGCAAAGGTGCCTCTATACCCCCAGCATATGAGAGAGAGAGAGAGAGAGAGAGAGTCGGGATAGTTTATGTGGGGACATGCAGAGGCTCAGGGTGACAGAGTGTGTTTATGATATGTGAGGGTATGGAGAGTGTCCGTGAGAAATGCTTTGACATTTTACAGGACTTCTGAGTACAGTCAGGCTCGAAGTCAGGTATACTGAGAGGCCCTGTAACTTTTAATGTCCATTAAAGCTACAGTCCTTTTCCTCCACTTCAGACACAAGACCAAATGGAAGACAAATTACTTTGACAACAGTTTGTTTTGACAAAGCTTCAGGAAAATGAAATTAATTCCTTTATGCTGTTGTATCTGGTTGCTGTCTCTCGCAACCAAGACATACAACATGCAAGTAAATGTTTGTCAGAAATCTAGTTTGCATTACGTTTTCTTATAGTCATTTGCTTTCATATTTTGTCTATGTGCGTAGCTTTGCTCCATTACAAGTGTAACATTGCAAAGTAACGTTAATCGAATTTGACAGCCATGATGTAAACTGCGCACTGTAATCATTGCACAATTACTTCAGACCACTTTAAGTAAGATAAATCTTTCTTAATGTCTGGCTACAGCAGTTTTGGCATTCTAACAAAACAATATTCAACGCAAGCTACATTTTGGTCGCTACTACTAGTGCTCTGTGTGAGTGTGTGGAAAGGCCAGCTAGAAGGAAAGCTGTGTGCTAATGTAATTTGATGCAAAGCATGCAGTTCTGGCTTTTAAGAAATATTAAATAAAATTTGAGGGGAACAAAATGAGCCACAATGTCAGTAATCACATGGACAGCTCTGAATTTATTTGCATGTGCATTATGCTGCTTGAGAGCTACTTAGTTTCACTTCACGTTAGCAGTAATTAGAAATGTTCTCATAGTCTCAGCGTACTAAAGTACGCCTTAGTTGATCAGTCACATAAGAGAACGTCTGACTGTTCTTTGCCTCCCTGTGATCAGAGTACTTGGATTGTTTGAGGTTGTAAGGGAGAACTGTACTGCCAGGAACAGCAACATCTCTCCAATACCACCCTGTTCATGCCCTCCTGCCAACTGGTGGTGGGCTGGCTTTTATACAATTCCCCAGAGATAGCGGAGAACCGTAAATGTCCACCATTACCGCTCTGCTAGCAAAGTGAATATTATTCACCCCAGTGCCCTCTGTTGCATTGCCTCATATTTACAGTACTGTAATCAGCTAGGCCACTCAAGGCCTCTGGTGTGGAGGGTTACTGCACAGTTCAGTACCCCCGAGGTCTTTCTGCTAAGTCGGTGCAGGTAGTTTGTGTTTAAACTTGTTATTTTCCATTTTCCAAAATGAATGCTAACTGCTGCACCACGCTCAATGTGCAAATTAAAGCACAGATCAGCAGCATTTAGGTCGCCATCACATCATCAAGGAAAAAAAGTATCACAGAAGCACAATACGGAGGC
Source organism: Semaprochilodus insignis (assembly GCA_034552555.1). Taxonomy (NCBI): domain Eukaryota; kingdom Metazoa; phylum Chordata; class Actinopteri; order Characiformes; family Prochilodontidae; genus Semaprochilodus; species Semaprochilodus insignis. The sequence continues at coordinate 10,413,702 of CM067478.1, forward strand.
AAAAAACATGGTTTTCATCCACATTTCTCCTTCAGATCTCATGAATACAGCTGGAGTCTCTCACTCTCTGGCAGCCTCCTCCATAGTTCATGGAATGCCTGCAAGCATTAACCTTCCCAGCATATTTACATAAAGGGAATTTACTTCAGCCTTTGACGTCTAAAATTCCTGTTATCTCCTTTGGGCTTAAATCATATCTGTTATACCAGAGCAGTTTTTACCTCTCGTTTGCTCTCTCCTCATGCAGAGTATTATAATGATGAATCTGCTTCTCTGCTCTATGCCAACCCTGGGCGGACATAACAGCAGTTGTTTAAGTTTCCAAAATAAATAGAGAATGTTTCAATAGAGATAGATAGCAGAGACGAGTCTGGGAAACTGCAGAGTTTGACTTGTGGAAGTTGCCTTTCTAAACTGTTTTTGTTACTAAGACAAGGAACATTAACTCCAGATGACAATGAAAGTAAATAATCTATCAGTAGAGTGCAATAAATGCCATGTGTTGAAGAAGCAAATGAGGTCTATATTTTCTCCCACGTCTATCCATTAATCTGTACGTGTCAGAAGCTGAAAGATGTCATTATGTTCTCTACTCCAGCTTGTGCCATGGCACTATAGAAGCTTGGAGAGGGGAGTGTTGCTGGTTATGATGGTCTCTGACTTGATGAACTCATTTCTTTGTACTTCAGGGTTCTTAGACCTCAAAGAACAAGAGTAAATACTCTGGATAGAGTCATTTTAAACCTCTTTTCCTTCACCCTGTAGGCATGCTCTTATCGTATCAGGTAGAATCCTTTTCACGGATGTTCTTTAAAGAATTTTGAGGAATAATTCTGCCTGACGCTAAAAGGGTTCCCTAAATCTTACCCTAAAGTGGGAACTTGTATGTCATACAGTATTACTGCGTAAGGACAAGTATAAGGACAGTTTCAAGAATGTGCATTAGTGTTGTTATTCTGTAGAGTTGAGAGTTTTATCCATAGGTATTCAGAGTGGCCTATTACTTAAAGGTTAATGTGACCAAGCACTGTACGTTCCTGAGCAAAGAAAGAGTGGTGGCTAATATCATGATATATTATCATTAACAAGATAAGCGACACCACAGTATGCTTTTCTGAGCTTGTATTGTGGCTATTAGCCTTAAAACACAAATCACCTATGTGTTATATTAAAGAAAAACTATAAGTAGTCCTGTTTAATTGAATTTATCGCAATATGGGAGTTGAATTTAAAAAAGAAAAACTCAGTTTTTAATTGGTTGCACTACTGGTTGCAAACATTGCAAGACATAACATGCATCGTATAAATGTCTTTAAATGCCGTGGTAAAGTATTTTCACCCCATCACCCACCCTAACAAAGAAGGTTCAGGGGCATGCAAGTAGCTATTAATTCAATTCAATTATATTTAACTTTATTGTCATTATACCTATACAGGGTTGTCTCAAGTGCAGTGATTAAAAAGTATATATATATATATATATATATATATATATATATATATATATATATATATATATAT
>CM067478.1:10415494-10420494 GCA_034552555.1 Semaprochilodus insignis
CCCACATATTTGCACTGTCAGGACATCTATATATATATATATATATATATATATATATATATATATATATATATATATATATATATATATATATATATACATAGAAGTCCTGACAGTGCAAATATGTGGATCCCAAATAGTACCTCTAGAAGTAGAAGTTTGTTCAGCTGCTTACAGTTAATATAAGATTATACAAGTAGCAATAATAAATACTGTTTCTATCAAAAATTGGACGAAAGTCCTTTTAATTCTTTAACATGGCTACTTCTAATGATTTCAGCTACACCAGGTGCCTTTGTCCATTTTAATAGATAACAGTGATGGGGAACCCAGGGCCTTCTAGAATTCGAGAGAAGACCTAATGATCTCAGTGAAATAAATAATAAAAAAAAGTTTGTTCTTTATTATTTAATATAATATGATATATCACTTATTGTATTTCAGCTCGGCTGTACTGTAGTAATAAAATCTTGAAACAGACAGATTTCTCTTTTCTCTGTAGTTTCTTGATAGATAGCTCTCCATTTAGGACTAAAGGAGCAGAACTGAAGGCCTAACATGACAGATTAACAGTAATAAGACCTAACACTGTTAAGTTAATACTCACATGTTATTGGAATCACCCAGGGGAACTAGTAGAACCATTTAAGCATTTAGCACCTCAGTGCTGTTTGTAGAAAGTGTGTGATGATTTAGGTGCACTGTTTGTATGATGCTAACTGGATCTATGCTACCATTACTTGTTAGCTACATTAGCCTTGGAGCTCCAGAAAGACTCAACCTGTTCTTTTTCTGTTCTCAAGCAGCCTTGACATCCAGGCAACAATAGCACTTGGATATTTTCTGCAGTGAATCAGTTATTGAGTCTGAGTGCTGCATGCGTATGCTGAAAGTTATTTACAGAGGAATATCTGAGAGAGAGAGATGAAGCTGTGTTAAAGGAGAAGCATTTTTAAACACTATTATCCAGAACTTTTCAGTTAACACCCTTCCATTATTCAAGCTGCATCACATCCAGATGTTTTTGCAGAGCACAGAACAGCTGACACTGATGCTATTTCAGATATACAAACATAACAGTGAAGACAGTGAATGATATTTTAACTGTAAACAGTGGACTTAAGTCTGCCCTGCTATCGCGTGCAGTGCCAGAGAATAGTTGAACAAGACTTTAAACTGACTCTCTTGCAGGCCTGTTCAAAGATCTCATTTGTTAAAGCGTGAAAGCATGACAGAAGCACTTTACTCATATCCTTGGGGTCATCTGCCTAATTATTTGCTGAAGCATATTTCGAAATTACACATAATTTGGACGATATGATATTAACGAGGAAGAGTCTTATTAGGATTCCTGGGAATTGCTGTTGATGGGAACAATCTGTGTGCAGTGAAAAATGATTTAACGCTCTCAGCAGGAGTTGTAGGATTTACCATTGTGGTGTGATGCTATTAATTCTCATTGTACTGCAAAGCAGCTTGATTGCACACTGTGAACACTGTTTATTGGAGAATTAGTGCAATTTTTGCCGCAGTTGTTTTGGTGTTCCACTAAATGCTAATTAGGCTCTCTTACAGTAATTAGAGCCCTTTGCCAGACAGACCAATTTAACTAGTCCCACACTCACAACATTAAGAAGATTAAAATACACACACCACTCAGGCTCTGTAATTAGCTTTATGCTAACCGCAGTCCCTGACAAAACTGGGGCGTCAAAAGTAGTTTTCTGTTGCAGCTGGAGTATTGCTTATCAATTTCTAGCTCTCGCCGTATGGATCGCTTTACCCTTGGCATCCATGCATTCCTAATTCCGCCACACAGGCAGCAGACTGCAGGCAGCCTCTGGGTTGCTTGTCCCTGAACTCGAGCAAGTTTTCATGGGGTGTATTTTCTTAAGGCAGCCCCCCTCCACCACAGAGCTCATGCTGGTGATTGGTGGCGATGTATTAGAAAAAAAACAGCCTATTCCTGAATATAATTGGGTCTCATTCATCATGGTTGTCATGTCACATGTAATGCGGAGGAACGGTGCGCGGCTTGCGCATCAATCTCCGGCTGGCCGCGCTGACAGGCCTTCTGAGGGCTGTGGCGGAGGGAGATGGCATCCTCCTCCTCTCGGCCCTGCACTTTCAAACTGCTCGCTTATGCAGCGGATGGTATTTTACTTAAGCGCTCCTGAGAGCTTCTCAGTCATTCCTTCACATGCTGCGTCTTTTGAAAGTATACTTGACATGAATCTGCATTAGCATAGGTACTTTTGCTTTTTGCCATCCATGCTCTTCTATTGTTCACTGCCATTGCTTTTTGATTTTAGCATTTTAGTAGTAGTGCAAATTGATTCCAGTGTCAATGGTTCAGTTTAATTAATGCTTTCCAAGTCATGTCGTATTGACTCTGCGGTCTTGGTGCATGATAATTAATACTGACCTCATCAACGCAGATTTAAAGCACATGCAGGAACAGAAGAATTTACAGCAGAAATTTTTTCCTTTTCATTTTTGCTTTTCTGAATAGTCTCCACTGTGTGGATTTGCCTACAACCAAACCAGAGCAGCCAACATTAGTCAAACTGCTGCCTGCTGACCTCTACTCCCAGGTCGTGCTGAGAGAAATAGCTGTTGAACTAAGATGTATGTACATACATACAATATTAATACAAGCATTAGGGCTGTGCTGTTGTTGTCTGGGTGCAGATGCAAGGCCTGAACGGCGGCCTTGAGGCGATCAGCAGCCCACTTCATCATGTTTTTTGCTCTCATGAATAATTAAAAAACTTAAATTACTTGCCATGTACAAAATTCATATGCTGGGTTAGGGGAAAAGATACATGAAAATTAATTTTCTTTTCTCTGAGAGTGACAGGAAATCAATTAATCTTGATGTATTATTTCATGCAGGACAGGGTACAAGAGGCAGCAGAGAGAATGGCTACAGCTGTTCTCATTGGAAGGGCCATATATTATAGTTGGCGTGTTTGACAGCTTCTGAAGGAAATGGCTGAAGGATATCAGGCAGGTGAAGCAACTGTAAAAATTTATTGGAGGATACAAACTGTTCCCAGGGCCTGACATAAACCTTACGGTGATAGGAAAGCAATACCAAATACAAAAAAAAAGTGTCAATATTTATGCAGCGCCCCTGTCCTGCGCAGGACATCTTGTGCATTTGATTAGTCATGCTCTGGCCTGTTTTGTAATTTATTCGTTGTGTCTCTCGCTGCCTTTTTGGAAAGAATAAAGATTTAGCAGGGGCTGGATAAAGGTGTCCCTGTAATATAACACTGCGGATGGAATGACAGCGCTATTTACAGCTCACTTAAAGTTTTATAACTTGTCAGTGTTTGCAAGTTGTTGTCCGGTGCCCCCTGTGTCTCTGTGCTAGGGCTGTAAATAAGACTTTTTTTGTGCACGGGCATGATTACTCTCTGAAGAGCCTGTCGGATCTGACGCTGTGTTTGGACTTTTTATGTGGGTGGGTTGCGTTTTTTTCTTATATCTCAGAAAGAGTTTAAAATGATGAGGGCTACCTTGTTCAAGTCATAACTGTGAATGCAGCAAATCATTGGCTGAAGGACTCCAGCCCCTAGCGGCGTGCTATCGCTTTACCGCGTTAATATAACTTGGACAGAGTCGCTCATATTGCAGAGCTTATTTATTACCTGTCGGAGTGAACTTGAGATTAAGGTCATCACATGAGTCGGCTATGTGACAGCTATGATTTCCATCTTAAAGTGACAATGTGGGTGATGGAGTGACGGAACAGGTGAACTTCACATGGGGCTGCGCGGGGTGTATGGTAATGTCCTTGTGCGGTACGGTTCAAGCATGGCGTGACCTATGCGAAAAGTCCCTCTCAGCAGTGAAAACCTGCCATGCTACTTACTGGAAGATTAATTGTGGCATTGCCTGCAGTCATTGATGGTGAGTGACAAGTGGCGTGCCATAACTCCCCAACTATTTGTTTTGCCGTACGAGGTGTCAGTAGCCAAACAGTTGCTTCCTCTCGCGCTCCCAGAGCAGGACACAAATAAGCCACAAATCCGTGGCACGCTGTCCTCTGCATGTGTGTGCTGTTCTCAGCAGCGGAACATATGCTGCTGTACCTCCGAGGGAAAACTGGGCGACTTTGTCTAGCTGTTTCGCGACACAGAGAGTTGGCACTGCTCTCTGTCCTGCCAAGGAGAGAGAGAGAGAGAGCCGTGTTCTGGCGCGCAATAAATTCCATTCCATTTATGAACAGATTTCTCTGGTCAACATGACTGGTAATCAACAATCAGTAAACATCTGTTACTATCTATTAATAACAGCACTCTGCAAATTTATGGCCGCAGACCGCTGGCATATTTGTATGAAAATATATTTCCCGCAGCTGACGGGCTACAGCTTGGTGCAGCGGTCGACACCATTTGTAAATGCGAGACAAATTAGAGAGCAGAAGACAACTAAATTAAAAAGGCAAATGACCCTGGCCAGATGGAGCTCAATATAACAAATGTAATAAGTTGTTGAGTTGCCAGTTGTACAGACGCTGATGGTGAATTGATTTGGAAAAGCGATGGCCAGCCAGACGAAAGGTTATATCTGCAAACTTTCGCAGCAGGCTGTCCAATGCTCTGTCACACGAGAAATATGATATTATGGAGTCATTGTTTAATGTAATGCTGCTTGTCAAATTGTAATTTGGAAATTTTGAGGTCATAGGGTTTGTCTCTTGTACAGGGGAAGTTCAGACTTTTCTTTAGTTCATTTTTCTTCAGCATCCGGACATAAAGATAGCCTACCTCTGCGCAATGATTATCATGACAGCTTGCCATAAACGGTCATGACTGTTTACCCCTTCAGAATGAATAATTAGTTAATTAAGACCTAGTATGTAGGTAGTAGGGATTAATGTGTTGACCCACATACAAGCCTTTATAGTGTAGGACATGTCACTGTAATTCTCTCTCTAAATAAATAAATGTTGGCACGACCTGAAATATGAAAGTCAGTGTGTTCTGCCA
>CM067478.1:10425494-10485494 GCA_034552555.1 Semaprochilodus insignis
GGATGAATGTACTTTATAGGAAATGGGTGTGAATCTACAGTTCCCTTTCCTAACCAGCTGTACATATACAGATTGCTGCTCTCAATCATTTAGAACATTTGTTGGGACATATTTTATTGCTATAGTGATATGCGTATATTATTAGCATGATAAACAATATGCTTCTCTGAGCATACCTTGGGTATGGACAGTACTTTCAGAACACTGACCAGCTGCATGTTTCATTACAGTAAGTCCGGTTTAATTTGTTAAATGAAATATTGAATATAAATAATTGAACAGTTTTTCATGGCAGCTTATGGCACTACTAGTGTATTGTTAACGTATCATGACACATAATTTCATGAAAATGTCTTAAAGTCAGCTTAAAGTCAAAATGGACTTTGTTTACTTTGTTAGTTCATGTCATTGGCTGTAGTAAGCACATTCCATTGTGCCATATCATTTAAAAGACAAAAATCGTTATTTGTAGATAGACGTGTAAAAGTAAAGAAATACACATCACAATCAAGATACACATGTAGAGGATGCACAGTAATCTTTCAGCTATTAATGAAGCATGTTTCAGAAACTACAGAAAATACACATTAAATATTGTTATACTTCACTTTTGTGGCATGATTTTTTTTTCTTTGGCTTTCCTGCAAAACTGATGGAATCTGCTGACCGTTGGAGTCCGAGTTTGTTCTGGAATGCCCACTTTTCATGATCCAATCACAAAATCCTGTAGAATAAAATCATGTCCGGCCCACAGTTATTTCCCACCCCAGGTAGTCTGTTTCACTTGGGAATATGTCACGTTGATGAAGGAAAATGCGCTAGGGTTTCCTATTCACTTTAAATCTTATTATTGTGAAATTATTGTGAAATGATGTTACATCAAATGATACTTTACAGAACATTAGCAAAAATGGCCAGTTCAACCTAATGAGAGCAAGTCAACAGCTCCAGTTTGGCTGGGGGACAGGACATTTCTCAAACAGTAAAACTTTGTGATTTCGTGTTTAGTGAGAGGACAGCTACGGCTCTTTAATCCAGTTTCTGCTGTTTTTACTGTGATATGCACTGATCACAGTATACATCACAGCACTGATGGTGTGTTAGTGTGTGTTGTGCTGGTGTGTGTGGATCAGTTTTTAAACACTTCAGTGTCACTGCTGGACTGAGAATAGCCAACCAACCAAAACTATGCAGCCAACAGCGTCCTGTGGGCAGCGTCCTTTAGGCAGAGTCTTGTAACCACTGATGAAGGACTAAAGAATGACCAACAAAAACTGCTCAGCAGCAGATCTACAAGGTGGACCAGCAAAGAAGTAGTGTCTAATAGAGTGGACAGTGAGTGGACACAGTGTTTAAAAACTCCAGTAGCACTGCTGTGTCTGTGGTGGTCCTGTGGGAGTCCTGACCATTGAAGAACAGGGTGTAAGGGGCTAACAGAGTATGCAGAGAAACGGATGGACTACAGTCTGTAATTGCAGAGCTATAAAGTGTATCTATGTGGTAAGTGGAGCTGATAAAATGGACATGGATACAGAGTGTACAGGGAGAGATACAGGGAGGCAGTCATAATATTATGGCGGTGTATAAGCTAATTAATTTGTTCACAGTTTATATTACACACATTAGATAGACTAGTTGTCATTTGCCGGTCATCATCCATGGATCCCGGCATCTTTTAGGTTTTATCCCACTCTTGTAGTGCACTGCTTGTTTTAATTTGGACATTTAGAATATTATTCAGTTCAAACACAACATTTTTTATGCATATGAAAGATTTGTTTACAATCTGCCTAGTTTTGGTTAGCTTCAATAATACAGTCTAGCTCACTACCGTAGCATTTAAAACTGGAATTCTTTAGGTTGAATGGGATTTTTGGAAATGGCCTGGAACATGATAGAAGGCGTTTGTGGGTGGAGCATGGAAATGTCAGTTACAATCATCTGCCATGAATGACTTAAACTTTGTTTAGGGTTCATAAGTCACACATTTGATTGATGACTCTCGCAGTTTAGAATAACCCTGGAGATGTTGAATGCTAGCTGTAAACGGCAGGTCACGGTACACCATTTGGGCTGCGGAATAGAGCACAAAATAACTTCTCCCCAGAGTACTACTGGAGTCACAGCTAATACTCAACAGCCCAACTCTGTCTTATGAGGACATGAGCAAATGTTTCATCTTTGAGTGTTCAATTAGGAAAAATATGGGATAATTGCACACAAATGGAGGGCTAGCATGAGAGCTATGTTCCACTGCAGCTTCTTGGCAAAAGTTCACTGGATCATACTACTCCCATGTTTCCCCAAAATGATTATGTGCATTTATTTCAACAATTACTGCACTTATGTTTTAAAGTATGATATGAACATGACATTTGCTTTCTGAACATTTGGTTCCCATTTTTGGCCATCACTTCCAATTTGGAGTTTTGTTTTAAGCTGGAGATTGTGGGCATGTGGACTAGTAGGAAAAAAAACAGTACTGTGCCATACATACACATACACGTGTGTACACCGATCAGCCAGAACATTAAAACCACCTCCTTGTATCTGCACTATAGGAGCACTTTGTAGTTCTACAGTTACAGACTGTAGTCCATCTGTTTCTTTGTATACTTAGTTTTCCCTCTTTCACCATGTTCTTCAAAATCAGGACCCCACAGGACAACCACAGAGCAAGTATTATTTGGGTGGTGGATCATTCTCAGCACTGCAGTGACTCTGGTTAGTGTGTGTTGTGCTGGTGTGAGTGGATCAGCAATGCTGCTGGAGTGTTTAAACACTTTAGTGTCACTGCTGGATTTAGTCCACCAACCAAAACTATCCAGCCAGCAGCGTCATGTGGACAGCGTCCTTTGACCACTGGTGAAGGACTAGTGGGTGACCAACACAAACTCTGCATAAGCAGATGAGCTAACATCTCTGACTTTACATCTGCAAGGTGGACCAGCAAGGTGGGAGAGTCTAATAGAGTGGACAGTGAGTGTACACTGCCGTGTGTGATCCACTCAAACCAGCTCAACACACACTAATACACCACTACCATGCCTGTGTTACTGCAGTGCTGATAATGATCTAAGGAGAAACAAGGAGGTGGTTTTAATATTATGGCTGATTACGGTGTATGTAGTAGCTTTCTTTATTCTTTTGCCTGCTCCACATATTTGCTGCTTACTCAAAGCCTTAATCTGTTTTTTTCTGCTGTTCCTAAAATATTTTGAAGCAAAACAGAACGTTGTTTTTTCTGCAGAGATACCAGAATAGCATTTTAGGCTAAGTAAGCAAGCGAAGTGGAACACATGTATCCTGTCTCTCATGTGTGTGGGTGCCAAAGTGTTCTGTGTTCTTGTTTGCTTTTTGTCAGAGAGGTGTTATTTTTCCTCTATAAGTGTTAATTGACTGCCGGTATTAAATAGGAACCAAGCTGATATACACCACAAGCACTTAACTCCAAGGAACTGCCATTGACCAGGACTGTCCACTGAAAGTATGTGCTAATATGGTCCATAAAAAATACCAGCCATTTTAATGGATTTAATAATTTAGAGGAATTGCATATATTCTTGTGAAAGTTTATACCATGCTATAAACTGAACAGAAGAATGAATGATATGTTGGCCATAGATTACATGAACAAACAACACTGTGTTCTGTAGCATTATATGGGCAATAGAAACATTTTTGTGACTAAAATCAACTACAAAAAAACTGCTTCTCTTAGTGATACGTCTCACCACCTTGATTTATTATACTGGGTCAAATAAGCTCAAAAAGTTTGTCACCTTGTGTGTTTAAGGTGGTAGTAACTTCAGGTTCCTGCAGATGGTATTGCACGAGGGTGACTAGGTTATAAATACATGTGGGGTGTGCAACGGGATTGAGAAGAGGTGGTACAGTGCAGTAAATGTCTCTTCAATGTGTGGAAAATGACATTTTCGGAGCTGACACTTTTCGTAGCTGAATTTGCAGGTGTGTGGAAGCATACAGTCATACGGGTCTACCAGCAGTTGCAAAAATCCCAGTCTACAGGAAATTCTCCTCAGAATTGTGCCAGGGAAGGCATCCACCAAATCTGGCACAACTGCGCAATTCGTTAATGCAAGAGTGGCTAAACATTGATGTGGCCTACATCCAGAAACTTCCATGCCAAATCCAATCCCTGCTGCTATTCCTGCTTGTGGAGGCACACACTATTAAGTACGTTTCAATCACAGGTGGTTAATATTTTGTCCGGTGAGCTTATGTATCCCAGTGCATGAATCACAGTTTATGAACAGTGTGATAACATGAGATCAACATATTGCAAGATGTTGTTAATCAATATTCTTGGGTCTTCTTTGTGTTCCACCACAGCTCTTTACCTCCCCCCGTCTGTCAATCTCTCTCTCTCTCTCTCTCTCTCTCTCTCTCTCTCTCTCTCTCTCTCTCTTTCTCTCTGTATGTCTGTCTGTCTGTCTGTCTTGTTCCCTTGCTCTTTCCCATTCTCTGGCTTGCTCTCATGTATCAAGTTGCGTGGAGGGCTAGTGTGTGATGGCTCCGTTGGGTTTTCAGCAAGCTGGCAGCTCAGAGGGGACAGTGGGGATGAGCTTAGCACAACAGGCATATTGACTTTGATATCCTATCTGTTACCACCACTTCCCTTTTACATGGCTGCCAGCAGAGATGACATTAGAGCATTAGGCACAGCTCTAGCACCAGGCTTGGTCTGCCCAGCTGTGGGCGGGACATGCGTTTACGCATGTTCTCTCAGCCTCGGCCAGAGAAGACACACTTCTCACACCCTCCACACACTGTTGCTCCCTCATTCACTGTGTTCATGGAAAGTCAGGTCAAGGTGAGTGCTGAGGCGAACGTGGGTTCGGCAAGCAGATGTTCTCTGATGGTAATTGCGAGGCAGGGAAAAAGTGAGGGCTGGCCCTGAGATGTAAAAGCACGCACTTGTTGTGCGTCTTGTCAGTGCCGAGGGCCAGGCAGTGCTTGTTTTCTCCCGGCCCCCTTGAGCCCTGCCATACCTGCTGTTGCTGTCAAGCCTCCTTGCCAATAGTGACATCTGTTCCTGAGCGTGCCTGCTGAATCTGAATGTCAATATCCCTCGCCTTGAACCGCAACAGAGAAGTATTTGTCACTCAGCGACAATCATCCCTCAAATGAAAGGTTAGCGAGACGATGCGAGCCTTTAATCAGGCGGCGGGAGAGCGTCTGTCAACGGCGCCTTTTAAACATGCAGCAGCCACCGCCAGCCGCCAATGAGCCGAGTGATTGATCTGCACAAATCATTTTCTTTTTGCTACTGTCAGTGGAGAGCTGATGGCGAAGATGCCGTCATGAGGATTAAATATGACTGCTGCAGGCTCTCTGGCCCCCCCTGATGAATCTTCTGCTCTTCACATTCGCCCGCCTGTCACAGGGTCCGGCCCAGTCTAGACTGAGGCCATAAAACATCCGTCTGCTCATCACGTCATTAAAAGCCCCGACACTTATGATACTTCAGAGTGATACCAGTCTTGCTGACCCCCCCCTTCAATATCTCCATACAGAGGGCAGAGGCAGCACTTGCTTCGTAATGCTACAATCAGGGCAGGCGTAGTTCAGATATTGTCAGGAAACGCAAGCCAGCCACTTCAACCTACCCAGAGCGTAAAGAGTAGATTACATTCAGAGAAGTCTGAAAACGCTGGTAAATGGAAAAGTAATCATCCTGCGAGGGTTTGTAATTTTTGTGGTATTAAACGGCCTATCAGACCAAAATGAAGTAGTGCTTCTCCACTGCCAAAACCTATACGCACCCCAAAACCTATAAAATGCTCACCCGTAAAGCTCTGTAGCTTTAATAGGACAAGGCACTCTTTCACCGCCATCTCGTTTTATCATTCCGCTGCATTATTATGTTATTTTAGCAGATTTGAACCTTGCTATACCAAGCTCGTCCTGATTTATGTAGTTATTAGTGAGCCCAAACTCACAATAGAAATGATACATTAATCAGACTTTTACTGTAAGACAAATGTTTTTCCAATTGAGGAGAGCGCGGTTGCAGTTAAAGGGATCCTCATTAGGCTCTCGTTATTGGCTAAGTGCTTCTCATTTTCTTGCTGAAAGCCGGGCCTCACTGATCTTTATACCCCTCTGAAGATTACCTCCAACATCACCCACCGTTCATTTGCTCTTTCTGACGCAACGGTTACATTTATTTTTAATGTCTGGACCATGTCGTTGACCTTCAATTCCTGCTGAGTCTAGCACCTGCTGACCCTGCCCTTAAATCTGTCAGTGCAGAGATATATACGGGCCTGCCGCGTCTTAGGCCAGCCCGAGCCTGCCTGTCATGTCCCTCTGATGTTCTACATCTTGTTTGGGAGATATTCTGCCCGTAATGTTCTGTGACCTTTTCCATTGAGCGTGGCGGTCGTCCAGCAGCTTGGAGAGGGGCGAAATTGAGCTGTTTCATTCCTCCCCAAGGAGTCTCACGTTTCCCTCTCTGGCCATTTATTTGATAGCTATCATTTTCTTGAATTCATAGACGAAAATTGGCATTGATTTGCAGGATGATGGATGCTGAGAGTCCCTCTATTGACACGGCCATTGACAGTTTTCAGTAAATTCTGCATCTAATTATCACTCTTGGCTAAATGATACCCCTGACTGGCTGGGAGAGATGGTCGATGGGTCTGGCTGCATTGTTCCTGAAGGCCCTATTGAGCAATGTGTCAGGCTCGTGTGATGTAGCTGAACTGAGAGCACATTTCTCTCAGTTAGCACCGTCGCGTAATTAAACCTAATGCTGACTGACGTCAGAGCCAGAAAAGATGCACATGGGAGATTGATGTGATTAATTGTTGCTCTCAAGTGCTTAAATGCTTTTATCAATACGCTTCTTTTATCAGGATTTTCTCCCATAAAAATGGGAAACCTCATTTTAAATTCCTAATCAGTATCCGTTTAAATCTGTAATCAGAATTTTATAGATGATATGCGTTTTCCAAATGTGTCGATTATACTTTAGTTTTTCCGTCTGCTGTTGATTACAATACAATAACCATTACTGACACAAATCAATATCTGTGCTGACTCCCAGATGAGCGGCTGACGTGCCTTTTAGATATTGCACTGCTGTAAGCTAAGTTAGAGGCAGCAAGTTCCCTGACTGTCGTATGTGGCTGCTTTTGGAGCTCTGGATGCCAGCGCTGGGCACCTGCTGAAGGAGGTGCGACAGGCCGGGGTTAGCCAGGTGAGCTGAGTAATCTGAACCCAAAGCAGCCTTCCTTTTCCCACAGCAGCTATGAATCGACACTTCAGCACAGCTAATGGCTCACTCCAGCTCCTTCACAGGCAGTCTATTGTGCTTTGGAACGAGTACAGAGGGAGGGGGGAATGGTGTAATCCTGAACGTGCCCTGGATCAGTCCGTTTGAATTTCACACCCACTCTGATGAGCATGTCCGGCCACACTGAAGGTCCTCTATGTGCACTGTTCCCAAAGAGACCCTTCACAGGATCATAGAACTACCATGGCCCCTACCCTGGTGATCCAACCCCGATTACCCCGGTCCCAAAACCAACATAGTGTGCCCTACACACTAAAAACTAAAGGTGCCAATCGGGTTTTTTTCTAGGGCAACATAAGCACCGTGTTTGGTTCCGTAATAAACCTTTCAGTGGAGAACCATTTTTGTAAACAAGAGGTACAAATATGGAGAACCTTTATAGTGGCTCCACATACTAGGGATATTTAGCTCCTCTTCTGGTGGGGCCAGTGTCCAGCACAGTTTGATGATTTCCATGCTCATTCACCATCTGTTAATTGCTAATGGGTTTGCTTGGGGTAGGGGAATTACCAAATCATGCTGGACAGGACCAGAGTTAAATATCCTTGTTCCATACAAGTTTATGATTTTTCTAGAACCATACCTCCAAAAATCTGTTTGTAGGAACCTCTGTTTTTTGAGAGTGTATATGTATAATTAGTATTAGTAACTACTATGGATGATTAAGCAATTACTATAAAACTACACTGCTAAAGTTCCTAAAAGGCTATTTGCTTGGATGTACAGTTCTAGGAATAAACTTTAATTGGTGTGGAAGCTTTTACAGAGGTTCTTTAAACTTTGCACATCTCATTACCAAGTGGTTGTGTAAATGAATCCATTGAAAGGCTCTTTAGGGGTCCAGCAGTGGTTGTCCTGCGGCATCAAACCTATGCAATAATCCTATAACACTTTTTGGCGCCTCAGTGAGACTGGAATATGTAAGTTAAGTACCTGTGAGAGTGAGACAGGAACATCTGGGCCCAGCGATGGCCTTTAGAGTTTTAAGGGGTTGTTTGAATGTCTTACAGTTTCTCACCTCTCATCATTGCGAAAGACTGTGGAATAAGCCTCTCTCCTGTCTTGTTTATGTGGGGTTTTATGCGCTCACGGCTGGGGAGTGGAGAAGCCAGCTGTTATGGTTAGTAGCCAGAGCAGGCTGGTGAGATGGCAGCAGCGTGGCACCAGGCGAGCAGAGAGCATATGGCCCGGATGGCGTGACGGAGCACACCGAACAGAATGCGATACTGCCGCCTTCCCTCGGGGACTGTCACCATGAGGAACAGCCCTCCAGACGCAAATCCTAAAGTACAGCAGATCAAACTGTGTTTGCGAGCTCAGTGCCTAGGGGAGACTTGCCTTGCGAGGTGTAGCTTGGCAAGTCATCACTGAGCACGAGGAAGAAACACTTTTATTTTCCCAGCGCCTCCTCCGAGCACTTTTCCATTCCATAAATGAAAAATTACAGAGATTTTTGTAGTTTCCGCCTCTCACATTGTTTGCACCCTCCTTCTCCTCTGTGAAGGGATTTACCGATTTTTTCCCCCCTTATGGTTAGGTGGGTTGGAAAACAGTAAAATCACATCCGATGACGATCATGTTGCTGTTCATTGAATTAGACAAACGCGAGCCCACACAAATGACATTGAAGTAAATTGATATAATGACAAGAATTTATGCCTTGACATTGCGCAAAGTGAAAAATTTAGCCCGGTGATTTCAGGTTCTATGTTTGGCATGGCATGTAATATGATCGTAGATGCATCAGAGGGAAATAAATCCACTTTTCCTCCATTTCCGTATGTGCAGGGGCTGTGCATGTGGTGCTGTGGGTTGTTTTAGGAGCCGGTGGGAGAGGGTTGCTGAGGTTGATGCTTTAGTCCTCCTATGCTATGGTGAGATAATTGCTTGATGGTTGGAAGGATATGATTGGTTGTGTTGTTGTGGTCTCTGTGGAGGCTGAATTCTTTTGGTGTAAGGAGGGGGTAGTAGGCGGTTGGGCTCATATATTACTCAGAATTTTTTCCGTCTCTCCACCTATGGGAGGGTCATGGAGTCAAGCGGGGTCACTCAAAGTTCAGTGTGAAAAGGGTCATTGGTGAACATTTAAACATAACAACCTTGCTGTTTACCAGAAGAAGTAGCAGTGCAGGCAGGAAAGGGAATTAGCAGGAGAAAAAAAAGATATTCAGATGATCATCTTTTCTTGACTATATTGTATAACTTTGTTAATATTCTTTGTGATTGGGTAATATGTGAGGAGGGTTGGGCAAATACTTTGAAAAAAGAAGCAAGGGCTAAATACTAAATAGATCTTTCTAAATGAGGAACATTTTCCTCAGTAATTAAATGACCAAGTGTAATATTTTAATCCTGATCTACTTTAAGGACTTGTGTCCTATATATACATACACGGTCTCTGTCCAAATGTAGCTAATGCAACTTTAAAAGGCATAGGAGGAAATTACATTTCATGTAATTCTTTTATGAATATGTTTCATGAATATATATTTCATGTTCACAACAGTTTTTCCCACTACCTGTGTCAGTTCACTGCCCATCCCATAATTATCCAAGCATGAGTCCAGTACGCAGACATATTGCTCACACATCCACCACTGAGCATATTATTAGTTTGATCAATCATACAAATATCTAAGTAATGCTGGGAAATTATTACATTCATTTATCAGTACACTCAGGCTGTAGCAGGAACTTTCTAAAGAAGTTGTTATTGATATCCTGTGTAAAATGCTACATGCTGTCCACTGAATTTAAAATAGTTTACATGCTAATGTTGATGGTGTTTCTTTTGGATATTGTATGTTGTTTATTTAGTAAGAAATTAATTCAGATCTCTTAAAATATGTGAAAAGTAACTGTTCTAAATACTGTCAAAATGTAACTAATGGACTAAATACAGATGCTTAATTTCTGTATTCTGAATGCGTATCCCAAGTACTTGTCGGATGGCTTGGTAAAGAACCATTTTTTACACATGGCATATACACTTGTGAAGAAACACCAGAACCTCAATAGAATGTAAAGTTTCTTTGTAATCAGAGGTCCGGTTGGGAAGCCTTTTTAGGTACTGACAATATACACAGTACACTAACAGCATATTGTGACATACTGTAATGTAATTTATGACAATAATGTGATTGCCAAGCTCTAGTTGGAAACATGCCATAAGAGCTGTACTGAACGTATAATCCAGCCTGGCTGTCTGGTCATGAAAAATGTGAATCTGTATTTGATTCAGTATATGATCCCATATTTTGGTCACTGTGGCTAATAATTTAGCCTTGAAGACAGGCTTATTAGATTACAGTTAAAACCACATTTTCACTATTTTAAGATTGAAATATTACATGGCAGGGATGATATTTTCTTTATCTTGCTTTTCCAGTCTTAGCTATAACCATGTGATTGTCCTTAGACTAGGTCCAAGTGTCAGTGAAATTCACATTAATGACTTTGTCCATTCTCACAGTCTTTCATGTGGAAGAGCAGTGCTTATCAGACTAAACCCACACGGGTCTGCTCAAGCCACCGAAATGTTCATTTAACCAAACACAGCTCATGTTTGGGGAATAGCTGCAGGTTAACAGAATGGAGTTTTCCAGAGTTCACCCCCCCCCCAGAGATTAACCCCCCCCATCCCCGTAGAGCACTTGCAGGTGGCTGAGATTGAACTTTGAAGGCCCTGCTAGTGCCAGGTGGAAGGACCTAGAAGACCTAAGAGCATAGAGGCCTTTGCTTGTCTCATGCTTAGGGCGTCACATCAGAATAGAGCATTTACGTTACGATGCTCATATTAAAAAGGACAGTGTCCTGGAAAACCAACATTTCCTCACTTAAAATAAAAACAAACAAACAAAAAAAAAATGTTGCTACAGTATAACAGTGTTAAAGTGTAAAATAGGGACCTATATGGAAGTCTACCTTTACCTGTCTGTTCAGCCTACAGCAGTGTTTCAGTGTGTACTTTCTTTTTAGATAAGGAAACAATAAGAACAATAGGAGATGGCCTGCTCTTAGGGCTGAAAGGTTAATTGATTTTATATTGAAATCACAATTTAAAAGAGTCTAATATTCAAATCGTAAGGGCTGAAATTTTAATTATAGCCTATTTTATCAAAACTCTGTCTTATATGGGGAACGTTAACATAATATCGGAGCTTGTAAACTGCCTGTAGATTAGTTAGACCAATCAGAGACAGCAAAACAACTGTGCCACATCACTATGCTATGACATCACAACCACAGATAACTGAGAAAGGGGATGCTCTGGTCTTACTGACCAAATAACAGGCTTGGACTTCAATTAACAGAAAATAATTGCAATCACAATACTGATAAATACTGAAAAATCGCAATTAGATATTCTTCCCAAATTGTTAGGCCCTGCCTGTTCTGGCTGTCTGCTATTGCTCTTATTGTAATCCTCTGCCCCCCCAAAAAAACTTCTTATGATATCAACATTATTTGACAGAATCAAACAGCTGTAGGCTAAACAGACAGAAACCACTATGCAAAATACTGCCCTTTAAGCCCTGCAATGTTCATCAAGTGCAAGTTATTTATTATTTTATATACTTATATATTGTTTTATACACGTTATATTATTATTATTATTATTATTATTATTTATATATGTATGATATTTATTATTTTGTATATTATTATTATTATTATTATTATTATTTATATAATATACATATTTATTTTACCTTTTCAAGTTTTTCAAATACAAAATCGTTAGAGATATTTTTACAAACCTCCAAAGTTAAGTATTGCATTTTCTGCTTCTCACAATGAGAGTAATCCTAAGCATATTCAGTGGTGTTGAATTCAGGACTCTGGGGTGGCCAGTCTATTGTAATGGCAGCAGGTGCTGTGTGTGTTTTTTTATTTTTATTTTTTTTTTTAATGTATTTTCCTTTTTCAATAACAGCTTCTTGACAACTATGCATCCTTTTAGACTTGTAGCATTGGGCTGTCTTCTTACAGTGGAAGGTAGGACAAAAACACCTGTAGATTTTTTCTGATCTGAAGCAGGAGTGGAGCTTGATTTTCTCCTGTCTTTCAGAGATAAAAGCTTTTGATGGTCTTCTGGGTCTTGCACGTTTTTTTAGAGGCTCATTTATTCTTTATGTTTTAATAATAGTTTGAACCTGAGTTTCGGAAACTTCTCTTTTTTCCCTTATTTTCCTTTGACTTCTCCCTTCCTTATGTAAGTAGATTATCTTGTTTTATCTTACGTCCTGAAATATGAATCATTTATGTTTGGTGACTATTTGGAGAACAAGTAAATTAAGGGTTCCTGACTTTTGCACAGCACCATACTTTAGTTTTAAAGGCACAATGCCAGAAAACTGCCTGTTTGATTATAAGGGATGAAGAGAGGTCGGAAAAAAGTATGTAAAAGTGGCAAAGAAGAAAAAATAGATACGATGGAGCTACCGTACTGAAAATCTATCTTGGTGCCATAACCACAAAACTTGCACTGCAAGAACAGAGTGTAATCAGTAGATTCTGATATATGAATTTGATGCACATCTTACAACAGAAGCCTTGTAAGTGCCATTAGCACCCTCCTGCCATACAAGCGAGGTGCCCTGAGATGCGGCCCTGACTTGGCACTGCTGAATAGAGCATCACTTTGTAAAAGGCCTGTTTCCCCCTCTCTTCTTTTCTGCTCTGTCAGTAAAAGAAGCGAGCCGAGCTGGGGGTGCACGAAGAGGTGTTCACCGTGCCAGCCGAACTCTGAGCGAACAAGGCCCTAGGGTTGAGGAGCTGATTGTTGCGCCTTTTCTCTTCCAAGCCTTTGCCTCGCCTGCAAGTTTACATGACCCTTCAACTCTGTTTCCACACAGGCTGAGAGCCGTGCTCGCAGGCTTCTGTCCGCGCTGTGAAAAAGGCAGCTTTTGTGGGCTCGCTCTGGTGGGATGTTCAAGTTCAGCAGGGCCCAGAATAACAGCCTCCTCTTGGCTGGCCCGCACGACGCTTACTACATCATGTGAAAATCATCAGTGCTCCAGCTTCATTAATCAACATGAGGATGAAGAAATGTGGTTTTGACTGGGTTAGTGCTGTCAGCAAGGCTAATGCTGAAGAGTGAATCTCTATGGGGCGGAATTACTTTGCTCCAATTTTTAAATCATTCCACTGTCAGGCACCAGAATTCTAGGAGCTTCCTCTACTTTTCTTTCTTCATGTCTTCCTTTTCTAATTTTTGTTTTGGATCATTCTTCTAGCATATTTCATCTTGCGTTGTGACCTTTTCACTTCACTGTGATGCACTAATGATGAAGACCAGATTATTAAAAATGCCAGAGTATTAAAACAAATCTAGTTATAACTTATTTAATCTGTTACGCCGCAGCACAGCGAATGCTTTGGACAGGATTTGTGCCACAAAAAAAAAAATGCTATTTATGGTCATTGAGGTAGAAGTGAATTGCACACTGGGACTGAATTTCACAATGCAATGTCAAATTTATAAATAGGTCTCTGTTTGGGGCCCTATAATGCATGGCTTTCTGACACGTCGTGTTTTTGCCCAGAAACATAGTTGTGGTCACACCCAGCTATGCGATGGCTTTCGATCAAAATAAACAAATCCCTAATGTCTTATCAATGTCCTTCCTGTTGTGGAAGGAATCTCACTGCCTTTCCAAAAAGGAAAATATATCACCAGATAAATAGTTACTGGGAATCTGATACTCAGGACAGGCGAAACCACTTCTAAGCAGGCTTTCCCAATCCAGGCGGCTCCATGGCGAACTGTAATGAATGGAAAGTGTATTGTGAAAAATGGGAGTTCCATCAGGATGAAATATGCCTTTCATCCCGCATGGCATAATCAGAGGCTGCAGTATTTCTGAGCTATGGTTCTAGTGTTCCTCTGGAGCCTGCACTTTATCGTTAGGAGAGCACAGGAGATAATGTAAAGGATAATACAGAGCCGTTGCCTTTGAGATGACTGTCAGAGTGCTGTTAGCCCGTCAGGCCCTCCCCTGGGGGGGCAGGGTCAGCCTGTCCGTCAGAGCTGATTGACACCTGAGGGGTGTAAGCTATCAAAGCCTCTGTCAGTGAGACGGGGTAGAAAATAGGTGTGATGGGTGAAGAATTACTGAGAGTTTAGGAAAAAAGTGACAAAGAAGTGAAAGATGTTAAAGACAGAAAATGTGAAGTGAAGGTGAGCTCTTTGATACATGCATAGTATTGTTGTGTTATTCTTTCTCCAGATTTCAAATCCTTTATGATGAGCTTTCATGTTGGGCAATTCATAGTAAAGCTACATAGCACTCTTCTGACATTCTGAGATTGGTCAGTGCTACTTGCTATATGATGTACATATGTAGAGCAAGTAGTACAAGCATGTCACAACCTAACGTGAGGTAGGAAGCAGAGGTGGCCAGTATCACTTTACTTTTACTCAGGTACGTGGACTTTGGAACTTTTGGATTTGTGATTTTAGTTGATAATAGCTCTGCAAGTGCAGCTGCAGTGTATTAATGGACTCATATGCAACATATTGCATTTCTTTTTTCCTCTGAGGTTCAGCTAAAATCTTTGTGTGGTTTTATGTACCAAAAACTGTCCTGATTCATTTATACTTGACTATTTTGCAAACCCAAAGCTAAAACACTGCTTCTGACATGAAGTACCATGAATGAGTGGTGCAAACCTGCTCTAAGCTGATTTAGTGGTTTTATGTAAATATGTTGGTTTTATGTTGACTTTAAAACAAGCTGTTGCAGTAGTAGTTTCCTTGTATGGACTGCAAGGACTGGGGAGTGAATAGTATGTTTTGAAACGTTAGCAGTTTTTGCATACCATATCTACCACATCGAACTCTTTTGTTTTAAAAAGGCA
This sequence comes from Semaprochilodus insignis, assembly GCA_034552555.1. Taxonomy (NCBI): domain Eukaryota; kingdom Metazoa; phylum Chordata; class Actinopteri; order Characiformes; family Prochilodontidae; genus Semaprochilodus; species Semaprochilodus insignis. Next base: position 10,440,682 of record CM067478.1, read on the forward strand.
AAGAAAATTCCCTTTTAAAATCAGACCTCAGTATTGATTTTTATATGTCGTTCTGTTGCATTGATGGCTGCATCTGTACTGTAAGTAAGGACAGGCCTTATCGCTGTACCTGACTGACCCAACAGCCACGATTGGAGACATACAGTGAGCAGTGATGTCTTCAATGAGTCATCCTGTTAGTGCCAGCACCATTGGCAGATGACTGCCCGATGCAGGACTACATTCACACAGACAGATGTAGACTTCTGATAAAATGTAGATTTCTGTTTTTTTTCCCAAGTTGTCATCATTTATTGTTCCTGGTAACCTTTAGTTTCCTTCTGAATAGCCTATATATACAGCTATACTGTCCCTGTCATGTCCGTCACAGCAGTCCAATGACACAAACACCTAAACATTATCAAAAATCAATAGAACAGTGCAAGATGGCCCAAGAATCTCACCAAACTAGAAGCTGTAGTTTACAAGTTGTGACCCTTGCCAGAGTGTATGTTACTAGGTACTGACCATGCAGGGTGCCCAAACTTTTGCCCTAGTTCTGTTTTTCTTCTGTGACTTAAGTTGTGATTGAAGTGAATAATGTTGCTTTTGGTGAAAGACACTGGAGCAAGTCTGTTGTGATATAGTCACATCTGCTGCGGGTTTGTAGAGAATGTGTTGTACTTGTTTGAAGGATGTAGACAGACAGAGTGAACGGACTTGTCTTCTTTCTCATCACATGTCCTCCTCCCTCCATCCTGGCCTCTTGTCTGTCTGTGCTTCTTAGCCCATCTCCTTCTTCCCCGTCTCTGATTAGACCTGACAGAGAGTTGATTCAAATAAGGCTGCAGTGTGGGCATTTCCAGCACACAAGTGTACAGCCAGCGAAAAGGAGAGAGATTTCCTAATAGGGAAACAAATAAGCACCCAGGTCTCACTTTCTGCAATTATTTCCATTGCTTGAACCCACAGTATTGACAGATGCTGAAAATAGGCTGGTCCCCTCATGCCAGTGTTTAGCATCCATTTATTTTCATTTCTTTCCCTAAGAAAAACAATGATGAAAGGTTACTGCTTTTCACGAACCCAAATAACCTATATAAATATGATTCCCTCTGTAATAGATTAATATGTTATGCTTACATGGGTAAAGCACTGAGTTTCCAGCTCAGATTATGCCTTTCATCTTCATATTTTACATGTCTTTACAACTGTGTAGCGTTTTTCTAGGACACTATTAAAAGCGTTTTATAATAGTGTTCTTATGCCGTAACAGTTTTTCATTAAGCCCTAATTGTTATTGGGATTTGTGGAAGTCTATTATCAATCTTTATCTATATGCTTTGCACAGATGTTGATCAATGAAAATGCTTTCCCTTGTTGAATGTATTGGACATAACAGAGCAGCCACTAGCAGGGCTATTTAATAGCCTCTATACGATCCCAGAACCAAGATCAATAAGGCATTGAAATAAAAAGATGAAATTACTTTCCCCCCCCCTTTTTTTTCAGAAGCTCCGTTCCAGAACTGAAGGCTCCAAAAGTTTTTCCCTCAGCTTCCGAAATAATTCTGTGAAAAGAGAAACAACCATCTCAAAGTTATTTTTATTATTATTTTTATTGCTTCAGCCCCATTAAAATTCTTGTGAAGTTTATACATATCACTACATCAAATACACATGAATTATAAATGCCTCACATAACGTTCTTGCACTTGTAGCCCCTGGGTTGCCTTAAATCTGATGCGTGTGTGTGTGTGTGTGCATGTGAACTTTGCTGTTACATTGGCCAAGCAAAATTGGCGTAATGCGGTTCTCAATCTTTTATCGTTTGCATCACATGGTGCCCCATGCAAATTAATAAACATTTCCACCCCCATGGTTCACTTTAAACTGAATTTGTTGCTTCAGTCAATGAATTTGCTGTAGCCTGTGATATAATGCTAGTACTGGAAATGGAGTCCGTTCTCAGCAAACAGCTTTACGCATAATAGTAAGACGTGTTTTAAATTTGTTTCGCGACTGATAGTGCAACTTGACTAATTTTCTTAATGGCAGACAGAAAGCCAGTGTAAGCAAACAAAGCCTGATTATATTAACTAAAAGTTAATCAACATGAAAAACACCAGATAAAGATGGAGAAAGAGCTAAAGGCTCTTGGGTCTGGCAACCAGATGTTAGACCATGTTAGATGCCATAATACATCACATGGAGAGAATGAATTGCTGCATCGGATATATGGTGACTATGGGTGGGCTGTGAGCAAAACTCATCACGATCCTTAAAAGCTTTTTCATGATACACAATTTATGTATATCACAATATTAATTTGTGCAAAGAAGTCACAAATACCTTATTTGCTATGCGATATATGTCATGTTTCAAAATATGTGCTTTTATAGCTGGTATTTTTGAATATGAAAATATATGACAATATAAGCACATATATGTGACTATATTGATACATATGTACACATATAAATAACATGTATGTAAAAGTGTCAGTTTCTAATACTTACATATAAACAGTACACACCTGACATATTTTGAAAAATCCTTAAAAGAAATTCTATTCACTCAGTGGCCATGTTGGCCAAACTTCCAGGCCCTTATGTTTAGTTGTTCGAGGTCAGTATCTGACCATTTTGAATGGGAAAGGAACTTTATATTTTGTTATTAATATTTTAAAAACAACTCCTTTCTTGCTTGCAGTTTTAGTAGCGGGGATGAAAGAGAGTTACAAGATTTCCCTTTATTTTTCAACTTGTAATTGGTGTCTGATAGCAATATATCACCTGTAAGTAAGAGCGTAAGTGAATAAGGTTTATTGATAGTGCTGAGAGAAATTGTTGCTGATCTGTACATCTACACAGTAGAGTTTCATAAAGCATGTTGTTCCGTATGTTTTATTTTTGTTTTTTTGTTTCAGTAATAATGTGAAAAAAATGTATCTATATAACACTGGCTCTGTGCCATCAGACATCTTAGACATGCTCAGTGTAAGTCATATAACTTCCAGTGACTCCTTCCAGTGATTGGTTTAGCCTTCAGGTACCAAGAGCTTTTACTGAACCAGGAAAATCTGCTTTTAGCTACAGTGCACCACTTTAGATAGATTTTATGCTATTAAATTTCCTAATGTGATTATCATTATTTTAGCCATTTGATATATTTTATATTTTATTTATTTTATTTTATTTTATTTTATTTTATTTTATTTTATTTTATTTTATTTTATTTTATTTTATTTTATTTCTGCATTGCTTGGCTACACTGGATATCAGGGTACTTTGATTTTAAATGAATGAAGTTTGAATGAATTTTGTTTTACACACACACACACACACACACACACATACATACATACATACATACATACATATATTATTATTATATATTATTTTTACGTTTGTATTTAACATTTAATATTTTTGTTCAGTAACTGGTAGAACATGGAAAGCCGTGTGTGTGCTAAATCAGGACATGTACATATAGATAGTGTACTACATCACTACTTTATCATGACAAGATACGTCCAGGTGGTGCATTTCTAGGCTTAGTGCTTATAGGTTTAATAAAATAAAATACTTATTGGGCGACTCCAGTCAGCTACATATTACTATGCATTTTCTGCAGTTATTATACATGAGTTGTGCTTATCGTTGCTGTGGTTGCTGTTGTTGTGGTTTGTTTACAGGCTCTAAATCAGGCCTAAATCCGTCTGCAGATGTTCAGAACCAACAACATCCACAATATCCTCAGAAAAGTGTTTTGGGACATATTTTATCACAATAACAGTAACATGTTGTCGTATTGCCCATCCAAAACAGCGACTAAGGATCTAAGTATGAAAAGAGGGCTGGCAGGATCGAACTGACACTTAAGAGGACGGAATTGTCTGCATTGCTCTGGAGAGTTTGCTTGAAGTTGTGCTTACGTCGCTGTGAATTTCCACTGGATGACCTCTTCCCCCATTACACACACGCAGACTAGATAAAGTCAAGGTGACCAGACAGGCCTCTATTGCATTCTGTTGGACTCGACCCACTCTACCTTTCTGTGTCTTTGTACTATAAATAGTTTTGGAGCACCTTGTCACCTCTTGTAATGCTCTATAGATGTAGGTGTTTGAATTCCCAGTCTCAGAGGTTGTATCACATTTTCCTTTGCTATTTGATGGTGTCATATCATGTGCGAGGTCCAGGGCCTCACTTGTAGACACATGCCTACTGTAATACACTTCATAATGTTTCATTACTGTGTACACACCACTGTGGCTGGAAGACAGATAGCTCTGATGATTTGTAGAACAAACCTGGAATCCTGATGATCAAGCTGGATCACTTAACAATGTGAAGCGGGAATAATAAACACCTCTCTTTGTTTTCCTTTCCTCTGTCCAGTCCCAGCAAGCATTTGGAGTGAGATGTGTGTAGTAATAAATTATGGCATGACGTCATTCGTCCCGCTCCAAGGCTTCAGGGTTGGACCAGGGACTGGTGGGCCACTGGCGGGGGGAGGGGGGTTTGGATTCATGGATAAATAGCTGCTCCTCGTTTATGCTTGTCAAGAGTTTTAGCTTTGGGCTGGACTTCACACTGCGTCTGTTTTGCCTTCCAAGCTATGATTTATTCCTAGCGGCCCAGCTGAGGTGCCACAGCTGTTTGCTGGACGGATAGTTTTACAAAGGCACATGTTAAATAAGCTTAGCTCACTCCAGCCATCCATCCCCTCACTTCCAGAACAGCCGCAGTCCTGAGTGGCCTAGTGTGAACTAAGCACAAAGACTTTTCCTGTAAAGTCAAGTAAAAGGTCACTTATTTTGGAAGCAGGACTGAATAGAGCTTTACATTGAGACAGTGGTCTCAGACTGTATCTGTCAGGAGCAGACATTATTAAGCCTGTACAGTGGCTTTTAATGGTTGGCTATATTGTATCTAGCTGATTTATGATGTTAAAGCAATACGTGTTCTTCCAAAGAGTTTTCATTGCAAGTTTTTGACCTCTCGGTGCTGCATCTGGTCAGCTACCACAAACAGTACTTTTGTCGCATTTCACCATACTTAGAAAACAGCTGGACAACTTAAAAATATGTATTTTATTTCAATATTTATTTTGTCCACCTTTTATTCGATCTTCCATTCATTTCATGCAGCTTAACAAGTTTTTCTAAGAAATCTGCAGGCAGAGAGCACAATACTGGGGTTCCAGCAGGATCCTAGGGTTAATAACCCCCTTATAGTCTGAAAATCTAAATTCTAGAGGTCCCTGAAAATAAACTTTTATGATGTTATGCTGTCCTTTAGGGAAAACAGACACTCAAATACAAATTCTGGGAAAGGTCAGTGTTTAACTGCTTCACCCATAGATTCTGTCTTTGGAAAACTGGTCAGGGTGGCGCTCTAGCAGACTGGTTCACGGCTGATCCTTAATATCCTAGCTGTAACTCTACTGGGGATACCTTTGAAAAACTTTGTAATACGCCATAGCATTTGTGCATTTGAGAAAACTAGCTTAATTTCTCAAGAGGTTGGTAGAAAGAGTGAATTGTTACTCATTTCCTACAACGAAAACCAAAGACGACCGAATTAACATACTAGAAAAGAGCAAAAGAATTGTTAAAGCAAACATTGAAGCTGGCATCAGTGCTGCTATGGCAAATGAATTAGCAGCCAGTAAATGCTGGAGTAGCAGGCCATCATTGTGCCCCTGAATGCCAAGGAGTGTTTCACACACTGTAGGCAGGGATGTTTTCCAGACCTACAAAGTTCAGTCCTAGAAGTCGGATACAATGTCTCACAATCCAAGTAGTCCCATATACATAATGATGTTGAGGTCTGCGCTTTTGGGATGACCAGCGCATTGATCCGTGAACACCAGCAGCTTCTTTGTTTGTAAGTACATCTTGGGGTTGCTATCTTGGTGTAGAATCAGACATTTTCCACAGAATATTTCATAATGTTTTTTTAAAATTTGCTTGTACTTGTCAGTTCATGGTACCTTCAAACTCCAGATGATATTATACATCCTTAAACCGTACTTGATTAATGGCTGTAGTCATGGCTCAAAGAGTTTTTCATTGCTTGGAAAGGAAATAAAGGGGTGGTCTCTAAGTTTTGCACAGTATTCTGTGTCAAAAGTATTGTTGGAGCATGATGGTTTAAAGCCCGTAACTCGGCAAGATGGCTCTTTTGAGTCAATACGTTTTTAAGTATTTCACTGTACAAAGAAAGGAAGCTCCTGATTACAGTTTGCTGCATTTGACAGTAGGATACTGATGTGGCACATGTAGACAACCCTTGCACATAGTTTCAGTAAACTATTTCATAGATTAAGAGAAAACACAGCATCAGCTTAACAAAGTTTCCAAATGAGAAGGAATATCCCAACATGTCTGCGGTGTAACAGTGTGCGTTATTCACCCTGCCTGTGTGCTGTGTCTTGTATTATAGCCTGTAATTATGGTGTGGGATGTAAGTATCCTCTCCGTTGTTCTCATCAGTGTTACCATAGCACTCTCCCACTCTCTCTATGGGCGTACAATACCCACAGCCTCTGATGCAGCCTTTTACTGTAATGACCCTATTTATGACTTATTTACTATTTTCAGATTTCCCTGGAGCTGAGCAGAAAGCTTTGATTCCCATGCCTGAGATAGCAGACAGCATGTCCTGGTATTTTAACTCACGTCTGTTTGAGCCATTCACTCTCTGAATTCATAACCAGCTGGAGATCAAACGCAGGCCCGATTTATTAGGCTCAACTGCAGGGATGATATGTATGACTAATGCGTTGTTTGTTCAAGTCAACATATTCTTGGTCCATATACACTTACGCAGGCCTTTCATGTTCGTCCTCGGGGATGTGCTGTTCTGTGCGAGTGGCGAGGCGAAACTCAGTGGAAAAGGCAGTTCGCAGATAATGCCTATCATCAGGGCCCTGGACATCTGCCATGGAAGTGACATGATTCTGGATGGCTCTCCTGAAGGCATTACATAATTGATGTTTTAGTGGTGTTGTGGTACTTTGGCCACTTTTGATGAGGATTCTTGGGTAGGCGTCACTGACGATTTCCCTTGAAGCTGTCCAGCTCTGCTCGTTCTATAAATATATATATATATATATATATATATATATATATATATATATATATATATTTTTTTTTTTTTTTTTTTTTTACATATATATATATGTGTGTGTGTGCACACATATATCTGGCAAATGAAAAACATGTGGAGAAGGTTGTCATTTGTTAAAGCGTAGTAGAAAGAGCAAAGCAGGCCAGCAGACGCCTCATCAAGAACACTCATTCAGGATGATGAATGTGGCCAAATACACATTTGTCCGTAAAACTTGCAGAGTGGATGAGCATCATTAAGCATGAGAAATAGGTGCAGCCCCGCTGAGAAGTGAGCGCAGCAAACAGATGTTGGGAATTTTTGCAGGCATCTTTCATCCAGAGGAGCATCATTAATAAACCTGAAGGTGATTCTCTTGTTTCTGTTTAATAAGAGCAAGTAAAGTATGAGTGGCTGTGGAAATCGCTGAATAAACAACCTTACAAGGCTTTTTAAGTCACCGTAGGTGTCTCTTTTGTAAATGCTGGCTGGCATCAGGCAGTACTAACAGCACTATCATTTGTATGGCGGTATTCGCCTTGGCTTTTACTCCCATATCAAACAGCCATGTTTTATGGAAAGCAGTGGAAATGCTCATCTCCATCAGCCTGGAGCTATTTGACTAGGCCTTGCAAAATGGATCATATTGACTGTGAAGTGAGAGTCCAGTTCAAACTCATTTGTCTTTTTCCCTTCGGTGGGTGAATTAGAATAAACACAAATGATCTCTTTATTGTGCTGCATGACAAACAGTGAGTCACGAGCTGACGGGCTTGAGAGAGGGAAATTGAGGGCCTCTTTGTAAATGTGAGTGAACTGCTCAGAAGCTCTAGTGGCTGCGCCTGCTGTCTTATCTGTCTAAGTCATTCATCAAGGATCTGCGGAAGGCTTGCAAATCAAGGTGCTGGGAGAGTATGGGTGAACTGGGCTCATGTTAAATGGCACAGGCCCTGTTGTTGGAGCTCTATCTCAGCAGAAGCTGTCTCGTTTTATAAACAATCCCAGACACAGAAGGTATACTATGAATAATGCTCAAGCCCCGAAATATCCCGCTACCAATAAATCTTAATACAGTTCTTAGATTCCAGTGGGCTGCCCGCATCCCTTTTCTACCCGAGCCCGCTCTATTTTACCTCCCTATGCGCTGGCTGCAATTTTTCCCCTGGCAGAAGCACACTGGCTCGAATTTGCTCGTGCCACAATTTACCTGCAAAGAGGATTACATGCATATATCCCATGCAAATCAATAAAAAAACATGTCAGGACTGTTTAGCCCCCCTACTTTACTAAATGCAATTCATTCACGCCGCAATGAGCAAAAGAGAGCAGGTAACAAATGGAGTTTGGTCATCAGCGTCGGTCTTGTTGTCAGATGCTCGAGGAACGCATTTTCATCTATGTAGTTTCCTTGTATAGTGTGTTTGGGGATCTTTGCTCCACTGAGATGGAGATACCCGTACTCTACTGTTTGCTCTGGCACGCTACACTTGGATGAAATACAGGCTCCCTACTAAAATGATTTACTCAAATACAACTTGGATTATAATTGACAATTTGCATTTGTGTGCCTTAAAAAAGCACATCATATATCATTTGTGATGCTGGTCTTTTCAAGGTTAAGCCTGAATGAATAGGGTTATTTTCCCAGACTTCTTTGGCAGGCTGAAACACAAGATTGATTCAAGTCATAAACTGCTGTCATGTCTGCACCGGTTCTGTTGTAAATTGGTAGTTTTTCTGAATATTAACAGTGTCATTCACTCTGGCCAGTATAAATGTTTTTTACATTGGGCTTGTTCCCCGTCAAAGTTATTTTACATCAGGGATACCTTACTCTATTAGAATTATATTAGGTAGTTATACAGAAATTCTTGCTGTGGAACATATTTATGGACAATTCTCTGCTAGGTTTGTTTGGATTGTCTTTAAAGGGGAACTTCATCTGTCTTTCAAACGTCCTGCATAAATAACTTATTAGTGTTAGCGGTGTGAGAAAACATTGATACACTTGAGTATCGCAATATTGTGTTTTGTAATACTGTATCACTTCTCAAAAACACAGTGTTGATGTTAATGAATAGTTTACATGTGAAGATGACTGGCAGACAGTGGTTCATTTTGTGTTGAGCTTAAGCTGCCGATCGCTTGATAGCGGTGTTAGCAGTGTAATAGCAGTGTAGTAGTGTAATCTGAAGTCATCAGTTTAGAGTCATCCACTTCAGCGTAAACAATTGGCATAAGGGTGCACAGCCAATGTTAACATTAGCAAATCTGTGCAGCTGGTGGTGTGTTTTTACCATATAACAGTTTTTTTTTCTAGAATTAGATTTAAACATCGCAATATATCACCTTACTTACAGAATCACAATATGTCAAATCATAACCCCTGTATCATAATAAGTAATATTTCACCAGGTTCTTGCCAATAGACAGTCCTAGTTAATTAACTCATTAACTTGAGACAGTACATTTCTCTACAACAAACTGTTTCACACCAAGCCATTCAGAATGATGCTGTTTACATCACAACAATGTAAATTTTTTAAAAAAGTCATTCAGATTACTACTGTCTTCAACCAGGGGTTGGTTGAACTAGTTGAAATGGGTCATGTCTTTGTTATACAGCTAAATAGAGATTGACATATTGTCACTGGTATCAAGTCGAGCTGTGCGCTTGATTTACTAAAGGCATTAGCATTTTTGAAAACAAAAATGAAGATGCAAGCCAAATAAATCATCTTACCAAGACTGTGCCAATGCAAATATGGCTCACGCCTGCGGCTGAATAGCTCTTTTTAAAAGACGAGCTGACACAAGTCTGGCGCACGATGGAAATCATCACCTATGTGTCATCATCTGTTAAAACACCTCTTAGCATTACTTAAAGTTACAAAGAGCAAAAATATATTTCAGCAAGACATCAGTTGTGGTCATGTACTGTTATTTCTTATGATATTTAGGTGTTTGCATTTGGACCCCAACATTAAATTACATCCCTTGTAAGGCACTCTTGTCTGTTATGTTGTTTTTGGGTTTTTAATATTGTTTAAAGTTTACAGAGTTTATACATATGAAGCCTAGCCTATCTGATATGAACCCTACATTAATACAACACTACAACATACCAAATGTGCTTGTATAGGCTTTCTTTTAGTTAAATTCAGTGTAAAATATCTACGTTGGCCTGACTAAGCATACATTCAACTGCTATATGCTACATGCATGCTACCTACTTAGTCTTATATACAATAATCTTGCTTCTTACCTGGCATTGCTGGTGACATTCAATATATTCTGCTGGTTCTGAAGATTCATTTGACACTCCTAAAATGAAAGCCTAGACCTCTAAATTCTAATGTTTTGCTTGGATTGGACTGCTTGTTCCGTACCTCAGTTGGAAAGGCAATTAATTCTAGTTAATGTACTTAATGGAAATGTACTTGCTTCATAGTACCGTGCACTTAATCTGAATGGAGTTCAGTTTCCATGTATAGGTGCAAATATATCGTGTCATTCAGGGTGCTTCGACCCTGTTAATGGTAATCATGCCTTTAAACTCTGGAATCATTGGTGTATTTCAGGCAGGGCCGCAACTATTCTTTAGCCTTGTTCTGAAGATAAATTAGTAGCTCCTAAATAATGCACTGAACCCTAATTCTCTTTGATTAGCAGCGAGTTAGATGATAGCGACCCATTGAAATTGGTCATCAGCATAAATAATGACTGAATGAACTGATAAAATGCAAACTCGCCAGCCATCATAAATCAAATGAAATCCACTTGCTGTGGAAGTCATTGAAATTAGAAGTCCATGCTCCTATTAATTATGTTGCCTTCTGAAGGCGACAGAGTGATAAATCAGGCCTGAAAGGTACTCCAGTTAGGGAGCTGAGGAAGCGAGACTGCCTGCAAATGGCTTTGTATACCCTCCTAATTGTTTCTTAAACAACCTACCTCTAGAGGCACATCTGATAGCCGTGCTTTGTGGAAGGGTAGGGAATACTCAGCATGCTCTAAATGCATGTCTGTGGAAAAGGAGTGATAATATGTCTTTTTGACGCTTTGCCTTTTAGGGATTCGTCGGTACTGCTGATGCTGTTGCTTTCGGAAGCTATGCTAAATGTGCCATTTTACTATAGTTGTATTATTTGTGTAGGGAACACAAGAAAACTGTTGAAGGATGCTTAGTCTTCCATGAAAAGTGCTTCCTGTCCTGCATTTTATAATTGAAAAGCGTATGTTTACTCTGCTACTACTCTACTTACTGTTTCATGCTATGCAGTTGTAGGATTGTCTAGTGGTGTCCGATCACCCCTTTCATCAGCATGCAGAATAAAAACAGAATAAGATGATCAGTCCACTCTGAGCAATAACCAGAAATGTAAAATTTATGCTCTTGCAAAATATAATTAAAGAAGTAATTTGTAAGATGTTGCAACCTGTCAAATATCATACCCCAAGCAAATAGGGAGCAACACAAAGCGATCATAAGAAACAATGAAATGTGCAGTCTTTCCTCCTTAAATTTAGCATTTGCAGCTGTTCACATACCATTCTACAAGAAACGTTGCAACTTCATCCCTTTACTCCCCAACAGCATCTCCAGCTGTGGAAAGCAGCACCACTTTTTTGTATAATGGTGGTGGTCATAATCATCACTTGCCAAGAGCCATTGCTGTGTTTACTCTTCCTTTCATTGGTTATCATATCTTACAATAGCACCTTTAAATGGCAGGTTTTCAGATTTAGACCAAGTAGTAATTTTGATAGGGACATTTCGGCACATATACAGTACTGTGCAAAAGCACCACCCTTTCAGTTATTTACATTTAAGTTTTTCATTGATCTGCAGCAGCAAAAAGAAACACGTTTAACAGAAAATAGTACAAAAGCCTCTAGCACTAAGCATACTATCCACTCTGTCAGTATTTGATTTGTCCACTCTTTTGTGCACCCTACTACTCTTCTATTCCATCCTTCTGATCTGAAAACCAACATTCTAATCTTAAAACCAACATCTAAAACCTTCATCTTTGAAAGCAAGGAGAAGATCAAGGTCCACATTTGCTTCAGATCTAAAAAAAAAAGCTGTCCATTGTGAGAAGACAACCCTATGAGTCTGAAAGGATGTGTAAATGTGAAGCAGCTGTTACTTAAAAAAAGAAACACTCAAAAATAAGAGCATTTTCTCTAGAACACCAGAACTGGACATCTCAAATTTACAAGTTACAAACTCAAAGGTTTTATAAGCTGATTAGCCTAAAATTATTCATGGGAAAAACTGAAATCAAGTTTCCTGAAAAGAATAGAAGCCGTAATATCTCTATTCTTTTTATTTACTTTAAGTATCCTGTGTAATTTCTGTTCTTTTTTTTGTGGTTCATCCACAAATTAAAAAGGCTGGAGTTGCTACAACTGGAGTCATTCTCCACAGTGTGTAATATGATGCAATGAGTACGTGCGAATGATCCATCGAAGACGTTTGAAAATTTGGAGGTAATATAAAATAAGCCGCTAGTTCAGATCCTTGTAAAGTTACAGGGCATTATTAACATTAGGAATCTAATGCTTATTTCTTATCTCTCTTATCTCTTTATTGTGCATCACTCTACCCTGGCAGCATCTTGGCTCAAGGGTATTTTTAGGCCCAGACCTATTTGTGCTAGCTAAGATAAAAGTATCATTGTACATTACTGGTAGCAAAATACTGTTTGTGTTGTTGTTGTTGTTGTTATTGTTGTTGTTGTTGTTCCTCAAACCAGTTTGGAACTGTAATTTTCACCTGGTTCCTTTAAATGAAAGCCAAACTATATCTGCATCTGGGTTTTCTGTGCTTTCTCTCTCTTTCTGGCCCATGTATTCATGCAGCTGGTTTGGCCTGCTTTTGGGCCTGGCTCTGCTGTCCCTGTGCCCTTACTGTCTGCCTTTTCTGCTTGCATATGTTACTTTTAGAACTTCAGTGTTCTATGAGCTGAGAGAGTAAGTGTTGGAATCCAACCCAGGGGCATAAACAGGTATTGGTCTCAGATTAGAAACCCCTTCAGGGGAGTAGTGTGCTGCTATGCAGCCGCAGCCACAATCTCATCAATCACGCCCTGGTATTAGGTTGTCCCCTGGCTGACAGGAGCCATTTTAGAAGGCTCCTTAGAATAATTGCATTCCCATGCTTTATGTTAGATTCACCTGTTTTGTAACGTATGAAAGGTCCTCACAGGGTCAAGTGGCCTCCCTGAGATTAGCCAGGTAGCCCACACCTGAACCGAGTTAGCTATGGAGAGGAGTATCCTGGTGTGACAATACCACATGGTTTTTATGAAAAAATGCTTTCATGAGCCGAGATATGCAGACCTGTTATAAAGAGAAAATCTCCAATAGCTGGCCCAGCGAGAGTCCTCTTCCTTCCATTTCTTGTTATTTTAAAAATCTAAATAAAGACCAAAATGCAAGGATAATTTCATCTTCAGAACTTAATGATGTTTGTCTGCTTTAAGATGTTTCGGCATGGCATTTGCACTTTTGTGTCTAAATGTATTAGTATTCTATGTTTTACCATATTCATTGGAGGACTCTGTCCAGAAATAAAGGCAAAATCAAAGTTGCCATCTGTTTTTGTGGTTTTATTGGAGTTGGATAGAAGATCTTACACAATAGATCAAGCACCAGAATAATTAGGAACAGACACCTGACTTAACCCATCATGTTCTATTTACAGATGGTGGGACCATATTTTTTGATGAAAAACATCACTTTAGCCCTTCTGGATGTCCTAGTTATGTCAATGATCATACGGCCATAATGTGAACATATGTTGATATAAAGATACTGCTACTACATACACAGTAAAATATATGTTAATATGTCTGTTACACACTTAATCAAATACTGAATGTCTTTTACAAGCTTCAGACATCTGTGTTTGTCTACAACGGATTAGCTTAGCACTAAAATACTATTAGAAATATCATAAGGGATTTAGCATCATAGTAGATGTAGGTTTGTCTCATTTTTATGACAGAACTTTGGCTATGTTCACATTACCAGGCTAATGTGGCACAGATCTGTTTTTTTAGGGCTGTGTGGACACGTCAAATTCATATGTGGTCCTAGATCGGATAAGTGTCAGATCATGTGAGTTTTTTTGGCGAACGGTGAAGATGCTCTCTGACTGACTCTTTCTCATCTCCATCCTGCTCCAATAGAGCTGGTCAGAGCTAAATATCTTGGTTGTTAGTTGTTATTCATGATGTGCCTGGTTCACTCTCGTGATGTAACTGATTCGGATGTGTGCATGCGGTTTGTTTCAGCAGCACAGATATTCTAAAATCCTACATAGTTGGTCTAACGTAAACATTCAGTTCAACATTAGATGCTAGCATGGTGAATCAACCTTTGAGGATGTAACAATAGTGAGCAAAAAATGAATTGTATTTATGGAAAGTAACTTTTGAATGGGTGGGGCCTGTGCGGCCCATAACATCATAGTTATGCCACTGATCGCAAAATGTATTGCCATGTGGTAAAAAATCACATATCATTATGAGCACCGTGGCTTACTATGGCATACTATCTAGATTCTGTCACAATGGTCTCTAGTAGGTTTACTGTCTCATTTTACATCAATAGTGAATTAGTCCAATAGAGGAAGCCTCTCTTTCCTCATCATCTTCCTCCAGAACCCTACAAAAACCCTTTAGAGAAGAAAAGAAATGCAGGCCGGCCTGGCCCCAGGTGTCAGTGGCACGGTGATGAATCACAGGAAAAACATATTAAACCCACCATGTGTACAACCTGTGTTTGGTAGCTGGATAACTGTCCGTAGCCTCACGTTCCAAACAAAATGAGATCCTCCTGTAAAACACGCAGAAATATGGCTGTGTGCAGTGAACATAAAGGCAGCCCTGTCTCAGCAAAATTGATTTATTTGATTCGGTGACATTTTAGTTGTGGTCGTTATGTTATATTTATGGGAGAATTGCTGGAGTCTCTCATTATGCTCTCCTAATTTATTTTACATACTTTTATGGCCGCTTGCACCCGCCGAGACTTTATTGCAGCTGTTATTGAAAAGGGAAAAAAAGGGGGTCTGCGCATATCGATTGATATTTACATGTTTATTGCCAAGATCATGATTTATTTGAACTTGCTCCCAGAGTAGAATGTGGTCAAGCAAAAAGCACTGCAGATGTCCATCTGTGCATAGTTTGCAGTTCTGAAGTCTTGGAGATGTGTGTGTATATATTGGTAATTGTTTAAGGCATAGGATTCTGCTTTATTATAAAGGCCTGGTTTCCGGTGTGTGTCCCAGTGACAGCTTTTATTGAAGTGTAGTCACATATGGATGGTGTTTGTATTCCACTAATAGCTTCCCGTATATGTCTTATACTTATACTGTGTTTTAACTTCTCAGCTGTGCTTGTGTTAGATGATTCAGTCATTAAAGGTACATATGGAGGTATATCAGCCCGAGATCTGTCTTTTTTCAAGGTTTCATTTCTTCAGAGTGATTAAGTAATAAAAACAATCAAATTAAATTACTTAAACTTTTGATGCATTACATAATGGCCAGAGATCATTCCTCTGCATAAAGTATAAGTAATTAATGGGTGAGATGAAGTCGTTATGAGCTGCTGGTTATTAAATTGTAACCTCTCACCGTAAAAAGAACCCCTTTTTTTTTCCTCCCAAGAACTTGATATATGCACGGGTACTTCTGAGCATCGCCTAGCATGAAATTTAGTGTTTCCAGGATATTTAACATTAGGACGCAGTTAAAATTAATTCTACATGCACTTTCCTGAAAAGAAAGCTGACAACTAATGTCAATAAATTGTATAGCAGTGGCGAGCAGTGACAGTAAATCTGGCGCAGGGTGTATGTGTGTGTGCGAGCTGCGATGCTATTGTCAGAAGGGGCGGATGGGTGAAGATGGATTTGGAGGGGAGGGCAGGCGAGGGGGCGATTTTAAACCCCAGCACTGATTAGTTGAGATGAGAGGCAGCCTGCGTGTCCTTGCGGTGACATTCAGGAGCTGATATTTGTTTGGCTTTAAATAATGCCCTGGACAGTAGCAGAGAGTGATGGCCGGAGCAGGCTGACATTGCGCCTGGGCCAAGGTGACTGACTCTGGGCCTCTCTCTCTCTCTCTGTGTCTCTCTTTCTGAACCTCTCAGCCTCTCAGCCCTGTCAATACACATCCAGCAGCCTGATGGGCCTTCCTCTGGATCATTGTGCTGACACTGCCTCGTCTTCATCACCACCTGCCGCTTCACTACAAGATCCACTCAGAGCCCAGGCTTCACTCACAGCACACACCAGGACTGTTCGATATAGAGAGAATCCTATATTGCAATGCTATTGCCACATCCTGTCATTACCGTATCATGTCTTGCGTGATGGCATGATGTGACAGGCCTTCCAGCAAAATTATTTACATGTGGTGGATCATATGAATGCCCCAATTCATCAACATGTCCACAGAAGCTCTCAGCACTTAATAAACAATTGATCTACTCATGCTCCAGCCACAGTGTGTTGTTTCAGGTCAAAAATATAAAACAATTAAAAAAATTAAAAATCCCATTTAACCTAATAAATGTAGGTTTGACAATTCTATACACAATACAGTTTACAATGCTACACTGCTGAGAAGGCCTATGTTGTTGGAGCTTATTGAAACTAGACAAGTTAGAACCAGTGAAATTAGCTCAGTAACAAGGTTCCAGACACACAGAGTCTAACAGTGTGACCTTCCATACACTTTACATGCATAATAATAATCAGGGCTGGGAATGTTACCATAAAAAATGTATTCCAGGACAGATTACTCACTAGCTGTCATCTGTAATATTAATACTGTAGTAATATCATCTGGTTACTTTCCACTACTTTTGAATTTCCTGTATTTTTAAAGCCACACAATATAATATTGTATATAATACTATATGCTTGCAAGATGTACACCCATTTGTAAATGTTGTAAAATGTTTAAGTGGAATAACCGGCATATTTTTGGAATATTTTGAAAAATATAATATTTGCATATGTGCAAGAGCTTTCTATTCCTATTTTGTCCTGTAGACTGTGCTCAGAAGAATGATGTGGATTCCCAGCTTAGCAGAAGTCTTATAGACATATCAGACAATATCTGATATGAACATTGTGTTGTTGATAGAGTTGTGTGCCAGTGTTCTCAGTTTGGTTCATTGGTGTCATATAGAAAGCTTTTCATCCCAACTCGGTTTAGCAAGAACCTGGACTTAACACTCCTACTGAACATTAGCTAAATAAACTGTGGAAGAAAAGTGAAATTTGCCCTATGAAAAAAGTAAAGTCTGACTGGCCAAAAAGATACTTCAGTTTAAGTTTGTTTGGTCTGGTGTACGCTTGTTGAACGCAACTCCTGATCTCCACTGCATTTGTGCTAAGATCTCCCTCTGACTGTGATTAGTCCACATGGTGTCAAATGGCTGTCTGGGTCACTGCATAGAGCCTATAGCAGTGATGAGATGTTAGTGTACTTATAATTAGTGTCTTTAGTGATATTTTGTTTACTTCTTTTAATATTACACTGTTAGCCCTGCATTGATACTATAGGAAATTGTACTAATCCTGAGAGATTTCTACCCAAGATATGGGAACACATAAATCTTTTAGAGATTATGTGATTAAATATTAAAATAGTAGTATAAATGATAAAAAAAATATGTTCAGTTTATTTACATTTTACAGTTTGACAAACTAGATGCTCCTAATGTTGTTGTGGTTAAAATTTGTAAACCTGTAAGCTGCTGAAGCTGATATGGCCCAAGTTGACCGTTATTTTAAAGGGGTCCAGGTTGTTCAGAGGGTTCATTTTCATACTGCAGCCTACTGAGATGTCAGTATTGCTTAAATACAAACACTGTCACAAACCCAGGCAGTGCTTTCGTCCAGTCTTTGAATTTACTGCATGTTGCATTGTGTATTGCCTTAGAGGGACCTTGTTTAGTGTTCTAGAGGAAAGTCACAGCTCATAGTTTTGGCAAACCATGCTATTGTTGGAAAGGCAGAATGACTAGAATTTCCCAGCCTGTAGCTGATGATATGGTGTTGATTAAGCCGGGGCTAGTCTAACCCCACTGAGGACTGCCAATGGAGTATGATCCCTGTAATTATCGCCTCTCTCAGAGTGATTTACTCTTATGGGAGCTTGATGCATCTTCCCAGAGAAATTACTGACTGTACATGAAGTACCCAATTTTCCACGCTGACCCCTTTTAATTGGGCCCATTTTGGTGACACGGTGATTTACAGTGGGAGTCGCAGAGGATGACACAGGCCACACTACTCAGACAGAGCTCCTCCTCTGCCGAATAAGGCCACGAACCCTGGCCCCGCTACTCGGAGTGCCATTCATTTGCATTTACTCACTCTGTCAGCGCGCACCCTCATGCGGAGTGACGCGGCCAGTCAGAGTGCATTTAGCCCTCTCTCTCAGTCTGCCATGAAGGGCAGAAGAAGAGAATGGTCACTCATGCATCTGAGCGCAAAATGTCACTGTCACACAAATGTCACAATGGATGGTATGGCCAGGCAGGACGGGCTGGAAGTTTCACATTTAGGGTGTCAAAGTGTCAATAGAGGGTGTGAAGTAAACAATACACCCTATCTGAAGCGCTAACGCCAAGAAAACAGGGAAAGGCCCCCGAGAGCAGCGACTTTGATGGATATGAATGTTGTTAACGACAAGGCAGACCGAGTCTGGGTACAAAAATATGTCTGTTTTCACACTTATTAACCAAGCGCACACACATGAAGCCAACTATTCTCATTGTTCCATTTGTTTCCTAATGAACTGATGTTAGCAGCAGCACCCTGTCACAGTGAAGCAAATGCACGTGAGTGAAGAGAAAAGTACACTCCACAGTATCTGTGTGTTTGTCAAATAGGAGCTGATGCATTGATTTTTCTAATTCATCTTGTCTCTGTGTGAGATACTGTCTCTCTCTCTCTCTCTCTCTCTCTCTCTCTCTCTCTCTCTCTCTCTCTCTGTCTCATCTTTTACAGTACTCAGTGAATGTGGTACTAAAAGGTTCATATGTGTGAGTCCCTCTGAACAGGTTCTTTAAAGCTATTATGATAATTAAAAACATATGGTGCCTGTGCCAGCCGGAGTGTGCTCACAGATGCAAAGGATCAGAGGCAGCATTAGATCTTCCTTTACTTTTTCCTCACACCCAGAAGTGAGAACACAGAGACATGTGCCTTAGACACACATAAACACACACAAATACACACATGCAAACACATACACACACATGCATACCACGCCGTACTGTACGTGCACAGCTAAGTGTGCTCACAAATGCTGTTACTTGGATGCATGTAGTACACTCCAATGAATGCGCTCATGGGCTAAGCACGCTNTCTCTCTCTCTCTCTCTCTCTCTCTCTCTCTCTCTCTCTCTCTCTCTGTCTGTCTCTCAGTGGTTTGACTCAGAAGCTGACACGCTGTGAGAGACTACAGATCCCTCTTACCCCAGCCTCGGGGGAAATGCAATTATTTTACCGTTTGATGAGGAGGAAAGAAAAAAAAAACGGCCATGTTCCTTTATCAGGCAAATAATAACAAATGTGTCATATCCTGTCTGAATAGACGTGGTTTTATCTGATATTGAATTATAAAGCAGTGTCCCATAGTAGCACGGCCTGGCTTCTCTTTGAGTGCTTCACTTTGTAGTTAAAATGCAATCCGTATTGACATCTCCCTTGCACCCTCTCTAATGAAGCTGCCAATCTCGTCCCGGACCCTTCCGCTAAAACGCAGGAAATATCCGCATACAGCGTACCATTATATTAACGTGCCGCCTGCTGCCTCCACAGTGCTCACAGAACATATCACAAGAAGCGCAGAAGCGTTTAATAATACCGGCAGACATGATTGGGTAGATAGCAGCAGAGTTCACCTAACTCATCAGCGCTTATGTCTCAAACACATCAATTATCATGGTTTAGTTATGTTCATTAAATGCTGTGAAGTATGTGTCACAGAGTGCATGATTTCAGCCCCTGCCAGTATTATCCTATTGTCAAACCATGCATTGCATGTCCTTTATTTAAAGCAATGCATGACAGGTGGGCAGACACGTTAATGACTGCAGAGCAGTGTGTTCGAAATGATCCTCACACATGATTGACGTTCCGCTCTCTTTTCTTTTTTTTCTCCTTTCATGTTTATGATCGCCGCTGCTGCTGTTGATGAATCTCCATAAATAGGTAAGTGCTGAAAGTTATGTTATGAGCTGATGGAAACGTGTAATCACATTAATTTACATGAATGACAACATAATTATTTTTTTCTTGTCAGTCATGTTGCATGTGGACGCATGGTTCTACATCTCGTCCTGAAGAAGTAGCTTTTTTTGGGAGAAGCTGTTGTCAAGAAACTCACAACAAACCTATGAAGCTTAATCAAATCATGTTTATCTTCTATTTTTGCAATTTAATGATGTTTAGAACCCCTCAAAACATGCTTAAAATAACACACTTTCTGTGCCGTGAGCTGTAGTGGCCCGGGTCCTCAGTGCCCGCAGTGCTGCGTGTACTATATGCACATGAAGTTAGTGAATTTACGGCTTTAATTTCCCCTGAAACATGCCCAGCCTGCAGGTGCTGCAGTGGCGTGGCTGTAGGCAGGGGTCAGTCTGATTAATGGCTGTCCTTTCACGGGGGATGACAAACCCCCTGAAATGTTGTCATCAGGAGTCCAGCTCCTCTTTGTTCCTCCCCAGCAGCTGTGACAGCCTGGCAAATCAGGACTTTTCCAGGCTTAAATCTGCCAAAGTTGCAGACAAAACACAGCCATCATCAGCTGAACAAATACTGCGCCCCGTTCCCCTGGCCTTGCACAGCACGGAGATTACTCACCATCCTCAGGGCTTATAATTATCCATAAGTGGCAAATAGTAGGCACAGGCAGTGTAGAAATTGTTTCATTATGCTTAATTAACACCTACTTGATTGTGGCTAATTACTACTGTTTGATAATATAGGAGCAAAGTTGTCAGTCTCCAGACATGGAGAAGCCATCTGGATCACTGATAACCATATGCTGACGCTTTGCTGCTGTTTGAGCTGTCAGAGGCCCACAGACAGGCAGGTGTCTCCACGGCATGATCCTAGCCATCAGCAATCAGTAAACACTCACCCACAAACACCTATGGAGTGTACGAAGGCATTTACAAACTGCATTTTGTATGTGTGTGTGTGTGTGGGACCCTCAGGGTCTTTCATTCATGTTTATTTAGTTACCTTGCTAATGCATTTGAACTCTACCCAAAGGAAAACAGCCAACGGAAAATTAAGTCAGGATATTTTTCTTTGTGGAATCTAGATAGATAAAGCCGAGCTAGCTCTTTAGTTGCTTAGAACTTCAGGAGCTGAACTCAAGTCCCAACTTTTTAGATAACCACCAACATAATTAGGAGCTGACAGTGACAGTCAATTTACAATACTTTGCAATGTGTGGGACCAGTTTTAGGTCTTCTGGAAGATCACTGACAGCGAGACAAGCTGTTACATGTTTGCATCAGTCGCTGTCCAATGAAAAACATGTATGTCCATTTTAGTCGATTTTTACTGTTATGCATCATTTGAATGCAGCAGTTTACACTGTGTGAGAATTTCATGATGAATGAACCAACAGAAATGGCTTAAAATTGCTTGGAAAGAAGTCTGATTCCTTTGACTTGCATTAAAATTAAATTAGTTTTTTTGCCCTGTACTGTAAAGTTGCCATTAATATCCCTTTCGGGTACTAGCAGAAATCAGGTGTAATTTCTGCCTTATATTTGGCATTTATGTCCCACACTGAAGTGCTAGCTCTAATTGTCTCAGTTTATCACTAATATATACTTCTCCAACAGACTTGAAGAAGTTCCGCATACACCAAGAGCAAATTTCTTTCACATTTAAGCAAAAGCCTTTAGATTAAATGTCTTTAGGACCATAAACATTTTCAGTAAGGTGTGTCCAAAAGTTTTGACTGGTAGAGTACCTCATTATTTTCAGTTTATATGTTTTTATACAATCCAATTTTTTATTTTTATTTTTTTAATAGCGAGTGACCGTTTCATGATGACTAGTCCACCAGAAATCACCCTAAGAAATTATGTGCAATAAAATTTCTTTACGTTAAGATGCTGTACGTACATATATTTGTTACTGTTTTTGATAATACGGGGTTTTCTTCCGATACAAAGTGTGCATAGGTACAGGATCCAGAACTGTGTGTCACCCGCATATTCCCAGGCATGGCATTATTTTGTGTAAATATGTATATGTGTTATCACTTTAAAGAACCTATTGTTGTAAATGCCTCAGACTTGTGCAGTGTATTAAAGTCAGGAGTGCTCTGCAGAGAGTATTGCATGTTCACAACGTAATAACTGTTAAACTAGCTAAAGCTAAAAGAATAACTGTGGACTTTAATGAGGACTCATAGTTGTTGTTTTGAAACTTTGTTTTTGCCTAAAAGGCGAAGCAGGGAGCTGTTAGGACGCAGCCCGCATGCCACAGAGCCTGAGAAATCATTTTAAACTGCAGGCACCCTGCCGTAAACAAAAGAAATGATCCCCTGCCTGTAATGCCTGTCTCTCCTTGTTAATTAGCTGTACACACTATGTGAAATTAGCTATGAAGGCACAACACCAAGATAAATAGTTCCTTATTTGAATGAATAAAGTAAAGATTCAGTGTGTATAGCATTTGTCATGTTTAATTGCTAGATCAATTAAAGTTGTGGGTAATGGTGATTTATAAAGCTTTCTGTGTAATTTGATATTCATTAACTCAGCCAGACTCATGGTGATATCAGCTTGTTAATTGTGTTTCCCTTTTCATGAAGGGAGGCTTGAAAATGCGGTTGGCACCAAGTTTACTAATTTTGCTAATACTGATGTATAGTGTTGCTGAAAAGCTGGCCATGAACCACCCCATTTCTCCTTCTCTCTGAAACTTTGTATAAACTCTCTAAAACTTTTAGTGTAAACATTCAGTGGTGTAAACAAGCTGACCCACATGCTGAGTTCATGCCAGTGCTGAACTGGTGATCAGTGGTATTTTGGAATTCCAACTAACGAACCATCCCAGCGTTTGTTTTGTATGACGGTTGTCAGATTCAGCATTACTTTTAAGTGTCTTAATGTTTAGCTTTGTGTGTAGCTGTGATCTTCTTATATTAGTGAATTTACAAGTGGAATACAATTTGATTAAAACCAATCTGAATTTTTTGACATTGTTATTTCATGTCTCTGGTCCTGGTAAGCACAATTTGCCATGTCGTATCATTTAAACATGTGTGGTATTAAGGGATGCTTAGAGTGGCCACTGTCCCCACTGAAATCTGACTGTCTGTCCAGATGCCACCCCAAAATGCCTGCCACATCATTGCCTTCCACCTCGATGTGGGGAACATGTTTACGTTTTTAAGAGGAGAGTAGTTTAACCATCTATTCATTGGTGATTGACTTGTATGTTTGCACTGCTGAAGTGCATTTGTATGTCAACTTTTTAAAATCAAAATATGAGTATTTTCCTGCTTCTAAAATGTCATCTGAGTTTTGATGACATCGTTATGCATCTGTGGGTGGGGAAAATAATATTGGCCAATATCTGTTTTCACCTCTCCATTTTACCACCCCCTATCTCTATCAGCTCAGAGACCCTCCCTCAGAAAATATATCAGAGCACGGAATTCTGCTTCATGTTGGCTTTAACATTTGACAGCAGAATAATAAATCTCGTGTACATGAAATAATTTGTGTGAGTTTATAAAGCATCACTTTTGTAGCAGGTTACTGCTGATAGTAGTGTTGAAGGTTTGTCATTCTGTGGGTGTATTTAAGTGCTCTGTGCTATACTGTAAGTTTAATGAGTATGAATAATATGAACCTCATGGCATTTATTTGTGAATATAAACTCTTTTAATATGTGATGCCTTCAATACATTCACAGAAATTGAGGGAGAGGAGCATGTTTACCACTATGTTACATCATCTTTTCTTTGAACAAATTTAACAACTTGATAATTGTGTAAGGGCTGTAGACACCAGTTGGCCCAGTTATGATTTTTTTGCCAATTTTTCTCTACAGAAGTCTTCAGCTGTGCAACTTTGTGTGTGGCACTTTGTTGTCATATGTTGTGCTTTATAATGTACATGCCAGTCTAGCACCTGCGCTCTTTGCTCACGCAGCCATGGTGTTGTAATGTTGCAGTAAAATGTGTTTATATCTTTCAGTGTTAATGCAGTCTTCACAGATGCACAAGTTACCCATGCCTTGGGCACTAATGCACCCCTATACCACTGGCTCCTGAAACTTTAGGCTGGTAACAGTGTAGATGGCCTTTTTCTTATCTGGGCCAGAGAGCATGTTGTCCATTGTTTCTATAAGCAGTTTGACCACAGTACACATTAGCACTGTGTATCAGTTCATTTCAGAGCCCTGTCAGGTTGGTAGTGTTACTGGACGTTGCTGATGAATGGCTTCCTCTTTGCATAGTACAGTCATAACTTGGATTTGTGTTTAATGACAGCAGTTTGTCAAAACACAAAAATATTGGTTTATAATGGAGGGCTGTTTGAGGGCTAGAATGTCACAGGCATTCAGTTGTGCTTTTTGGGCTTTCCCTTTACCTGCAGAGAGATTTGTCTGGATTCCTTAAGGATATTGTGTACTGTGGAGGTTGAAACACTTGAAATCCTTGATTTCTTAAGTGCTCATTGAGTAGAGTTTTTCTTAAGTTGTTAGATCATTAACAGGTGCAAAGTGGTGTCACTGTCCCGACGTTTTATTAATTGTATTGCAGGTGCCAGTTTCACATACAGCAAATAATATCATTGTCAAAAAAAGAAGGAAGTGTGGGATTGCAGTGCTATTCAGAAGGAAGATAAAGGTTACCAGGAACAATAAATGATAATAAATTTAGACTGATATGGGCAATATTTATTGAGCTACACATACAGAAGTAGTTTTTCCATTGTATGGCGTTGGCCACCATGTTTGCTAACGTAACATGTCAGATGTTTGGCATGGAGTTGTAGAGGTTCCTAATGGTGTCCTGTGATAATCCACCCCATGCAGCTTGAATATACTCAAACAGTTTGTGGTAGGGTTTGGGGTTGGAGTGACACCAGGCCTGTGAGGCCTGACAACAAACCGTTTATCTTGGTGCTGACCACGGTGCCTCCACACACAGATTTGTTGGTCATCTCCACCAAGACAAAAGTGGGACTTGTCACTAAAGATGACACACTGAGTCACTTCATGACAGTCTAGAACGACACCTTTGCAGTCTTTGGCGACATTGATGTGGTGTTAAGGGCAGTTGGAAGCCCCATAAACCCCATGATATTATGCTGTCCTATTAGAAGAAACGGGGTAACTGCACCCTTACATTCGCCCAGTGCCCTAATTCAAGGCAATTACAAGTGCCTGGGATGAATCAGAGCACATATACTGGGTGTGTTTAGTGCAAGAAGAGCGTGCATCGTGAATGAGCAGCTTTAAGTGACAGCTCCTAGCAGCATGGCTGCATATTGCTCACAGAGGCTCTGTGGTCAAATGAGAGGCCATGTGATTTGGTCAGCATAATGTAAACACTTCATTATGCACATGCGGCTCATGCAGGCTGAGCACACCAGACAGGAATGATCGGAGGACGCCGGAATGACATGCCCTGCTTTCCCTCCACACGACGAAGATTTAGGCCAAGTGGAAGTGCACCAAATGACTCAATAGCGCAGCAGAATTCCCTCTCAAACAGGAAAGTTCCTTATTCATTTCCTTAGATTATCGTCACATTTGTGTCACCAGCCGAAGAGCTTTATTGACTTACAGGGACGTGGTGCCTTCGCCATGGTTTGTCATTATTTGGCGCTCTGACATATTCATGTGTGCCTCCACTAATGCTTCCAAATTACTCCATCCGTGGACGTCACAATCGAACAGATAATTTTTAATAAGATTCAGCTTGACTTTCCACTGCAGTCCTCTCCCACTTTATGGAATACAAATTGTAACCTGTTTTTAAAGCTGTGCAAGGCGCTGAACTTTAATGGGATTTGACAACATCATATTAGGCACAACAACTACGCATAATGTACCGAAAAATTGGACGTGAAATTGGAAACATAGCCGAGAACAAAGTGAATTTACATGGTTTGGTAGGTTGGATGTCTGATATCATATTCTCTCATGCAGGCACTCTGGGGGAAGAGAAAAAAAGGCTGGGGGCTTTAACAATGGATATCAGCAGAAAGTGCTTTTAAAGTTAAGGCTGATGGATGGCTTGTCAAAAAAAATAATTGCACTGGTTGGAAAGTGGGGCTGCGTGCTGAGGAGGGGGGAGTGCGGGATATACAGAGAGGATGATGGGAAGTGACAGTGGTCTGTCAAGAAGCAGTGGCTGCCCAGAGAAGTGTGAAGCCCAAGCTATAAGGTGGCAGAATAGAACAGGCTGTCAAGGCGGGAAAGTGGCTTTAATACGGCGAAAAGCAAAGGAATCCGCCTGTCAGCGCTGCTCAGCCAAGCCGAAACATGGAGAAGAAAAACGGCGGGAAAAGGTAGAGATGGAAGGGGGGGAAAAAAGAAGAAGAAAATACAGGAAACACCGCGGCATGGAGTGTGTACCTGTGTCAGGGAGCGAAATAGTAGGATGTGTGAGTGAGTGTGTCAAGAATAAAGGCGAGTGTGTAGGACACAGTGGGGTCCGCTGCCTTCCGTCCAGTCTTTCTCCTGCCATGCTGATCACAGTCATCAGGCTGACCGCTCTCAGTGTGGCTTTCAGTGGACACTGAAGACTTGCTGATGAGACGGACAGTTTTTCTTCATCCATGTTCCCCTCCTCCTCTGTCTTCTCTTCGTCCTCCTCCTCAGTGTCCCTGCAGAGTAATGAAAAGAGAATATATGAGGACACATACAAGTGTCATTTTGTGTTTTCTGATCTCCCCTGAAGGCTCATTACAGAGACAGGACAGGTTTACAATTATACAGGCCAGCTTCCTAAGGCATTTACATGAATTGGTGGAATAAATTCAATAATGCTTGTCTGCATAGCCTTGACCTTGGGTGAAAGGCACTCTAGTTTAATTCATCAGTGTGCCGCTGCTAAAGGGCTGATGTTCTGATTGTACCTGTACCATGTGTCTGTGCTCCATCAGACACCAAGTTTGCTCTTAGGTTCATGCTCTCCATGACTACAGTTCTGCTGTGAAAATCCATGGTAGTGCATCTACAGTGCTACTATTCTAAGAAGTTTTCCAAAGCTACAAACAGTGCAAGTACAATATACTGTAGTATCAAGTCCATCAATAATAATGTATCAAGGGATTTTACTGTAATTTTGGTGTACTATTTCAGTTACATGATGAATTACACTTTTCACATATTCCATATTGACACCTTCTGTCTTTTCTTTTCTCAAACTAACCTCAATCAAACTCCCCTCTTCTGCTTTCCAACACAAATGTGATACAAATATAAAAGTAAACATGTAGAATCTGCATGCACCCTAAAATTTCTCTGTTTCTATGAGCTAAGAGTTAAAAAAATAATGGCAATAAATCGCTGAAATAAATGGCTATGTGATACCTACGTAAGCCTTTCATGACCATCTTAAACATTTATCCCAGTGATTATTTGTCATAAAGATTGCATTAGCTTTGCTTTCAACACCTGAGATCTATGTGAAGTGGCACTGATATTAGGTCAAATTACAGACTTTTTGTCAGTGCTGACAATAATATGCCATACCTTACCTTTCCAGGCTGGCTGAACAACAGTGAGCATGTTCTGTGGCCCTTAATTGTAATGAGTTACATTTTACCATTAGTAAGATTTAAGCTATGTCACATCATCAATATTAAGGCACTGTGATTTGCGCTGATCTGCATAGTGAGTTGTTGTAATGTGCTATGTCATTTCATCTAACCTAACTTAGGTTAACCTAACTTAAAACAGACCTTTGAACCAGTCAGTGAACTGCAACATGCCAGTATAGCTGTGTTTCAGAATGTACTCAGCATGTAGTAGTTATTACTCAACATGTTATCAACATTTATTACAACATTTATTCACCATTTAAATTGTCTGACTTGTACCTGGAAGACATATGGCTTTCTTTGGGGTGAAAAATGCCCAGATGCAGTTTTACATGCCCATTTACCTGTGATTGAGTTGCTTAAATTGTTTGGTGAGCATGAATAATTTGAGGAGCTCTGCTCTAATTGGCTGTTTGACACTGTGATGATGACAGAAGCAAAAGCACATTGAAGTAGGCCTAGACAGGAAGACAACATGAACCTCTAATATGCTAGTTTGGGTGCTGTTGGGGTTGTGATGCTAATAAAAGTGAAACTGCTTCTAGTCTCTTCAGTCCTCAGTAAAGCTGCTTGATGTTGTCCGGGGTTTGAGAGACTGTCTGGAGTGAAATCTGCAGTGCAAACTAACAACTTTGAATTGAAGTTGTCCAGGATCTTCTTAGAGATGTGAGTGCTAATGCTGGCTTCCTGTTCACCAGCTTGTTTTGTGAATTGTCCGTTCCACCTTAAATGGTGTTACATTAAGGAGCCTGGGCAAGCTGTACCATTTAAGGTGGAATGGAAAATTAGGTTAAGAAGCTGGTGAATAGGTTGTCAGCTTCAGCCTTGTTTAAAGAAGAACATGAGTCATGCCCACTGACAGTTTGGTTTCTTGCAAAGGGTATGAAAAGTGCTGACATCTCCGTTACCGCCTGGAACAGTAGATTCCTGCACATATCCACCATTTTTGTTGCTGTTACTCCGTTGTTGTAGTATAGCTGAGCTAAAATGTGAGCTGGTGTATGTAAGTTTTGGGGTGCAAGTATTAATAAGTCAGCAGTTAGGATTTTGGAATTGGCACGTTTTAGCGCCCACTTTTGCAAAAGTGGAAGGAGACAACAGTGTTCAATGTTAATTTACATTGGCATAGTTGAATGCAGTCTGTCAGTACATAGAACTGACATACTGTATTCAACTATGTCATTGTAAATACAGATCATGCATTCTGTTTTGTCTACTAATACCCTGACTTTTCAGAGCACAACAATTCTTAGATTTTTCTTCCGCTTTGTTTTGATTTTACACTGCCATTCTGAACAAGAGAGCTTATTGATTTAGTATAAAGTGCTTACCGATCCAAATTGTCTTCTGAATGTACTTGAATACACAGTGTATCCAGCAATAAAAAAAGCCTTATGCATGTTGCATACAATGGTCGAAAACACAGACAGCTCCATTTCCACATGCTGATCCTTTTTACTAACATGCTTGTGCATCAGCTATTCAACTATTCTGGAGCCAGATTTAAACATATTATAGGAGCCATGGGCAAACTCTCTGAGCATATCCCCAGCGAGACGTTAGGTAAAATAGGGTTAATGGTGAAACTGAAAAGACAAGCTGCCTTAAAACAGACAGGATATTTGATTTGTCTTATGTGTGAAGATGCCCTTTGAACCACTCTGGATGGCAGTTTTAGAACTGAGCGTGAATGAATACGAGAGCATTTCCCTCCTCAGAACATCAGTGAAAACAGATCTTCTCATCTCCCAGCCCGCCTTATATGTGATAGATCAAAATCCATGATCTGTGTCCTCACATTCATAAGCAATTAGGCCTGCCATAATTTATTCTCCATTAAAAAGATAATTAAAGTCCTCTGTAGTTTCTTTGAAAGTTAAATTATAGTCTAATTTTCCACAAATATAAACCATGAGATTTAAAGGGCCACTAAGCATTCACATCATGAAATTAGTTATTCGAAGAACTTATCATTACGGATGATAATATAATGATATGTACAGTCATGAACTTTTTATTGTGTCATTGCCACTAGAGCATACTTAAAGAGCAATCTCTACGGAGGCTAAAATTGTGATCCTAATGAGAATATTATGAGGACGTCTTAAAGCTGTCGTGTTCGTACCTTAGCTATGGAGTTTTCAAGTGCGCTGACAAGGTGATATCTGTATCAAAGGGAAGAGTGATGGTAGCAGCAAGCGGGTTTCTGATCTCCGCTCCTAGACAGGCATGCAGATGCAAACGCCAAGCCAGCGCTTGCCAACGTCTCTGTACTAGGCTATAATAACACGGCTGTAATGAGAAAGTGTGCGGATCAAGGCTTCTCCTCACATTTTATGAAATAATAATAGAACAGGGTGCTCTCTGACACGGCGAGCTGAGAGTGCTGGCAGGGAAAGTGAGTCCACTTCTGATTGGTGCTGTGATGTATGGACTGCCCTAACAAAGGAGGGAGTGCTCGCAGGAGCCAGGCGGCTCTAATGGATGGAGAGAGAGAGCGCGAGAGAGTGAGAGAGCAGGCCTCATTTAGTGGAGGAAGGCTGTTTGCCCTGCCAATATGACACAGGGGGAGTGGACAGCCATTGATCTACAGCCACAAATGACAGCTGAGAATTCAGCAATAATCATGACAAACGAGTGGAAGGGCCACAGGATGGAGGGAGAAAATGTCAATACCTCCAGCCCAAAAAAGGAAGCCCAAGGTCACGGAGGATAGGGCGTTGTATGCCCCTCTCTCTTTAAGATTTCTTAGAGACAGAGAGAGAGAGAGAGAGAGACAGAGAGACAGAGAGAGAGAGAGAGAGAGAGAGAGAGAGAGAGAGCTGTTTAACAGACGTCGTTCAATCATTGGTTCCAGTCTGGCTGTGTCAGTCGGGTGGAGTTTAGTTTATCTAGGGAATTTGTGGTCTGTATCTGGGTTGGATGTATATTATCACTGTCATAACAAAATCCTAATCCTCAAGACTGGTAACCGTACTTCAGAATGCGTTCTAAAAGGGGAACTCCAGAAATTCTCAAAAATTACTGCATAATTAAATATGGCTGTATTTTTGTTGTTGTCATTGTGACTCCTGGTCCCTGTAGCCGCCACTGTAAAGTCATCTGAAAGCTTCTCTGCAATGAACCATTTACATCAAACCACGCTGAAATATTGTTTACATCTCAACGAATGCATTATGCAAAAACTTAGAAAGATTGGTGGAATTCTCCTTTAACATTAATGTATGTTTTTGAGACAAGATTTCATTTGCATGTTTTTTGGCACTAGTTTTGTCCAGCCAACATTTGTAAATAGTTTAAAAATACCCTCATCCAAAGAAAGAATGGATGCACCCAGAAGGAAGTGTGGGATTTCAATGCTATTGGGAAGGAAGATAAAGATTTCCAGGAACAATAAATTAAATTTAGACTGATATGGGCAGTATTTATTGAGCTTGAGCTTGAATATTCTCACACAGTTCCTGCAGATTTTGTGGTAGGGCTGAAGGTGGAGTGACAACAGGCCATCTTGGTGCTGACCACGGGGCCTCCACACATGGATTTGTTGGTCGTCTCCACCAAGACAAAAGTGGGACTCGTCACTGAAGATGACCCACTACCATTCTGAGTCACTCCATGACTGTTTGCCAATACACCATTGTAGTATTTGGTGAAGTTGACGTGATGTTAAGGGCAGTCGTCGTAACGGTGATGGCACTAACAGGATGACTCATGGAGGGCATCACTGCTCGCAGAATGTCTACAATTGTGGCTGTTGGGTCAGTCAGGTACAGTGATAAGACCCGTCCTTGCTTAAGTCACATGCATAGCGTGAAACTTGAATCATTTGCATGTCTCATAATGTCAAACCTAGCCACCTTCATTCCTGATGGTTGATTCTTTCTGGGTGCAACTATTTGTGCAACTCTTCATTTGATGTGTAATTAAATGCTTTTTATTTATTTATTATTTTTATTTTCTTTTATTTTGTTTATTATAAGGTTTGTATATAGCCGAACCTTTTCTGCTTAATGGTTTTATTACTTTTAAGATCATTTGTGCATTTGGCTAATTTCTCTACTTGTATCTTCACCTTTCTAGTTCTGGTAAATAAAGCCACCCAGCTTATATAAAGTATGGCTACGTTTCCTATCGAGTAGTCCTAAAATATTAGCAAGCAGGACAGAAAGTGCCCGTTGGACGTCCATTTATTTTGCATTCAACGCAGTCATTGGAGGAGAAACATTTCTCTTTGTAGATTGGAGTGAAACAATAATGATTAAATTGCCTGTGCAAATCAATGTGGCCGTGTGATAAGCTCTGATCGGTAATGGTCTGTGTGTTCTTGCTGGAGGACTGCAGCAGCAGCGGCAGTAGTGGCAGTGGCAGACGCTCGGGAAGCATCGCCTCACTGGATGAGGCATTTTCTAATCAGCTTTATCACTCATATCAGAATTTATCTTATTTGAGGAAAATGCCAATATATTAGCCCGGCGTCTATGATACACAAGGTGACCCTGCTGACTTAATGACATAATACATTATCCTTAATGAAGTCAATATCTTGTCTTTTAGCTGTCTGTCTATTGGGGCGATTAATTGCAGTGTCATTAAAGTTAGCTCTCTTTTCATTTGAGCCTGGCAAGTGGCATAAAACTAATGTTCTTAGTTATCAGCCACTGAAATAGAATGGAAGGTGGAGGAAATTGCACAGCGGGTAAGGGGGGGTTAGCACGGCCCACCAGACGGCTGCTTTCAGGGACTGTTTACACAGGCAAATGCAGTGTAGCCCAGCAGGGAAGTGGAGTATATAAATGAAGTAGATTCAATTAACTGTATGCATGTTATAGGGCCCGTATTGTGGTAAACTGGATTTTCCTCACTGTTTTTAAAATAAAAGAGTTTGAAGGAATATGTAAACATTGTTCAAATGTCAAAACATGCCATTCATATACCATGCCGTATCATTACATGTCATTCCATAAGTGGAAACTTTGCTGCAACAACAGACTGTTTTGAATTTCTTGTTTCTATGATGTCACAAGAGCCAACACATTTACATATATCCACTTATTTAGCCTACATTGTGGCCCCACCCAATCAGTCTGAAGTTATTAGGAGTGTTTTCACCCTGGACTACTTTTTGAATAAGCACAATAGTCCTTGGGAGAAGTCATTTACATATATGCGTCTTAAAGGCACAGTACCAGAAGTAGAGTTAATTCTAAGGGGTAACAAGAGGTTGGGAATAGTCACATAAGAATGAATTATGACTGTTTTTGGTTCATAACACCACATGAAATGGCAAAAATAATAATAAACTTCACCCCAAGTGTACATTTGGTTAATATAACCTAGAGAAAGCACAAGCGTCTTCAATATTAGACCTAGCAGTTGATGGTGCATTTTCAAGGTCGAAGCTGCAGTGCTTCATCATGCGAGTTGATTGACAGGCTTTGGAGGCGGTGGGTATGAAATATGGCACTTGGCTGTGAGTGTGCGTGTTAAAGAGAAGCCATGCCGCTAGCATCTCGCTCCTAAAGTCACACCAGACTGACAGCACAGGACCCTATATTAATCTCAGCATGGTGACGACTGCCCCGGGCCGCGAAATGGCACTTAGTGATCAAAACAAATCAAAGCTCACATGTTATGGTGTCATTACATTACACACCCTTGAATCATGGTGTTTAGCACACCAGCTACGTGCAACATTATTGACCCTTTCAAGCATCAGCGATAATGGAAGGACGATGGTGTTGTTTTAGTGATTAAAGCTGTTTGACCGGTTGACGTCCGTGCAGATAGTCAATGATGCTTGCATCACAATGAGATGAAACTTGCTCCTTTTCCACATTATACTTCAACTCAGTCAACAGCATGGTGGTAAAGCAGCCAAACCATCTCTCATAGTCATGTCAATGGTGTCACCTGTGGAGAAGTGACATTGAGCAGGCAAGAAGGAGGAGGGAAGAAGAAAGAAAGAGGGAAACAGGAGGAAGGCTCTTCCTCTCCCTCCGCCCTCGCGTTCCCCCTTGCCTTCCCCCGCCACCCCTGCACTGAAACAAGCAGACTGGATAGGGGTAATTTACAACGTGTTATCTTTGTCTATAGCAAGGAGATGATATGAAGTAAATCAAGGTAGGAGTAATGAAAGACTGAGAATTTATTCCTGCGAGCACATTTTAAGCGTAGTATCCGTTATGGTGGCAGTGCCTGAACAGGCCGGAATGAGACAAGGTTGGGGTGGGGTAGGGAGGGGGATGAAGGGCAATAAAGCTGCAGCAGGGCCCCCATGTTAATGCTGTCTGTCTGGGGTTAGTAATTGGGTTGCACTGATGAGTTGCGCTGGAAGACAAAGTGTAAATCCAAGCAACCGCTGTAAATCTGGCATTGTTGGAACAAGGTGCAATCCCAACAAATATTGATCCTGCCTGGGGGCTGTTGCAGGGTGAGAGAGCTGTCGCTGGCTGTGTAGCTCCAATTACTTTAGTCAAACTAGCGCCGCGGCGTGGGGCCCTCCACCCTCGGCTCATCCTGTGTGTTCTCCCGCTGCTCGGGCCTGCCTAGCCGACAGCTGAGCTAGGGCCTTCCATGCAGCACACAGCACTGAAGGTCAGCGGACGGTGGTCTGGGTTTTGACAGGCCAGGGATGACAGGATAGTTTTATTTCCGTACTCTGAAAGCTACTATGTTTAGCAATGAGAGGATGTGAATGACATCTGTCATCCCTTATTATGCTGTTGTTGTCTATAACTTGCTCTTCAAATCCTCAAAGCGCTCATTAACACTAGGCCCCTGTCCTCGGTTTGAGCCATTTCATACATATATAGCGCTGACACAGGCACCGGTGGAAACGACACGATCCTGTCTCAAAAAGCAACACATTAGATTTAACCTTTTGCTTTGAAACTGCCTTTCAGTCTTTGTTAGCGGCGTGGCAGCGTCTGCGTGTGTGTGATGAAGTCAGACAGCTTATCGTTGCAGATTTCCTATCTGGTTTGACAAGCTGGTGGCAGGAAGTGCTCCCTGCCTCCAAAGCCAGCGCTGGTGTTGGCCGTCAGTGACAGCCTGCGTCCTGCTCCGCGATGAATATGTTAATGTGAAGGGATGTAGCTTTTCATTAGATGAAATCGTAGCCCTCTCTCCTTCACTAAGGAGCGTGTGCGGATTTCATGAGGGGAACGGTTTGAGGAGTAATTTAGAAAGTTGCGGTGACGTGCGCTGAAAATGTAGCCTGAGTGTGTTTGACAAATGGAAAAGGTCACGTCTGTTTCAGTCGCAGTCACCTGGTCCTCTCCTCCCCACCTGTCTGTCCAGCAGAATTATCATCAGGCCTTTTAGACATGTGCTGCACAGGTTAACCCTACATTGTAAAACTCATACACTGGACTTTGGCAGCCTAAATGTATCACGCTATAGTTTTTTACAACACAAGTGTGGTCAGAAGTTCTCATTGGTGAAAAGACTGACATTTGATTTGTGTCTTTCAGTAGATTCGAAAATCAAAATGTGGACGAACAAAAAGTTTGTTTCAGAATGTTTCAGACATATTTACTACACAGCAAAAGTTTCTGAACAGATCTTAAATATTATTGGTGTATCCAGTAGGGATGCAAGAAAATATCAGTACACTTGATTATCACATTAATATATTCTGTGATACTGCATTAATTCTGAAAAGCACATGTCAGTTTTTAATTAATAGTTTACAAGTAAATGTTCATGACAGACAGTGTTTGTTTAAACTCTAAACCATGAGACTCTTCCACTCCAGTTTACAGAAGTAGCATAAAGGTGCAACGCTAGCATTAGTGTTTGCAAAGCTATACATGTGGTGGTGATTTTTCATTACCTATCTATCATTATACATGTAATGTAGTCAGGTTCTTGCCAATACAAAGCCCTAATATTCAGTGGAATATTCAAGGTTGAGGTTGAGTTAGGTATGAACTACAATGTCTACAATTACTTATTTTAGTTTAGTTGTGACTTTAATACTAGAATTCTGCCTACAAATGTACAATTACATGCAAAAGTTTGAAGACCTTTTCACATTTTTATGTTTTTCTAGGTAAAAATAAGTTCACATCCTCTACAAACAAATTTTAGTGCACAATTTTCCAATTACACTCATCATCAAAATAGTAGAATAGTTGCACTCAGAAGGAAGTGTCAGATTGCAATGCTATTCAGAGGGCAAATAAAAGTTACCAGGTACAATAAATTATGAAATATTTAGACTGATGTGGGGAATATTTATTGAGCTACACATACGGAAGTAGTGCCTCTCAGTGTGGCGCTGGGCCGCCATGTTTGCTAACGGCATGGAGTTGTAGAGTTTCCTAATGGTGTCTTGCAATAATCCATCCCATACAGCTTGAATATTTTGACACAGTTCCTGCACATTTTATGTCATATGTCCAGGCCTTCTGGACATATGACATGTGACAACATATAGTTCACCTTGGTGCTGACCACGCTGCCTCCACACACGGATCCGTTGGTCGTCTCCACCAAGACAAAAGCGGGACTCGTCACTGAAGATGACCTGCTGCCATTCTGAGTCACTTCATGACAGTCTGGCACAACACCATTGAAGTCTTTGGCGATGTTGGCATGGGCAGTCGTCGTAACGGTCTGCATGCATGTAGTCCTGTAAATTTGCCCCATCATGTTAAATTCAG
This sequence comes from Semaprochilodus insignis, assembly GCA_034552555.1. Lineage (NCBI taxonomy): Eukaryota > Metazoa > Chordata > Actinopteri > Characiformes > Prochilodontidae > Semaprochilodus > Semaprochilodus insignis. The sequence continues at coordinate 10,477,302 of CM067478.1, forward strand.
TAAATAAGCACTAATTCTGCATCAAAATGTATGCAGCTGTATGTGCACTGTAGACATGTAACCTGACAATTCTCCACTGAAGTGTTTTTTTTTAGCAAGCTTTGCTCCATTTTGTATATCCAGTGCTGCTGAGAAGTGTGGATGGAATAGACCTTAGATCCTAGGTGATATTGATAAGGGCTATGATCTAATTCCCTTGTGTCTCCTCTCAAAGCAAGCCCTAAGTGTGTATGAGGAGCTTTCCCATTGAGTTTATAACCCACCATAATCTCTTCCCATTCAGTTCTTTAAATACGGCTCTCAATCTAAAAACTACACAGTGCATGTGAGCTCCAACAATGGCTAGTGTGCTTCCTGTTTCCTGTGTCCATCTGGGAGAGGAAGAGGATGGTGAAGTAATATGATGGCTGCCTCTTGGCATAAGATTAAACAGCATGCCCCAGAGGCCATTAATAACACTCATATTTTGGAATAGCTCTGTGCTTACAGAACCAGGTGCATTTAATCTCTTTTTAGGGGGGGAAAGAGGAAGGGAAGACATGGGGGGAAAAAAAAAGAAAAGTAAGGTCAACAGGGAGAAGCTCATCCATTTCTTCTCCGTGCTGCTGAGAGTGATAGGCCCAGGTTTTCCAAGGTAGTGCATTTGTCTGTCAGAAGTGCTGGCTGGCACAGTGATTTAGTTTGTGTCAGATGATGCTCGTGTCCGGCTGAAGCTGCTGCCTGGCTGGATATGGGGAAATTTGTTACTTTTAGCTTTGACAGGGAGATAATTGCTGATGGTTAACAGAACTGTGTGGAATCCAAAGGGTTTTTTCGGGAACAGGGCGAGTGATAGAAAATACAGCCGGGGCTCAAGCCCTTCTTTCCATGAGCCGCGTCTTTCTGCGTATTATATAGCCTGGCTAACTTTACCTCCTGCCTGGATGAATGAGGCTCTTAACAGGCCAGCAGTCGCTGTGGAGATTAAATTCTAAATTACTTTACTGAAAGACAAGAGTTAGGACATTTAGGACAGCCCTGCTCTCACCCACAGCCTTAATTAGGCTAAAAACACCTCCAAATTGCTGACCCACTTCCACCCCTGCTAGCCCATACCCCCAGTCCTCACGTGTCCACTCCAACTGCCTCGTCTGAGCTTAGGATGCCTTTGAGTGCTTGGATCAGGCCTCCTGTCAGTCAGCCGTCGGAGCTGCCAGCGCCATATCACAAGAGGAGTTAAAAAGGAGGCGGAACTGAGCGGCGATGTGATGGGCTGAAGGGCAGTAATTGACAGGTTAAGCTCCGACTTAATTGTCTGCCCCTCCTTGCATTTCAGCAAGTCTAAAGGCCTGTAGTAGGACAGGTTAAAGAACACAACTCTCTGTGTATTGCTCTTAGCTGCTCAGTTATGGATCATCTAAATGCTTATTTCAGCACAGACACTTTATGTTTAAGTTTATGTCCCACGTTTCCCATTTTAGTAACAGATTTTGATGTAATAATCCATGTTTTCTGTAATGACTATTTTCAAACCTCACTTTATCTGTTGCAGTCCTTAATGTGCCTTTAAAGCCGATATTGGATAATGATCTTTGTATCATTCCTCATTCAAAATACAGAAACACTCCTTATAACTTCACTGTATGCAGGCGGGGCTGAGGTGCTGCAGGCCGAACAGCTGAATAAATGCAAATGTACTGGTTTTTGTGACATCCCAAATACAGTGATTGCAAAATGGGCTGTTATTGAATTATTATGGACGGGTGAGTGCGTGAGTGAGTGAGTGTGTGACATGCTTTGAAACTGTAATGTTTACACATTAAACTCTTATATCAAACGGGCTGGGGAACTTCCGTTTTCCATGAAATGAGCCATTAAAGAATAAAGAAGGTTTTGTTTCTGAAAAGCTGGCCAGCTGATGCTATTGCATAAATCTCAACTTGTCTTAACAGAAATTAGTCATTTACAAACGAGACAATGAATCCTGCCCTCGTTTTTTGATGGATAATTCACCTCGAAGAAAAGCGCTGCCACTCTCATTTGACCCTGCATCATATTCTTATTTTGGGAGTGACAATGAGAGTAATAGGAAATATTGATTGGCAGGGCAGTTAAGTTGTCACTGCGGCCATTTAATATGTCAGGAGGAGCTGTTAAATTGTCAAAAAATCACTGGAGGACTCTCTCCGTGCCTGCTACCACTCTACAGAAATGTTCCACCTTCAAATTGGTGGGGAGTCTGTTTTTTGGAGTCCCATTTCTGAAAAATCAAGCTTACCTGTTGGTCCGATTGGAGAGACTGACAATTCCGCATGTTCTTTAAAGGTTGTTATTGGAAGGTAATTTTTCCACCGAAGTGTGGGGGCATGTTTGTGTGGAAACATTAGCAGTCGGAGTGGTAGCTACGTGTGTGTGCTGGCTATGTCAACTCAATAAAAATATCAGTCTGATGAAGCATGGTCTATGTGGTCTCCGGTGGAGAGCAGGAGGGAGATGTATGCCTGTGTGTATATATATGGTCAGGGTTTGGCTCTGGTGGCTAGGAGACCATAGCACAGCGTGGGTGGTAAGGAGCCTCAGGCGTACTGGCAACTAGTGCTACTGCAAATGACCGTCTGCAGCCAAGCAAGCTGAGCCAGTGGCTTTCACTGGGCAGACCGAGGCCCGCTGTGGCTCTGTGCGTGGAGAGGGGAGTAGAGGCCAAGCTCTACAATCGCAACTTTAGAGAAACTGCTTCTGCTGCTGCTTCTTCTTGTCCACTGGCTGTTTGCTGAACCCTCTGTAACCTCAGCATGTATTGTGTGGACTCAGTGTATGATGCAATGATCAATACTCGGTGGAAAGACTGGGTTGAAGGCAGAGACCTGCTCAATCAGCAGAGCACTCTAATCGGTGTAAACAAAGCTTGACCTAACCTCTATGTGTTTAGGGTTTTTACAGCACATTTGCTCACATTAATATTAAACTATAGATTTCTTAACTGAACTGACTAAATGCTGAATCTTCTTAAAAATACGTCTCGGCATATAGTCAATAACAAGAACCATTTACTAACCTTTACCTTTACCCTGAGTGTCATTGTTATATTGTAGGATGATGAAAACAATGACATTCTTGTCACTGTGGCATGTTTTATATGTACATTGCAGATTATTAAGAATGTATTAAAATGTTAAAAAGTGCATTTTAAACATTTTAAATTCAGACATAAATATAAAGATAATGATATTTTTTGATTATTCATCTGAAAGTATATTACTAACTAACAACTACACATTATTCGATAACTAATGGAATACTTTGAAGAAATTGCTATACAGCAACCTGGTCCTCAAGGTTCCTCAGACGATCCAGATTTTTGCTCCCATCTAACTCACAGCACTTAAGGATGTGGGTAAAAAAATGCTGGACCATTTAGGGGCCCTTAGGAACTAGGTTGGGAGTCACTGCTACAGAAGAACCAGTTTTGGTTCCCGTATGAACCTTTTAAAGCATGGTTCTTTAAATGACCATGTTTGTAGCTGTCTCTGTTAGCCCTTTTCGACCAAAAGAATCCTGGTTCTTGAGCTGGTTCCATTCAGGCTAGAACCTTGGTGCTCTCCAAGGAGCCAGTCTGCATTTGCACCAGTTTTTATTGGAACCAAGGAATGTTAACAGATGCGGCATCAACATCAACAAAGGTATCGTTACACAACAGTAGTAAACAGTACAAACACGAGTGCAGAGTGTACAGATTACCTGCAATCATATGTCCTGTTACAGATCAAACTTAGGTGCACCAACCGGATCAGAATCCATTCCACGTTGGTGGAAAAGGCTTGTGTGAAGATCCTTACACAGCTAAGCCAAGAATTATTATTTTAACATTTATTGTTCATGTTCACATGAGTGAGGGATCGAAGTGAAAGCATACCAATTGGGGTAACATGTTCCAAGGTAATGTATTCCTTTAGTAATGTAGTGATGTAATTATTTTTTCCTGTTATGAAAGAGTGTAACATGTTACAGTTTAAATTCTTGTCATCATTACTGTAAAGATTCTGAGGCAGACCATTTCTAGAGACTAGTTTCTGGGTTTTCAAAAACTATCAGCCATTCATCATTTTAATCAGCATAACTAGCCAGTACAGAAGTAACTAGTAAGCAGTAATGAATGACTTTTTGGAGTAACTGGCTCAACAGTTGGGCCTACAAATAAGCCCTTGCAGTATAAGGACCTTTCAACTGTTCATAGGCATAGTTGGAGACATAGTTGGAGACAGGGCAGCTTGCCCTGCCTCATAGTTTAGTGACTTGAAGTGACATGTTCTTGTTGTACAGTACTTAAAACCAGCCAAAATATTGGAATGAGTATCTGTATGCTGGCCGTAGGTTGGCTCAGTAAGAGATGAACACAGGTTTCTCTCATGTTTTTGTTTTACAGGATTCATGCTAGCCAGCTTAATTAACTGAAAGAGTTGACCCACAATTTTTTTTTTCCCTGCTCTCTTGATGCCAGCCTACCGAGAGTGACTAAAGAGACAAGTCGCATTAGGCGGCCGGAGCAGATGTGGAGACAGGGCAGTTTAGACTGGGGGAATCTGGCAGGCTCGACTGGGCTGGGGTTTAGGGAATATAGCTCTATAATAGCTGCTCCTGGGTCAGGGAGTGCTCACTGCCTCTGTCCTCCTGTGTGTTAACTAACACTCACCAGTTCCAGCCCAGAAAGAGTCTTCACAACAGGAGCCTTTCCCCTTTAACTTCTGATCCCCCCGAAACATGCCGTCAACAACGCAATTATTTTTCTTTTGCCAAGTCTTTTCAATGTTAGTCAACACAACACCAGTCTTCATTCAGTTTGATCATAAGGTACATAAGTGTGTTGGTGCAGAGTAGAAATTTACTGCATGACTATGACTATGCTTTATGGCTGTAATTAAGAGTTTGTGGAATTTTAAACTGACCTCTTATAATGTCACAATTATAAAGCGCACTATCAGTCAAAAATCTAGACACTGCTACTCTAAGCGTAGCAGTGTCTAACTAAGGGTTCCCTATTTTTAGCCTAATGATTTACTTTAGAATAAAAGTGAAGACATCAAACTATAAAATAACAATTAATGGAATTATTCAGTTTGGTATACCCAAATGCAATCACTCCTTTTTGCCAGTCATTACCATCTCCTTTGTGACCCATTTTCCACACATGGAATGAGACATTTACTGCACTGTACCACCTCTTCTCAATCTATGAATCCCGTCACACACCCTGCAGGTATTTAAACCCCGATCATCCTCATGCAACACCTTCTGCAGGTGCCTGAAGTTACTACCACCTTAAACACACAAGATGAGTAATATTTTTGTCCAGGAAGCTTATCTGTTCATTAAAGCATTGCAAGGGTGAATATTGTAATAAATTAATTATGGCTTTAAACAAGCTTTGCTAACTCAAGCCTTAAAAAATTCCTGAATATGGCAGAGCAGAATCTTAACACTGTATGACATGTATTACCAGTTAGAGAGTCTCACTCCACTTAGAGGCTGAAAAAGAGGAATTCAAATTCATAATGTTTAAGATATTATGCTTTAAAAACACTTGGATGGCCTAGCATAAACTTCTGCAAATGTTATGTTGACATATGCAATGTTCATATGAGCAGATATCATAAGGTGTTACAAAACCTTACTATATATAACTACTTAAGATACATTATACAAGCTTATGCCAGGTATTATGAGGTGTTATGTAAGATGCCTCAACATGCCTTTGTAGGAGTGCATTATGAATACAGGATTCATAGTGTTACCACTATGAAAACACAGGTGTGTATATATACTGTGTGTTATTATGTTATATGAGGCATGCAGGTGACGGAATTGAAAAAAAATCCAGGACCAAAGCTGTGATCTTAAAGACAGCACGCATCTTAACGACCTTTTTGAAAACAAGAAAAGTCTTTTTGCTGCATGAATGCTTGTTTGAATTTAGTCTGATGTTAAATGGTGTTTTTACTGGCTGGAACTCTTACTGCTCAGATAAATGGTTATAAACAGTTTGCTTAGGTGCCTAAGACTTCAGCACAGTACTGTATATATTGCACGAGTTTCATGAATAGTGCTGTTAGTAAGTTTGTAATTAGGAATCCTTAATTGTGACTGAGTGCATTCTACAAAACAGTCATGACCTTTCGAATTTAATTATTTTTAGAGGTCAAAATCACACTTTTGATTAATGAACAGTACAAGGTACTGGGCAGGGATATTTTCCAAGCACTCTATCTTCTTTCCCCTATCATCCTTTTCTCTCTCTCTCTCTCTCTCTCTCTCTCTCTCTCTCTCTCTCTCTCTCTCTCTCTGGCTAGAGGTGGACAGAAAGGAGAGTATATTTGTTCACTGTATGTATTTAGTGCACAGGATAAGGGTGCGCAGTCCTTGATCTGTGAGGTGTGGTGGAGGCTTTTAGTGTAAGCTGCTGTGTTAGACAGTGAGCTGTCCCCATGCTTACTGCAGGGGCCCGTGGCTGGGTTAGCACCATTAATGAAGGGTGCCTTTAAGAAGTCTCCAGCGAGCAGCCAGGCATTACAGATTAGGTCAGTGGAACGGCTAGCGGGTTGAGCATGATGGATGAGGGGCAGAATGAGTTTCTGCTGCGCAGTATTGTGAAATCTTTTCATTGTCACCGACGGGCCTATGAGGCTCTGACGAATGAGGGAGCAAGTGTCAGAAACGCCCTTCCCCTGCTCCCTGCTACGCCTTTAATATCTCCCTGAGCTGCCGCCAAAGTATTGATAAAAGTAAAGTTTAAAAATAGCCCCGGCAGCAAAGAGAGAGGATCCGGAGAGCTTGCAGAGATGATTAAACAAGGTCACTGTTGTGCTACTGCGAGGTTTCGTTTCTGTAAACACACTGGCACAAGCTACTGGACTTTCTGCTTTCAGAGAGAGCACGGGAGAGCGAGAGAGAGAGAGAGAGAGAGAGAGAGATGGGGTGAGAGAGGGAGCCTCTTTATGGGAAATGTTTGTGACCGGGGTGACAGCTTGGCTTGATGGATGGGCTGCCTCCATCTGGTTGCAGTGCATGTAATAAATTTCCATGCTCATGTTTGACCTCTCTCACTTACCAGACACATCTTTCACTTTTGGGACGTCCAAGAGGGACTCACAATTACGAGGCGAGATGCCGCCAGGGCGCGGGGATAGTGCTGTTTATGGGCCCCAGCCCAAGGGCAAAGAGGCCGAAAAAATAGATAGCTGTAAACAATGCCTGGCGCTGCCAAGAGAATTCTTCTGCATTCAATAACCTTTCGCACCTACTCAGCTCCCAGTGTGCCCACTAGCATCGTGTGCTACAGTACACAGACCTCAGCCATGTTCTCATGGTACCCACTCACTTTAAACTGTGCAGCTGCACATAGGCTGGCAGGACAAGCACATATTTCATGGGTCCAGATGGTTTATGCTGATGCTGTTTCTGAAAGTTTCTTAATAACGTTTATGTGGGTGTATGTACCAGCAAAAATTAATTTTGCATGCTCATTTTACAGCCTCTCTTTATTCCCTGTTTTTTGTGACTGTGCCTTTAAGACTGTCATATGGAAATGAACTCTGTTCTGATTGGCTGTTCTATTTTGAGCATTATTCAAAAAGTAGTCTAGGCTGAAAAGCTCCCTTTAACTTTGGCATGAATGAGTGTGGCTACAATGGGGTAAGATGAATAGGTGAGTATACATAAATATGGACTTTATGGACTACGTGGTATGTTTTGGAACCTAAAAATGTATATGTTCTGCGTTATTCTCTTTTACTGCAAAACTATGAAGGAAAATAGTTTTTTTTCGTCAAACAGACCCTTTAAGACTGAAAAATCTTATAAAGAACTTTATAAAGAAATTTCATAAACTTTAGACAATTTCAGCATGAAAAAGGCACCTATAAAAAGATACTACACTGCTTAAAAGATGACAGACCAGTATATATTATACTGACCTATTATGGTGACCTGATACCACTTTTTCATGTCCGATACTGATACCACACCTGTGAGTATCTACCTATACAGATAAAAATCCTATATGGTCTTTTACTCTCTCTTAAATTGAGCTGTTCATATTACATTTGTCTGGATGCACTTTGCTTAACCAGCCATATAAATAACATTATGACCAGACTGTGAAACCAATTCTCCCCCCCCCCCCGGAAGAAATACATAACCCACAGCATTACTCAGGTGTGC
>CM067478.1:10487994-10510857 GCA_034552555.1 Semaprochilodus insignis
ACTAGCATGTTGTACTATACAATTTACTCTCTGCACACTGGACAGTTACATCTAGTTGCTGTGGCATATTACGATCTGAGCCGTGATTGAAGGTTGCTATTGCGGATGTAAAATGCTCTGTAGGACCTCTCAGCCCTACAGGTCAGTTTCAGATGTAGGGAATCCATCACACTGTGTAGGCCAGTGCCAAGCCTTAATGGTTCTGTGCTGAAGAGTTGCTTTCATGCAGTTTGAATGGCTGATCCTGCAGCTGCCCCCCATTTGTACCTAATATACAAAGATACAACATGAATTGTTCACTCTTACTGAGAATAATGTTGTTTTTCTAATTGACCAAATCAGTCAATAAAAGTTTTAGCCATCATAAATACGCTGGATACGGTACCACTTTATTTAGAAAGTGCCATATCTTACAAATGCTCAAATTGTTGGCAGTCTGGACATGTACACAGCACAGGGGTTCTTTTCGATTGGTTTAAATCATCTACAGGAGGTTCATAGCCTACACTTTGTTTCATTGTAAATTAATGCCTGAAGACCCAAAACCTGAAGCAGAAGACAGGATATTGTGGAGAATCATTATCCATATGGGCACCAGAAGTTGGAAATAACTTGACAGCACTTAAAGATAATAAGAAAATTGAAAGGAAACAGTAATTTCCAAAACTGGGGCTCAAAAATGATTAAAAATACATAGCAAATGGGACTACAATCATCATCAGATAAATAGCTATCTGATAATAGTTTTCATTTATATAAGAAAATCAAGATCCACTCTTGCTTCAGATGGTTCTGTCCATCCTTCCACTGTGAGAGGACAACTGAACACTATGGGTCTGAAAGGATGTTTAGCTGTCAGAACACACACAAAAAAATACTAAATTTCATCATTGAAAAGAAAGTTGCAGAAGGAATAAACTGACAGGTATGAAACTTGGTGGGTGGGTTTGACATTGTGAGACATGCGAATGATTCAGGTTTCATGCTCAGCCGCACATGTGATGTAAGCAACTACCTCCCTGACTATATAAAGTTGTCCTGTTGTGCATGCTTTCCATTTTGACTCTTGCTGTTATGTTGGCAGCATCCTTTGCAAGCAAAGTTTCCCTCAGAGAAGAGTTTGAAAGCAATTTGAGCAGTTGGAAGAGTTTGAGTGGGATGGTCTTACTGGCGTATTGCACACCATACCGTGTCAATGTTGCCCTAAACTGCAATGGTGTTGTGCCAGACTGTAATGGAGTGACTCAGAATGAATATGACAAGTCCCACTTTTGTCTTGGTGGAGACGACCAACGAATCCGTGCGTGGAGGCACCGTAGTCAGCACCAAGATGAACGGTATGTTGTCATGTATCACATGTACCACCTCCACCCCACCGCGAAATCTGCAGGAACTGTGTGAGAATATTCAAGCTGCATGGGATGGATTATAACAGGACACCTTTAGGACTCCATGTTGAGGCGTCTGGTATGTTGCATTAGCAAACCTGGCGGCCTGTTGCCATACTAAGAGACACTACTTCTGTATGTGTAGCTCAATAAATATTGTCCATATCAGTCTAAATTTATCATCTTTTATTGTTCCTGGTAACCTTTATCTTTCTTCCCAATAGCATTGCAATCCCACACTTCCTTCTGAGTGCTTTCTGATACTAAACTTTAAAGTTGTGGAAAAATATCCCTGCAGATTTCTGAAATGACGTCTCCTGAAAAGAATAGCTGTAATAAATGTAAAGAGTAGACACACTAAATACTAACCCCAAAACCCAAGAAGCTGTTCAGTTGTATGTGTACATTTTAACTGACATTTAAATAAGTGGGTGGTATCTGACATTTCCATAGTAATGCACAAGTTAAGTTAATCTTCTGCAAAGCATCTACTGTAGACCTTAATGAAGGTTTAGTTTTAATAACGTGTTATCCTGAACAACATCCACCCACACATGCACATGCTTACTGGGCAGGAGTCCAGATTTTAAGCCCTTTTCTCCAAGTGCATTATTTAAATATTACCCCCTAGGCTTATTACTCAGTATCCAGTACAAATTATTCAATAACTACAGTGAAACTAAAGTGAAAGTTATGCAGTAATGAGAAGAAGTGGAAGGTGAATGGTAGAAGTTTTCAGTTTTTCTTTTTGTTGTTTGTTGTTTGTGGAAGCATGCATTAAAGTTAAAGAGGGGAGAATGTATGTTGCGACTTTTGGGTGCTGCACGTACAGACTCTTTGTTGGGCACTCTTAACTGGGCACAGCGTGCTCTGTGAAGTTTGCGGGTTTAGTGCTTCCTGTAGGTTGGGTGTATTTATGGGTGCTGGAGAGCGGGGCTGTCAGATGTACTGGTGTTTACAGCCGCTGCAGAACTGCGATCAGTCTCTCAGCAAAGCCATCAGAAACTTCCTCTGGACTGTGGAAAAAAACTGCCCGTCTCTGCCTGCAGCCGGCCATTGAGCTCTCCCCATCACTCAGCGCACTGCAAAAATTAAACATCCCCGGAGAAACATATTTTGGTGCTATGGAGGACATATCCCCCCTCTTTCCTCTTAAACAAGATGTCTTTGGGTGATGACTTTTAAATAAATGTGTAGTAGAGTACAGCATGCAACGACAAGTGCAGCGTACCATGCGTCCGGTAGGTGAACAAAGTAAAAAGGTCATGATATTGAACAAAGTCGGGAAGCGTAAGTAGCCTGACTGTTCTGCCCGCTTAGAAAATGAACAACAAATTGTTAGAGCCGCATGGCTGATTGAAATAAATGCACTGTTTTTCTTTTCTTTTTTGAAATACAGATGCTGTGGTTGTGGAAATGACATTTCAACAAATAATAATAATTACTTGTCACTTAGTTTGAAATGTGACAAATTAGATAATGCTTCTTTCATTGAATTCATTAACGAATTGGAAAATGAGTTTATTCCCTTCTTTCTGTTTATTTCACTCAGTTGGACATATGCGAATCACTTGCTAACATGCTGTGCAGTTGTTTGTGATGACTTCCCTTCTAATGGCTCTAATTAAACAATTAAGACAGTGCGGTGAGGGATTCCTTTACCTGATATTTCATGTTCATATTAGTAGAACTAGAAAAGTAACATTTATCTCTGATATAATAACTTCACAGGATAAGGCAACTTTTAATATTAACATATGGAGAAATCAGGTGAGCACCTGATAGTATGTTGTGCACACCAGATGTTTACTGTTTGTTTGTTAAGCACCAGATGCTGAAATATTGCAGCCTCTTCTGTGACTTTTGACAGCAATCATAAGAATAACATTTGTTGTGATGCATGTTTTTTTTATTACAAAGTTGTGTGTGTAAGTCACAGAATGCAGCTATATTGTCCTCATCAGCCTCTTGCTGGCTGTGACATGACATGATTTTGAAGCATGTAAACCATCCACAATGAGAATTAGCTAGGCTGCGCTAATGTACAGCTTCCACACAGTGGGGTATGTTGTCCAAAGTCATATCATTTCATATAAATAAAATATATTTCTGTTTAATTGTTCTGGTATTTGCTTTTATATTTTGTGGACACAATTAAATTTGCCACTGACCCACTCCCTCTTAACTAGTCATATTTTTTTTTATATTTTATGTATTTAGCTTCATAGAATAATAGAATTGTATTGAAGCAAGAAAAAGTTTAGAACTTCCACATAATCTAAGGTTTAAATACCAGTACTTTTCATAGGATCTTTATATTAAGGTTCTTTCAATGTTTAAAGTAACACTATGTAGGATTTGTGGAGTTGGAGACCTCTTTGGTGGCAAGATGTAATTGCATGGGACATAGAGAAGAACATTTTGGAACATCGGAGCCCCACAGCTCGTTGAAAGAGTATTTGAAGAGAACAAAAAGTCAAAACTTGATGAAGGATGTGAGTTATTTACTGCTGTCATCATATCTTCATGAGTATAATGCTGTTTTTTGGATCTAAACATTGTACCAGACCTTCTCTTTGAGCTTGTGCATGTGACGTTAATATGTAAAGACATATGCCGTGATCTGAAAACCCCTGTTAAATGCGTTCTAATAAGGCTGTTTTTTTAGGCATTACAGGGTAACTGTAATGGGCAGTGGTTTATGTGCACCGTATTTCAGTCTGTTCTTTTTTTGCCATACTCAGTTACAAAAAGAGTTCCTTAAAGAACCGTCCATTGAAAGGTTCTTTAGCAAGCAAAAAGCTCCAAAGAACACTCCTATTGCCATCATCTTGAAGAACATGCATATGATCTGTATAGCAACTGTTAATGGGAAGGATGTGTGTAAGTCATGAACTTCAAAGTAAAGTGGGGGTCTTGTTATAAACAACTCTGACAAGCTCTGCCAGCAAAACACAACTTGTTTAATCCTGTGTATAAATAACATCGTTAACAACATGAGAAGGTACTGAGTGTAGGTTCTGTAAGCCTTTCATATCACCTTTCTGCACTGTATGTTGAACTGTGCATACAGGGCACATACTTTCATTGGAAAGAGAAAACAGGTTATAGGAAAGGGCTTCAGAGAAGAGCTCGTCACGCCTCTTCTTCCATTTTCTTCTTTATGATGCAAGTGCTTTTTTTGTCAGAAGATGATCACTAGGCATGTCTGGATAGGGGGGAGTGGGGCATGTGTGTCACTTTGTGTCTTAAGTTTTTGATTGTCTAAATAACACAGTATCTCATCATACAGCTGTCTTGCATTTTGACAGTACAATAACCCATAATTCCCTCTGTCACTCAGTATTTCAAGGGCAGTATTTCATGGCGTGAACGGCGCAGGAGTGCATTTACATTTCGGAGGATGTGGGAGCGGTGGGGGTTGATGGGGGAAATGGATTTCTTGTCTTGTGTCACTTCAGATTTTACCCCTCACCCCCTTTCTCGGCACAATCCATTTTAGAGGAGACTCGTAAATACGCCTTGGAAGAAGATCTGGGTTTTTTTTTTATTTAATCAAAGCTAAAGCATTGATAAGCACAGTGGGGCTTTAAGTAGACACTGCAGGGGATAGTATGGGACATGAAATCATATATATTTCATAGTTAATCTTCATATGTTGTCCAAACCAGTGGATTTTATAGCACATTAAATCATGATGTGGTTTAGTAGTTTAGTCACTAATTTAGTTTCCTCACTTATAGTGTGTGGACATATCGCTGCTATTGGAACAAAACCTCTCCATTTATGTTGTTTTTCAGTTTTTGATGAAATTTGAAATTCCCCTGTAAAGTTATCATTTTGGAGATATTAGTTCTTGTTTTGCAGGGCTGAATATAAAGATGCGATTGTGACTAACTTGCTTTAATTCTATTAGCTGTTCAAAGTGATTTGCTGTTGCATTATACAGAAATGCATATTGTCGCTGTCCACAACATGTATCTCCATTTTTTTTATTTGAGGACTTCTTTGAGAACTTTCATATTTTATGTTGGGCAGAAATTTCATAAAAGCCTTTTATATTGTGTTAAAATTTCATAATAACAGACCAGCAGAAACCTTCCTAAATGCTATGATTAAAGCCTCTTTACATTGACTTGTACGTTTTTTCTCTCTCCTGTAAAGTTACCATTTTGGAGATACTTGTTTTTCTTTGGACAGTGACGATATGTGGTATTTCTTTATGTCGCAACCATTTAATTTAACCCCGTCATACCTGACATCATCTTAGCGATACATTCAGAGACTTTGCCAAAGTCCCATTTTGACTCATTAAAATCTGCCCCTAGAGTAGTTACCATGCGTGCCCGCTCATGCTGAACACAGTAAAATGTGTCAACATGTGGCACTGGAGCTTTCTGTGTGCTTTGTGTGCTATGTGCTGTTTTCTATGGCTCTGTTTCTTCTCAGAAACAATAAAAGGCAAATGTAATGGGAAGTATATTCCTAATTATGTTTTGCTTGCTCGAAATGCTGATTTATTAGACTTCTGGCTTGACATTAAAACCTGACATGTTATAAATCTGTGGTCCATATATACTGTGTCTTAAGAACCTGTTGCATTGGTACTGCAATTGACCAAAAGCCGTCCATCTTCCCTTTGAGACGTTCAGCTGTAATGTGTGTCAGCTAGATGTAAATGATTCTCATCTGCTCCTTGACTGGATTTCCATTTGCAAAGAAGACAGGGCCCCATTACAGTTCTGTTTGAGCTGTGCCGGTAGCTGTGTAGCTGTGAAGAGCTCTATTGTTTGGAAAAGCCTCCCTCTCTCTCTCTCTCTCTCCCTCCCTCCCTCCCCTAAGTCAGTCACATTACAGAGAGGTGCAGAGCTCTTAGCAAGGTCAAACACTTTATGATAATTCCACTACCATCTTATTTGATATCAAAGAGACTTTCTTTTCAGTGACAACATCCACTATGACCTGCCTGAAATCCAACAAGTCTTTCTGCCATTCATATTCCACAGCAAGGCCTTAGGTGTGTCATTAGCTTATGTGCCAGAGAAATGCACGTTTTCACAAATGACCCACTGTATGAAGTATTATTAATAGAAACGTAACTGACTGAGACTGAGCATTTCCCTAGCATGGTTTATATGCAGCAGCCTGGTTTGTAGTTTTGAATGAAAGACAATATTAAACGTTGATACCTCAAAAGAGTGCATGTGAAACTTATTTGACTGCTTAATTTGCATGTGTTGACCTTGAGCTGACCTCGTGGCTGGCACTTTCAGCCACAATAGGAAGGTCTCCCGCTCAAATGAATGCTTGTTTTGCATGGTGTTTCTATTATGCTGTCTTTCCATTTCCCATCTTTGAAATGCAAAGAAAATTTGGAACCCTAAAAATGAAGGGCTGTATCTAGCTCTTGGTTTGGTAACTCTGATTTTAAAGTCATTAAATAAAAAAGACGTTTTTTTTTTCTACTTTCAGTTAATCTTTTCAGGCCAGCAGAAAATGTGTTTTGTTTCTGCTGTTTCTGGGTTTATTTGGTATGTAAAGAATGCTGTCTAACAAAGAAGTAGTTTTTTCTGTTTAGTTTGTACCACAAACTACCTTTTAAACAAGGAAATGCATATAAAGAAATATTAGTCACAGGTCAGACGTGTTTTATAGTTGAGCTCTGAACAGATTTTTGCA
Organism: Semaprochilodus insignis; assembly: GCA_034552555.1. Lineage (NCBI taxonomy): Eukaryota > Metazoa > Chordata > Actinopteri > Characiformes > Prochilodontidae > Semaprochilodus > Semaprochilodus insignis. The sequence goes on from CM067478.1 coordinate 10,495,062, forward strand.
TTTGCTTGGGAAAATAAATCACAGTACATCCAGTAATAATAATGCATGTAATAATACTGTATATACAGTATAACATAATAATAATAATAATAATAGTAATAATAATAATAGTTGATTCTAGACACTGATATATTTTACTCTGGTCAACATAGACAGGACATGCATGCATCATATCTCCTCTGTTGGCTGATTTAAATGAGTTTAGAAGGCCATTGCCAGTTTGAAAAGGTTCACAAATGTAGAAATATACACTTTACTTCATACATTACTGTTGTTATTGTCCTAAAAATGTAGAAAAACAAACATACACAGACACACACCCAAATACAGTGATGAATAGATTCAGAAAGTAAGACGCTAATGTTGCATATTAGCTTTAATGTACCTTCCTGTTATAAAGTAATTGTTTCAGTATAACACGTACTGTGTAATGGAATACATGTGTCTTAACATACCTCAAAATGCAGTATTCCTTACCTGTTATATTCAGTCCTCTGATCCCACATCCGTTACGGTTTTATGTGTTAGGAATACCAAGAACTGTGGAATATTTTCCTCAACCGTTGAGGTTGAAATACCTTATTAAAATGTCTTAAGGACGTGATGTTCTTGATTTGGACTCACCGTTCTAGGAAAAACTTCTAGTAGTCTCTAACCTTTACATTATGGGCACATTCCTCAAACTAAACACCCTCAAAGCTTCTTTACAAAATGAGTTCCTGAAAGCAACATTGTGCAACGGTTTTATGGAGGAGCCATCACGAGACCTCTCGAAAAACTGTGTAATGCTGTATGACACCATGTCACATACCAACAGCTATGGGTCTTCAGCTAACTATAAGAAGAGGCCATCTCAGTATGGACATCGTGGCAGAGGCTGGGAAAAAAGCAAACAAGATGTTGTCAGAGCAAGAGAAAACAAGAGAGTGACCAAGAATGAGACGGAAATAAATCTCTGACTAGCTTACTCATTGGCCAAAGCTAAAAGAGATAAAAGGATGCAAGGCAGTCTCACAGCTAATGGGAAAGCAATGAAAATCCAACAGCAGAGTGCTCATCCCTGCCAGCGTTATTTATGAAGTATGACGACATAACCATATCTCTGTCTTCCCTGTCTCTTGGAATTGATGTTGTATTTTTTCCAGATGGCAAAAGTCATTTAACCTCAGTCCCGTCTCAGGCTAGCATGCAAAGAAACACATTTAGTGAATGCCAAAAAGTTTGATCAGTCTTGGCTCAGTTTGACACCAAATAAGCCTTGAAAATTTGCAGCCTCTTATAATAAAATCTTTTGAAACATTATATGTTCTATCTTAGAGTCTATCTAAGTCAACATAGTTCTTTCTCTTCTGATGTTGTCTTTGCCAGAGTTGTGCCAAAATCCGATTCCACTTTGCGTTCACACATCATTCAGTCGTATGGATGCTACAGATTACACTCAGATATTTGAACATAGATTTCAGATATTTGAGCATAGAAACAACCTAAATCGAGTGCCAGCTGACGGATCCATATGCCTATGTGAGTCTGATTCCGTATCCTTCTGCTCAATAACAAATGCATATGTATGTGTGTCTGTGAAATGGGCTTAATCAGAATCTCTAGATCAAAGTACAGTTTGTATTTACAACACTGATAAAAAGTGAATTACACAACTGTAAGGGGACCCCATAAGCAAAAATCCCAATACTCTCGAAGCACTGCTGGAAAAGTGTCTGTTAAAGTTTTTTGAGGAACCAAAACTGGTTCTTCTATAAAGCTTTATTTTTTAGAGCGTTATGTTATGAAATATTGAACATTGAACTAAGTAATAAAAAAGACGAAGCAAGTGGAATTTGACTAGCTGTCTTATTCTTTGTGGTTGTGAGCTTTTTAAATGAGCCCTTTATGGTGCTCTGGCTGTTGTGAAGCTTTGTGCAGCTTCATGTTTACTGGCTTGTTGTGTAGCTCTCTCTGCATTGTTTTGAACGATCCCTTGGGCAATGTTCTTAAATGTCCCTTTGCACTCTTGTGTCTTTACTGTTGCTATAGAGACTGTGTGGGCTTGATCAATAAGGCACAGATCAAATGGTGCAAGTTTGCTTAGTGAGAGCGTGCATGTGTTATTCCAGTTGGGCAAGCGGACCTTGTAGCACGTTTCTGTGGTTTACTTGCTGTTTGCTTGTGAAGGCAAATGATCTCGAAGAAAGCCTAAATCTCTGCCTTTGGCACTTGGACAGACATTTGCTTAAGAAGGCTGAAGTAGGTTTCATTAATCAGGTATTGAGGTTTTGTAGTGTGAGATAAGCTTTGTTATAGCCTTGTTGTGTCAGACAAGGCCATAGTGTAAGCCATTCAAATGTACAATAGTATTATAGTTGTGTCCACTTGGTGGGCAGCCTGCTTCAGCTCGTCAGCTCCCTGTCTGTGATTCCAATGGGGCTGATAAAAAAGCACAGTGTGCTGAACAAATATGAGCACTGTGTTTATTTTACCATTGTTCATATACCAAGTATAATGGAAGGGATTGGATAGGAGGTGTGTTTTTTTTTTTTTTTTTTAATGGGCCAAGAGGAGACTGAAGAGAGCTTTTGAGGGGCGACCCGATCCTGCTCTAGTTCACTGGTAAGCCTGTTGGACATCCGGCTTTGTTCCCCTTATAGTGCGCTTATCACAGGCCTGATTCGCTTGTCCCCTCGCATGTTCCTCTCCTATCTCACCACGGCCAATTTTCGACAGGCTAAGTGCTCAAATTGAGCCATTTTGTTTCACTTTAAACTAAAGCGGGACCTATTATGCGTGATTTTTCATTCATAGCCCCCACTGTTCGCTCCCTCTATCCATGCCTCTCTCTCTCTACCTCTCTCTCTCTCTCTCTCTCCCACCGTCCTTAGAGGTGGGAGGCCTTGTGAGGCCCCACTGTTCTCACTCCAGGCATGTCAGCTTCAATCTGCCACCCCTGGGTGTGAGGGGCTGGCCGTGGTGTGGGGGCCCACAGGTCAAGCCCGCCGGTAATTGATGTTGCTTATTCATCTGTTTTTCCCCGTCTTTGCTCTCCTTGCTGCAGTGGCCTTTTGTTTGGCTCTGCCGTTTGAAGATCTACTGTAGGTGCTCCAGCCCTCTCAGACATACCTTCTCTACAGCATTGTCTCATTGACCTCACCAGGGAGGAAGGAGGATGCTTTATACACACACGTTTTATACAGTGTCAGGACATGACGTCATATGTCCAACATTTGCTTTGAATTGCCCTGTGCCTAAAAGAAGCAATGTGAAAGATGATGCAATCAATGTGTAAGGTTTTTAGCTTAAAACATTCCAACTTAACTAGTAGATGACTAAAAACACAACTTTAAACAGCAACAGACATCATAAAATAATTATTTTTTTAAATTAAACACAGTGTTACACACTGATTTTCAGATTTACTTCAAATCAATAGGATCTAACTGCTCACCATGTGGAACAGGGTTGCAGTCTCACTTTGTGCTCTAAAATGCAGGGGTGTGGCTAAAATAAGGTACCGCCTATGTACATTCAAAAAAAAAATTAAAAAGAGACTTAAAAAAAGAAAAACAAAATGTACATATTATTGAAAAATGTGCACCTCAAAAATGGGAACCCTACAGGAGAAGAGGAAAAAATCATTTTTGTAATGTAGTTAATGTAAATTGATTTTATTCCAAGCAATTCTTGGAATAAGCATTCATATTGATCTGTTGAAATGTTCATGCTACAAGTGAAAATGTTTGACAAAGTCTACAGTTCATTCACTTAAAGAATTTGAGCTGAGTGATATTTATTTTCTTCTTTTTAAAACTAATAATCTAAATGTTGTTTTACAAAGACTCCAGGTATACTTTGTTAGGCACTGAATTAAGAAAAGCAACTCTTATACATCATATCATCAAACAGAATTCAACCACTGTAAACAGTGACAGAACCCTAAAAGGGAATTTTGAATATGTTCCATTCATTCATTGCAACACTTCTGTTGTGGTCTACCAGCTTGCATGCCTGTCTAGTCTATTTTACTTTGGAAGAACAAAAAAATGGAAAGCAGTAAAAAGGCAGAACACAGAATTTCCATCAGAAGTTTCCATTTGAATTATCCATTGGCAGTGCATTACAGAGAGGCAAATCATGGAAGTGTGAATTCATTAAAAGTGACTGCTATGAAGTCTGTTCTGAGTCAGAATTGGACAGGTGATAGATTAAAGAGCCTGCTGAACAGCCACATACTGGATTTATTAGCTTAAGGCCAAAAATAGATGATCATACACTGACCGACCACTTCATTAGGTTCACTCTTTTGTATCTACACTCATTGTCATTGTCGGTTTATCAGCTTCACTTACTGTGTAAATGCACTTTGTAATTCTACAACTACAGATTGTAATTTGTTTGTTTCTCTGCATTCTCTTTCCCCTGTACGTCAGCGGTCAAGACCCCCCACAGGACCACCACAGAGCAGGTATTATTTGGAAGGTGGACCATTCTTAGCACTTCACAGATACTGATGTGGTGGTGTGTTAGTGTGTGTTGTGCTGGTGTGAGTGGATTAGACAGCAGTGCTGCTGGAATTTTAAACACCTCAGTGTCACTGCTGGACTGAGTATAGTCCACCGACCAAAAAGTACTTAGCCAGCATTGCCTGTGGTCAGTGTCCTGTGAGCAGCAGCAGATGAGCTACTATCTATATAGGAGTTGGAACAGCAAGGTTGTAAACAGATGGACTACAGTCTGCAATTGAGTGTAGAGTCTGTAAAGAGTATAGATATAAGGAGATGTACATACAGGCCGGTAAAAAGGCCAGTATGTGTATGTATATACATTTTGGTGGAACATGTTTGCATGCACACTAAAATCAGTGGTGAGAAGATTCAGCATGTGAACGCACATTAAGAGGGAGAACATTACATTGAAAAATATGACACACAAACATTCTGAAGCAGATTACATTTTTAAAACTAAGCCTGTGAGTCATTTCATTAGGGACACAGGCTAGCCTACAATTAAATGTGCTTGTATTTTAGCAGCATGGCCCTAAAGTGGCCAGTAGTTGCTGAGGGAAGTGATTGGCTGTGCTGTAATGAGAATATGACTCTGTCCTCACACTGCACGGCTGTGCTGCTTTGACTCGTTGACAGACTGTATAATGATATATTTAGTCTTGCTTCTACTTTGAATGCCACAAGCTTTGTACTATGCAACTCAGTGGGTAGTACGTGGGTAGAGGTAGGTGGCAGTGACTAGTTACTAGGGGTGAATCAGTGTCACTCGATGTCCAATACAGATACTGATACCATAACCTCGAGTATCTGCTGATACACATACCAATATCAATTCTTAAATTAAGCTGTTAATAATACAATTGTCTGGAGTCACTTTGCTTAACCAGCCATGTAAATAACATCATGGTCAGCTGTGTCAGGTTTCCCACACTAAAGCTCTGTTTGGACGGGATTAGTTTTACATAGGGAGGAGGAGTAATGTTACTGGCATTTATCAGTGATTTTAATCCCTTTCCGGAGCTTTTGACCATCTGTAAAACAAACCACAAAAATGCTTTTTCACGTGTTTTCTCAAGCATGGAGGCGCTTGAGGAGGCATTTTGTTGCGTTGTGCATGGCACAGATACATTGGGTCCTGTCGCAAAGTGCATGGCACAGATACCTTGGGTCCTGTCGCAAACCTCAGGTATTGTACCATATAGCCCACTAATTTTCTGAAATTTCATAATTAATCTAGTTAGGTTATGGGACTGATTATCATTCTCTGCTTTATCAGTGGTCACTGGATGCTGTTGTTTGGGTATTTTTGGTTGGTTTGGTTGGTTGGTTGGTTGTTGGTAGCCACTTGCTTCTCAGGGATTTTTTGCAGAGATTTTTTATCTCATTTATAAATTCATTCTCATTTGTAAATTTGACAGATGACCTGTAGTAAAACTACATTACTCCACCTCCCCATGTAAAACTAATCCCATCTGAATAGGACTTAAGCCTCAGTCTACACTAAACTGGAGTTTTAATGTTGAAACACAACTGCCATTAAAATTTAGTTTAGATTAAGCTCAGTCCATTACGTTTAGTCAAGGACTCAGCTTTGTGCATCAAAAGGTGCATCAAAAAGTGAAGAACAGAGTTTCACAAACTTTAGTTCCAATTCTGATAGATGATGAATGTACCAATGAGATCCACTGCAGTTCTTAGAAGTGGATTAGTACTTAAGTATTGTTTGGACCTGCTGCTTATCTAGAGTACTCCAGCTGTTTTGTGGGAAAGTGCTTTTGCCTGCGTTTCTATATACACTTCTCTACCCAAACCTAGGCATTCTACCACTATTGTGGTGCAGTGATTGGTGCAGCCCTAATGGGCCTAAAATGTATGTATACATATTATTGTATCTGTCAGAGGCATAGAGCTATAGATTCATGAGGGACTGTGGATTCAGGTGCTGTTGCACATCCAACAGTTCAGCAGCAAAGCATTGGTTCCCAGCAGTATTGATGTCTCAAGGCCTTATATCTGAAGCCCTACATGAGTGTCTGGATCGGGTTTCGTTATAATGTATTTTCCTTGAAACTGACAAACATGACATATACTGTACATTGTGCTTTGTTGTTCTATAGAGCTCGGGCCCTGGAGTCAATGAACATAACAATTACAATTTCAAAGCATGTGACACTTTCCTTCCTTATTATCATTCTATAGGCAGGCCTTCTAGGCTGTAGCTGCATTAGTGTCACCTGAGTGAAGACGTAAACAGCAACAGAGTCCAAAGGAAAAGAAAATCTTTAATTACTGAGCTCCATTTGATCTTTGCCTCTGACATGTCAGTGGGCTGCATGGGTGGTACATCCCAGAGGGCCTTTGAAGAGGGCGATTTTGTAAGAGATTTGGATCATTACACAATAAAGAACACTTCATAAGTCATGAAGTGAGTTGGGGAAATGATGGTTAATGATGTTGACAGCAGTTCACCTCTATAGAATTATGCTGGGATTTGACTCAACTTGCCTCGTCTAATGAGTCTTGCTTTTCCAAGGTAATGGAGCAATGAGGGAGAGAGAGACAGAAAGAGAGAGAGGGAAACACCTCCTTTTCCATCAGGCTAAGTCAGTTAATGCTGCACAGATCAGCCATCACGCGCCTCTTTTAAACTGTCATGTCAATGTGCTATAGAGGGCATCTTCAAACAAGTGAACAGGAAAGAGAAATCTTCCCATCTCCTTTTATGTCTATGCCATGCAGGAATGAGTTTACTTTAAGGATGACTAGGCGTGGGCTTGTATTGGGCTTCTTGTGGTTGTTGTGGATAAATCATTTGAGCCCCTCCAGTGAAAAAATATATTTTACCATTTGATATGAATGATCATTTATTTTCTTTTCTGTTTTCTTTTGTGCAATCTTTCCTAATAAAAAGCCAAAATATGCTTCAGTTACATTTTAATGACACCATTATTTTAAGTACAGGGCATCAAACAATGTCATGTCATGTATGTTTGTTTGTTTGTTTTTTGCAGGTTTTTTGCAATGTTAGTTATCTAATGCTCAGATGTTAAAGGGGATCTATTATGTTTTTATTTTTTTCCCTTTTAATGTGTTATGTAGCTTTTTATGAATGTAAAAAGTCAACAAAGTTATAAAGCCCAAAGTACATGCCAGAGGGAGAAACTCTCTCCAACGGAAACTACTTTTCTCAGCTGCCTGAAATGCCTCCCTGGAGTTCCAGCCCTTTCCTTATTAGGTGACATCATCTTGTAACACAATCCTTATTGCCCACTCTTTAACATTATTTGTTGTTAGACATCATTTTATTTTGTGTAGTACTGAGTACAGTAACCCAAATAAAGTTTAGTTTATCTCACAGCCAACATAAGTCTGCCTACTAAAAGTATTGACAGTGAGCTTCCACCTACACCCTACACTCCTCAAGTAAACAAACGTCACCCTTCAGATGGTCAGAATAGCTTTTTTTTTATTACATGTTCCTCAGTAGAACTTTTTCACCTCTTTTAGCCTCAACCTTACTGCCTCAAAGTTAAAACTTCTTCCTTCATTTGGTGGAGAAAGTGACTGAAAGAAAAAAATTAAAGCCACTGACAGAAGCAGGACCAATCACTTTATATATATATATATATATGTTATGAAAGAAAAAATCAAGACATATATTTTATGTAGAAATCGCAATTTAGCTTTTTTTTTTTTTTTTTTTACAAACTGTAGCCACAGAGCTTGCAGTTGCAATGTTAGCCTGAAAATTTGCAGTTAGATATTTTTCCCCAGTCTTTCAGCTCTAGTGAGTGAAGCATGAATATGAAGGACCACCAACGCCTGTGGCTGCACTGGGACTCAAACTTTTATTCTGGCTATTGGACACAACCCTCTTAGCCAGTTGGGCCACTCATGACTCCTGGCAGGCTGTGTTTTTGTACTGCGGCAACAGGCTGCAACAGACTTTCAAACAACAATACTACATGACCGCTGAGAGCAGAGTATTCAATATTTACTATACTCTCTGCAGGTAGAAACTTTTAGTTCATTTTTTTACTGGGGGAGTTCATGTACAGTGCTTTTGGCTGCTATGACAAATACCGACAGTTATTACAACGTACAATCATCCCCAACAGTAAAGAGGTTAAGTAAAATGTAGTATCATTCATTAATAATAGGGTCAGTATTATTTTAGATTTGTGTTTCGTTTAATTGGTTTGAATGACTAATAGTCACTTGAAGTCGCTCCGATGCAAAGATTATGTAATTATCATTTTGAAATCCTGTGTAATGATATTGTTTCTCACATGTCAGAGGGAGATGTCTACATACCTGACACTTTACCGCCTGCATAATGATATGCTGGAATGACAGCTAATTATAACATAATAACAGGCTGACGAAAGATCGGGGTGGATATGCCTCATATATTTAAGTGGCAATGTGGAGAGCACTGCAATTAAATCAAACCAGTCCGTGTTTAATTAGAACCACATTTAATTATGAGTACTCTTACTGATCCTCATACTCTTCATGCATTATTTCTTGCCCTTATTTCTGAGTGTGCATGCTGCGGTTCTGTCATCATGTTGATTACCTTTTAAATTGAAATTTCTCATTTTGTTTATGTATCTACAATAATTTATTATTATGCTGCCATTGTTGTTCATGTAGTTGCTGAGATAACCACTGGAAAACCGGACCAATGTGGAGCACATGCAGATTAGTTAGACTGGGAGAACTTGATGGCAATTTGGACGAGGCAAGAGCACTGCTCACTGACTGCTTGAAACCTTTTAATTAGCACTAATTACCCAGCAGAAAATGTTGGGGCTTGAAAGGATTTGTGTCAGCAAGTGAGAGATCAAAGATTGCGGCGCTCGCATTTTAATCTGCAGAGTAAAAACTAATAAGGACCTTGTAATGGGGCCCCAGAGAGTGACAGCGCAGGTGGTAGACCGTAATCCTCTCTCTGCCGCTCTCGAGCCCCACGTCTACCCCCAATTAGATCAGCAGATGATTTAATTTCCCTCTAATATTGAAAAATTCTGATTTCTTTTCCGAGTGACCGCGTGAGAGGTAAAGTCTAGTAGTTTGCAAGCATCAGAGCAGAGGTTTTTTTTTTGTTCCCAAGGCCACTCATTTATGGCTTTGAGAGTTTAAACTGAAGGCTTATTTTGCGGGGAAAGTGCTGCTGACCATGAGGCGAAGCGTGGTGGCTGTCTTGTGTGTGTGTGTGTTAGAGAGAGATGGGACTGATGCATAGTGTGGGCATGGCTCAGACAGGGTCATCCATCAAGTGTCATCGATCATTTGCCATGAAGTGACAGCAGGCTAGTGATTATTTGCTATTAGATAGATGCTCAAGCATACAGGACCACAGTGTGACAGTTCAAGCCACTCGACTCCATGTAGTATAGAGAGGCCAAGATCAGTTTGAGCTTGTGGGATATGTTTACAGTGACTGTGTTCTGTTTACATCGGAGCACAATCTTTACAGTTCTTCTATTGCTCAGGAAAACCTCTGAGCACACTGTTCCATGTTTAGTCTCATCCTGTATTCATCCAAGTGTTTTGCTCCGTTCTGTGGTCATTCATATTCCCTTTTTTCATTAATCTCAAGGCAGACGTCCCTTAAGATACATTTCCCTCATAGATAAACAATGATGGGACGCCTGCAATGGCGTCTGTAAAGAATAGGATTGATTTTCGATGCAGTGGTACGAGAGGGAAAGTGCATTTGTTTTGTGCAGAGAGGTATAATCAGTCAATGATGTCGTTTTAAAGAAACTGGGTTGCAGCAGGGCCACAGAGGCCATGAGGCATGAAGAGAAATGGTGTGCAATGTTTCTCTACTAGTAGACCCACATACGGTCCCAGTGTAGGGCTTTTGAACCATGGGACAGAAACTGCTTGTAGGATTTAAACCAATGATATGAAAATCAAAGGTCCTTTATAAATGAAACAGGTCGATGTACTGGGTTTCAGAATGTACCCATCATGCCTCAGTCTGTATGAACGTTAAGCTGCAAAAACGATGTCAAATATCCACCTATTTCATCTACAGCAGTTTGACCCCACCTATTCAGATATAAGAAATGTTTCCGTCCAGACTGCTTTTGAAAGAAGTGTAATACCAGGCAACCAGTCAGAATGCCCACTATATACATGTATCAGTCTTTTAAGTAACAAAACATCAGGGATGGGTAATATTACAATATATATCATTATCGTGATAAATTATGTCTCAATACAGTACAATATACTTATCTGAACATATAGTTTATATCGTCAGTACTTATAGAACACTGACCATCTGCATGTTTCATAAAGATATTTCTATTCAGCTTTTGATAATTGTTTTTTAATGTAGCACTACTTGATCATTTTTTTTATCTGTTCCAAATGATCTGATGTTAGAATAAATATAAAAAATTAATATTGTGACATGTGGTATATCTATAAAATTTCTTGAAGTATTGCAATCTTATATGTTTGCCATATCGCCCAGCCCTACGTACATCTCAGTATGGTGCACATGTCCAGTACTGTTAGAATACATTGTATAAACTGAGCAAAATACTTTATTTATTATTAAAAACAGATGAAATGTCTCTACCTGTATGTTGCATCCAACGGTCGGCCTACTGAATGAAGAACAGTGAGCCAAAGACTTAATTTAAGATTTTATCCTATTATCAGACCTTTATAATATTTGGGGTCTGGAATATCTGCATTTTATTATTGAATCTCTTTATTGCAGTTTACCTTCTTCTATTATTTGTCTGCAGTGGCTCTGTCCATTACGTCTTCAGACAGACTACCTCGGGTCTCAGTAACACTAGCAATTAGACAGACAGTTCCTGTGTCCAGTAATGCTAGTGATTAGGCAGACAGTTGTGTTTGCAGGGTCCTGGGTGTCCCTGACAGGACCCATCAGGTCAGTCAGCCTTTGCACTGGAAACAAAGTTTGCTAGGGCCGGGGGTCAAACCCAGCTTAAAAAGTCAAGCCTGTCAAAAGCCTCCGTCACATTCCTACCTTACGGCCAACCTCAGCTGATCCCCAGCCATTAATCACAGTGGAGAGCTGCTCTGACCTCAGTCCTCTCTCCCTTTGAAGTGCGCTGTCCTCTGCCGCATGAGGAAATCATTTGCTGCCTGATTCAATGAGCCATCAGCCGAGCCAGTGGACCTAATGACATGTGAGAATATTAACCTCCTACCACTGAGAGCTGTGAATCTTGAGAGGCAGTCTATAATTCACCCACTATTTCAGCCTTAGCCTCAGCCCACTACCCAACCCAACCCACCCCAGCTCAACCTAAGTGAATGCCAAGCCAATCCCACCCTAACCCAGCTGCGTCGCTCCACTGCTGCACTACATTAAAAACTGCACACCATGTGCATAACTGCTGTGTGTCTATATTTCAGTAGAAACTGGGCTTCTTAAAGTGAACTGAATATTTCCTGCTTTTTTTGAAGTAAAGGACTTTAATGTCATATATCACTGCTGTTGGAATAAAACCTCAGTTAAACCACACAAAATGGCAACTTTACAGGAGAATGAAAAAAACATACTTTCAGTATAATGCAATGTAACCAGACTTTTCCCAGTCATTCTGGATCATTTCTATTGATAAATCCTGAAATTCTGAAATGTATCATGTAAAGGGAAACGTACTTTCAAATTCTGTCAAAAACTAGCATAAATGAAGATACAATCTTTTTGTTGTCCACATTTTGCTTCTTTAATTCAGTGCTGGAGCTATGAGGCTATTGTTGCTAACAAACACTAGAAGTGAACAGACACCCAAGACTTTCCCAAATATATCCCCAAAACTTCACTGAACCCCCTCAAACCACATCCAGTTCTTCGTTAATGACTTCTCGATGTGATTTAGGACACGGTATGACTTACTGTAAATGATAAAAATCTGGCAGCCATTGTAGACAACAGGTGTTGTGCTGACATCAGATTCCTCAGAATCCAACTCTTTGAGCGCACACATGTCAAGCAGGCATATGGTACGTGGATTATGTTGGCAGTATTTGTGGTTTCTATTCATTTAAAATGTATCAAACAAAAACATTAAGATGAACACTATCTATTAGTTATTTATTAAAAAAATAAACAGTAGAAGCTGCAAGCGCACTCTGAGGGTGAGCGCTGCATTTAGATACACAGTGAATTTTTTTAATTACTTTTTTATAGTTTACAGCAAGTCATGCTGTGCTGTACAGCTTTTAAAGTGTGTGTGTGTGACCTTAATGAAGGCCTGGATGAGGTTTGAGATATGCTTTGTGGATGTATTTAATGAAAATATTTGTGTGTCTGTTCACTTCTATTGTTTGTTAGGGATGTTAGCATTGTAGCTCCAGTTTAAACTTGCTAAACCTGTCTTGGTTGATAATTATTTAAATTATATATTTTTGTCAGACATTGCTTTAAAGGGTGTTCACTATGCAGCCTGTGTTGTTAAATATGTGGTCATTAAGCTGTTTTAAATAAGTATCATCTATCATCCTTTTGGTACGAATGAGGCACGAGACAGCAGGCACAGTACTCTATAGACTACAATAGTAGTCTTCCATCTAACAGTTACTAACCGTTATCCTGTATAATATTGACTATAATGATAAACTCGGATTCTTTTTGTGTTTGTTGCTATCCGAGGTCTACCTGAAAATTATACTTGACTTGACTACTTTATGTTACAATAACAAACACAGCCTGTTTCAAAGGGATAAAGAGAGTTTGGAAAAATTATCATGTAGTAGATGTAAAAAAAAGTCTGACGATGCAAAAAAAGAATTAGAGATATGGGCCTGTAAATTTCAGCCTCATTATCCAATTATTAACCTTAACAGACTCAGCTCATAGTAATTATACAGTAACTACTATAAACTACTCAGCATCTACTAATATTTGAGTTATGAGAGAAATTAAATGTAGGCCCACATGCTGGCACTCGCAGGGATTAAAATCAACCTAAAGTCAACCTAGCCCCAAATTACATTTGAGCTAATCATTTTAGGTGTAGGCCATGTGTAAGAAGCAAGGCGTGAATGGTCATGCTCTCCTGTGTGATAATTTTTTATTGGGGATAAAACAATGTGTAATAATGTGCTATCCATTATTAAACACTACACGCTCATCATTATCAGTACAAATAGTACATTGTAGGTTTAAAGCAAAACATCAAAGCGCTGAACATCTTATTAAAGCAGCGGGCTATTGGTCTGTGCGGTTTTAACACATGTGAACCGACATGTGTCCCATTCCCATTTCCCTACATGTGTGATCTGTAAATTGCTGCCACCTGAGGGGTTTCTGACACGTCGGGAGTGAGTCTGGTGGAGGGGCTAAGAGATTAAGCTAGATAATGGCTGCCTAATACCGCTGCTCCAAAGATTTATAGCACTGCAGCTTCCGAAGCCATCATGTTTTTGAAGATTGAAAACAGAATTGTGTGTGGGTTGAAGGTGGGAGGGCATTAAGATGTAATTTGTCTTATCTTTTTTTGACGTTGTTGTTGTCGATGTAGGTCGGGGTGCAGTGTTTATATTCCGGAATAAATTGACAAAGGTGTTAGGGTTATGAAGTTGAATGAGATACTTTCAAAATGCAAGAATATGCTGACTTATTTCTCGAGTCAGGCGTTTCAGGCTGTGTTTAGGCTTGCATTTATCAAAAGGCACAATGCATAAATCAGCCTTTTCTTCTCTGCCAATAGTGGAGTTTTTAATTTGTTTCAGGTGGGCTGGAGGTGATCAGGTAGAGGCTTTGTTGTGTCCCCAGCCCCAGCAGGCTCTGCCTTCGGCATCTCGTCTTGTCCGCGTTTATATTAAGTTTATTAAAGGCACTCCGGCCCCTCTTTTTAACGGCTGCACTCTCCTCTCCCATTCATTATGGTTTCTTATCTTGGCAGGCAATCTGAACTGCCAGGCAGCTAGTCCATTATGCACATATGAAGCCCATCACTCCAACTGTATTGGCCAATTCATCAAACATTTATCTTTTGCCCTGTGAACAGTGTGTCAATTTGGCTGTCACTCCTGAGCCTCCGCTGCCTCCCCAGAATAAAAACATTACTTTTTTTTCCGCCCTGGAGACAGCTTTGATGTGACATCACCCTTCAAACTTTAAAACAAGGCCTAAGGGCTTATCCCAATCCTCACATTCGTTCAGACAGCGACCCAAAAATATTCCAGTCTCTCTGCTCCTCATTTGGGATGGGACTTGTAATGCAAGTTGCAAGACAGAGAGAAATCTCTTTGTCCACACAGCTATTGTTCTTCTTCTTCGTCTTTGTCTGCAGGCTCGACCTGGGTCATCTGGCCTCTGACTGATCTGAACTACACTGGTCAGGTGCATGGTTTTTTTTTAGGCTGAGCAGTAAGTGTTTGTTGTATAGATATGAGTGTTTTGGGGCTAGAGACGCATGGGCGGCTCTGCGGAGCAGTGGATGTGAAGAAGACTGATAATCAAAGGATCAGCACAGCAGCACTGTCAGGGCAGACACACTAGGGACTCAAAGAGCTGCTGGGAGAAAGAGACAGCAAGAGAAAGGCCCTTTAAAACTAGAGCACAAACAAGGGAATTAATGGCCCCAGCAAAAGGGAAATATCAAAGCCAGAGATATCATGAAAAGGAGCCTTTCACTGAATGGGATCAATGTTAAGACACGGACTCGGAATACAAAGGGAATTTAAGTGCGTCTGAATGACCGCCGAGTTTCAGTTTGGCCCTCTTTATGGCCGTTTGTGTGGGAGTGGACGGTTTGCGGTTAGCATTGTTTGCTACCTTCCATTGTTAAAGGTTCAGCAGGTGTAGTCCTGTTGTAAAAACAATAACACAATACCTCAGCCTCTTGAGATGAGCAGCAGTGACGGCCCTCTCTCTCCCTCTGTATCTATCTGTCTCTCTCTCTCTGCCTTAGCCCGGGTGGACATGTGACCTGGGATACCCGCAGACTAATGGCTGCAGTGACTGACATTTCAACCAATAATCACAGAGTGTTTTTTCCCCCCTCCTGTCAGTAGTAGTTTATCAATCAGCATGTCTGCATTAGTATTTGTCTATCGATCCATCCATCTCTGTCAGGCCATCTCTGTGTCATTGTGCTCTTGTCCTGTTGTTTGGCTTCTTTTGAGGATGGGCTGCATAGTAATTTGTTTTACAGGTCCTGCCTTTAAGAGGAAACTTGAAAGCATTTGCATGGCAGGCGTTTTAGGGGAGCAGTAGACAAGCACATTTCTATAGGGTTAAATGCACCATGACCCTTTGCTTGTATATGTAAACCAACTATTTATGTATATGT
>CM067478.1:10511257-10623757 GCA_034552555.1 Semaprochilodus insignis
TATATTTGACCAAAATTATTTACATTTCTTGGGTTGTGTGAATGCTTTGCTTGATCGTGACACCCACCGAAAATCAGAAGCAATCAAGGATGGTCCGAATGATCACAGTGCATGCAATAAAACATTTAGTGGCTAGTTAGAGGGCTTATTTGCATACGGCAGCCACCTGCAATATTGTAGTTTAACAAATGTAAGTCTCACAAAGACAATACTGTGCGAATATCTTAGGCAGCCAGGAAAATCATTTAAAGCCTGGGTAAAACTGTAATAAAATATGTGCCCTGAGTTCATCACACCACTGGAAAATGTGCTGTTAACACTCAACTAAATTTGAGTTATCACAAAAATAACTCAAAGTGTGAAAAGATTAGCAGTATTCTCTGCTCCAAAATGCTTGGGGTTTAAACCACCAGAGCCAGAATCCAGTTAAAAGGCAGAAGACATATACAAAACATAGCTAGTGGAGAAATCGTGACCTGTACCATATGCGGTCATTCTAGCTAAGTTGGTTTGGGTACTCAAGGTACAGTGCAGCACCTAGCTAAGGCTAGCTAGCGATGCAGGTACTGTTACAGGAGCTGATGCTCCCAGTGTGAAATGTAGCTGCTGGGCACTGATCTAGATGTTGCTATAGCTTACTGTAGCGTTATAGTGGTAGGGTATCAGTTATGCTAATATGGCTTCAGTGCATCATCAAGCCGTGATTTTACACTCGTCCAAAAATCCAAAATGATGCAAAATAGGTTTACGGTCTAACTACACAGCCCGGTACTACATGGTTTGCAGTCTTTTCACAGGTTTTTAACAATTATTTTCTATCATGTATAATGTGTTTAGAAACAAATCTCAGAATTTCCACTACACCCATTTTAACTAAAGTCTTGCATTAACATGGCTTATCCTCATTCAGATTTGGCGAATGAGAAAGGTGGAGGAACTTACCATGTCAGAATTGTTCATAGTACAGATATTGGAACAAGATGTCTGAAGAACATGCATTTAAGTTATTGCATGAAATGTTTGCAAATATACTGCTAGGTTTAGGCCTAAAACATGTTTTTCTAAAATACAATAGTGGTTGAGGGGTACATGCAAGCTATTGTAAGACAAAATAGTCTCCAAAGACAACAACTCTCCCCCAACTCACAGGTCGTTTAGGATAGTAAATAAAATAGTTGTGGTTGTGCTGTGCAACCTTTCACCACCACTATAAAGAAATATAAGACAGTAAGGTTTTTTTAGCAGTGCATGGGTTCACATCAAAACAGCATGTCTTTTAGAGCTGACCGATATGGCGAAAATATAACATTGCGATACTGCCACAATATTTGTATTTTTTTGTCAGGTATTTGCTCAGTTGGAACATTTAAAATACTATAAAAAGACTTTTATTCAATTTAGTTGCACTAAATACAGTCAAAACCGGACAAAGTTAGCTCTCTTTATAATGAAGCATTCAGTTGGTCAGTGTTCAACAAGCACTGATGATCTACACCATATGTTCAAAACAACGTGGTGTATTTTATCATGACATAATTTATCACAATAACTTTATATATCATCATATTGCCCAGTCCTACTTCCTTAACAGCTCAATGTTGTAATTATTACAGGCACTGGTAGGAGTCCCATTTAAAGAGCATTGTATTGTTTTATAAGCGGACAAAGTCAGCTTCACAAGACTGTATTTATTACCTTCAGTGATTGACGTTATTTTCATCACATAAAACACAGAAACATGAGCCTGAACACAAAATCATTCTTATCACAGATGTTCAGCGGCTGCAAGTTAGAACTCCTCCCTCATAGCCTCTAGCTCTCGTACCGCTACGTTATGTCTCATTGATTTATCCATAGTTCTCCCACAAGCTTTTTCTAGTGTAGTCTCCCAAAGGTGCCCTCCAGTGCTAACGTTACTAATATAACTGATATTACCAGCAGCCCTGTTCGGCTTATTTTAGACCTGATGTGATTCAGTGATGAACGCATGAATTCACTATAATAGCAGATGGGAAAGTTCGGTTTTATCAAAAAAGCCATTGATGGACATTCTTGCCATTTAAAAGCTGAACATTTGAACAAGAGGGCCACAGTCAAAGAGTCATATCAGCAGTGCCCAAGCAGGTGGGCCTCAAGGTAGAATTCTTTAAGAGGTCAAACTAGACAAACAGCATTAAAAAGATCAGTGATGTTAATAATAACAAAATATATAGTTAACTAGAAGAACAGAGTTAGAAAACTTTCTACACTGTAAACACTGAACTTTGGAAATGGTTAAGCTAACATATTTGTACACATAAAGCCATGATGTACTGTTAGAATGTTGTAGAACCCCATGATAATACGGAATAATTGTTTTGGTGTTTTGGCTAATCATAATCACAATTACAATTAAAGTTATAACGTATTTGCATGAGACAGTCACACATGCCATATGTTTTTTTAAGGAGACCCTGATATACTCAGATATGCCTTTGTTTGCTAACTGAGTGTTGATATCTTTATGAATGTGGCTAATTGTTGATCAAAAATTAACCTGCAAAATTATGTACATTCGCTTATCAATATTCTGCCCCGCAGATCTTGAAAACGAATGTGAGCTCACATACCATTTCAGAAATTGTTTGTCTAGATTGAGTTGGCAATGCAAGAATATTGATGATGGATCATTCTTTTACTTAAAATAATAATATACACTTAAATAGCATAAGGCGGATATGTTACTTTATTGATTTTCCGTTCTTTGGATATATACTGGGTGCTAAAACTCTGATACATGTTTGATATCGTGGGTACTCTGACATGAGGGAATCATTCCACTCTTTTGGCCCTCTGTTGTAATATGAAGGCTTGAAGCAGAGAGCTAGCACAGCAAGTCAACTTTGGGTGGCTTTTGGAGCTAAATTACTGACTAATGCTTGAATACAGCTGGATGAAATCATTCTGGTTAGTGAGGAGAGGGTCTGCTGAGTGTCCAGATACATGTATGATGATGTTGCTTTTTTAGCATTTGTTGTAATATGTAAGCCGAGAGCTAAAATCAGGATTTTGGGTGGTTTTACGATGTGATTACTCACTGATTACCTACTGATTACTCAGTGATGCTTATTTCACAGCTCTATGAACTCATGCTGGCTAGTGAGGGGTCTGCCGAGTGTTCTGACATGTGCATCATGTCCGTAACTTAAACTGTTTTGAAGTTATGAAGGCTAGAAGCCAGCTACGCATTTGCCCTTGGATTCCAAGCATTAATCAAATGTACGTGCCCAGATCAGTGGCTGTACATGTAGGTCTGCCTAAACCTTTTGCGCTATATATAAATGTAATATACCTTGTGAGTGATTTTTATGTTTTTAGAAGTGTTTTAAGCATTCATGTGTTTTTTAGGAGCTGTAAACTGTGTTACACTATGACTTTCCGGGTTTGTGCCTTGGCTCATGCTAATTCAGGCCGAGAGAGAGAGAGAGGAGGAGAAAGAGAGCCATACTGTAGATGCAAGCATCTTGAGATATTAGCTGTGACAATGAGCTTGATCATAATTATCTTAACAAGACGAGGGTTCGTTGGTGTGGCTCATTAAATGTACTCCCTCTTTTATTCTTTCAGTTTCTCCCTCCCTCCTTTTTGTTCTCTCTCTCTCTCTGTCTCTCTCTCTCTCTCTTTCTTTCTAGCCTCCAATCAGATGCAGCTTTCTGCACTGTGCCATTCTGCCATTGTAGTGGGACTTTGAAGATGGTGGTGAAAGCGTGCAAGCAGGTTTGGATTCCCCCAGGGGGAAAGGTGCAAATCAGAAAGGTTCCTACCTGTATACGTGCGTGTGTGTGTTTGTGCTTAGCACGTCTCTAGGGAATGCTAAGCTCACTTTTGCCCATTAGCATTCTGCTAAACAAAGCAGCAGCCTCTATTACAGCATTAACTGTTCAGTTTAAAAGTTTTCTCGGCTCACTCTATACAGACGTTATGGATTATGATGGCGGAAACAGACCCAAACGCTGAAGGGAAATTTGCTTAGAGGTCTGAGACTATTAAGGCTCAATCCCCTTATGTTGTTTGTGAATATGATTCGGTGCTCTCCCTTGGCTGTGAATTTAACTGATTAAATCACAGAGTGCACGCAGCAGTGGTGACATGAAAACAACAATTAATAAGCAGCCCCCCCTGTGCCATGTGAGCGCCTCTTAACCAAGCAGCTAATAACATTACACACGCCGCGAACTAGCCAAGGCAGACAGGTGGAGACGAGTAGGAGCCCAGCACTCATTTACAGAGCAGGGAAATTAGAGCCATTACACTGCACAGATAGAGTGATACACACACACCCACGCAATGTGGTAATAACATGCTGGGGTGAGATTTCAGTGTTTTTCTTTTTTTTTCTTTCAGGGCCTTTTTAATGACTTAATGTCATTTTCCTTTGTGTTTTCTCATTAGCCAGCCTTTGCTGGTCTTTACCTTTCAAAAAAGTATTGCATTAAAGCTACAATGTATGTTGTGCGTTGAACCAACATGTGGATGAATCTGATGTTTGCAAGTGCGCTAAAAGAGTATTCATAGAGAACTCAAAGAGATCAAATATTGTTGAGCAACATCATCTGAGGATGATGAGAGAATAATCGACTATTATCACCATATCTTTATTAGCATAGTCTGGATTTTGCATATCATTGCATAGCCAAAGAAATATGAGTATCTCCAAAATGGCAACGTTACAAGAGAGGGCAGAAACCTAATTTAATTTTAATGTAAGTCAATGGAACCAGACTTTTTTTGGGACATTCCTGTTGGTCCATTCATCATGAAATTTTCACACAGTGTAAACGGCAGCTGCTGTGTTTAAATGATGCATAAAAGTAAAAATCAACAAAAACTGATATACATTTTTTCATTGGACAGCGACCATAGTATACATTCTGACTTCTGAAATTTGACCCCATGTCTTTGACTTTTAAGTTACTATTTCAGGATTTACAGAGTGACTCACACAGTGGCACAAAGACTTCATTTTTTTCCTCAGTTATGGAAGAAATCAGAATGTAAAATCCCAGATCATGGCCACGGTTTGGATAGATTTGTTCAGTACCAACACTTGTCTTGTCTCAGAAGACAAGTGTTGGTCTGGCCCATTGCTCACATGATTTACCCCCTAGATATCGCACTTCTATTCAGGACTTGAACGAGACTGATAAAACCCAGACTGTCATTGAAACTTAATAAGAGTATTGTATGTCTTTCAGCTGAAAAGGAATGAAGCCCAGCGTCTCAATTGCCATTGAATTGTTCTTTTCTCAGGGCGAGCTGACAGAGCTAAATGTCAATTAACTGAAAGTGGACACATTAACATTGTAGGTTGTCAGCCGTTGCCATTTGAGGGATTAGAAACACACACCCTGGCTTTGTGCACCTTCCGTGCGGTGAACTTTGGAAGGCCCCGACATTACCCTGAGCACCACCCTCCATCATGTTTATGCCAGAGCAGGGTCGGGGGAGGGGACCACGCAGGAGGAGAGTCGAGTCCTTGGGGACCGTGTTTGTATGTGTGTGTTGTGTCGTTATGGCAGTAGGAGATTAGATGTCTCGCTGCTGAATAAAAAAAAAAGGGAGCAATATCAAACTTTTCCATCTACAAACTATTGTTTTGCACTCTAAATGGGCTCATCATGGCAGAGTTGTACAAGTTGTACTCGTTCCGTTTGTGGCTGGGATATTATAGCTGTGCTGAGAAAATGATGGATGACAAGTTAAATTTGTGTCGGGGGAGTGAAGGTGAACTGTGACAGAGTTATTTATCTTGGGAATGGAGGGTTAGGGTCAGGCAAAGCTGGGTGCCTGAAGGCACAAGACATTGACAAATTCATCCCGCACACTGCATTTCTGAAGCCCTTTTGTTTTGAATCCTGGCTACTCAAGAGTGACCCTCATCGCTCATACTGCCAGCATGCGAAGGAGGCCGCACCATGCCAGGGGATCTTAGCGCCACTAATTCTTGTCATTCACCCTTCTGACAGGCCCAAGCCCAAACTATTCCGGCCCGTGAAAGAGGCCGGCTGAAATATTTATTTCTGCACATAATGGCCGCCCAGATTTAGGGCCATATCATTTTTCCTCTCTCGCCTTATCATTGCAGGTCACTGACAGGCCTGAAAGCATTCATCCAACTGGAAGAGCTGATTGTGGACAACAATCTTCTCGGAAATGACCTCCAGTTGCCCAGGTTACCGCAGCTCCATACCCTAACACTCAATAAGAACCAAATATCCTTTCAGCCAACGCTGCCTTTGTGCCTTAGCGCATGCTTTACAGCACGGCGGACGGGAGGTTGGACGAGCAGGGACTGGCTCACTCTATCTCTCTCGTTGCCTGCTAGCCATTCACTTTAGGATCTTGTCTTTACACACTTCGGGCCTTTAAATGCTCTTTAAATGGTGTTATTGTATTAAATTGAGCAGAGAGAGAGAGGGAGTCCTCTTTTACTGCAACTGACTTTGTGCCACGGTGACCTCTAGTGGAAGAGAGCGTAATGAAATCTCCAGTGCAGCTTCCTGAATGCAGAAATAAGGTCCTGCAAAGATAAACAGACAGACAGTAAAGCATCCAGGACTTCCAGGAGTAAGATGTAATGCTAGTGTTATTAACAGTTTATAATTCAGTTCTTCCTAAAAGCTACAATATTATAAGTAATAGTATATAGCGTGATGTATATGTGTATTTTTACGTGGTACACCTGTATAATTTAAGCCGCATAGATTTCTCACAGGAAAGGTTGGGACATTTGTGCTTGATAAACCATGGGCAGGTTTACAACAGGCGATTTGATCAGTCAAAAATAATTGCTAAGTTTTTCTGCATGTTGTTTTTCGGCGGAGGACGCTTCCTCCAAGCACGCGATAATGATACAGCCTCACACCTTGTCCCCCTGTTCCACCATTACACCCCGCTCTCCTCCGGCTGAGTGTCAGCGGCTCAAAACCTGAGTTCTGCTGTGAAGTGGTCTGCACATGCTAATGGGCCAATTATTTACACCCTGTAGTGGCCCGCTGCCATTGAAATTCAAGTGCTGCATTAGTGCAGTTGTATTTTGACACGTTTGGGGCTCCATTTTCCAATGAAGTGAATGTATTAGTGATGAATGCGCTGTGAAGTGGCTGTTTGTTTCCCTGCGTGGAGGGAAGAGGAAAAAGTTTCCATGGCCCGGGGAGTCACTAACCGTTTTTACCACAGGGCATCCATCATTTTGTCAATGTTTTTAATGTTCTGCACCAAGCCACCTAGGAAATGGAGAGAGAAACATGGGACGGAAGCAGCCAGACGCAAGGCGCGGGCCAGATTCTCTGCTTTAAACGCCGCTGCTCTTTCCCCTTCCAACACAATGCCTGTTGAGTGGGTTTACAGGGCGGTGGTGGCAAAGGCAGCGGAGCTGTGCTGGCAAACAGGCCCGGACCAGGTCCATGGCAAAAGGTACATACTAATGTGATGACTGGCATGTATTCCTTGACCTCTGCCCTTGTGACACCTCACCGACATCGAAGGCCTTCTAGAGCATTTGCAGGAAGTGACGCCAGCCCTGGAGTATCTGAGCCTGCTGGGAAACGAGGCCTGCCCCAACCAGCTGGTCAGCCTGGATAAAGACGAGGACGACTACCAGAGATACAGGTCAGAACCGTGCATGCATGTATGCTGCTATGTTAACATTTGTTCTGCTGCTTGATGTCATTAGCATGCCGAGTGCCTAATGTGAAATACATATTCCATGTTCCAGATGTTCTGTTTGTTTACCGTGGCTGAGTATTTAGTGCACAAATCTCTCGACATGCTGTTAACATGATCCCGTGTTGGTTTAAACTGTTAGTGGTTCTCAGTCCAGGCCAGTTTGAATGATATGAAATAGAGGAGCATGTTACATAGCTTTTAATTCTAACTGTTAATGCATGTGTGAAGTGACAGATGTTGCTGTTGTTCTCATTGCTGACATGCATTTCTTTAAGCCGCAAAGGCTCTAGCAAAGATTTTTTCCCAAGGAATGTGTTGTTTGGCAACTTTCAGTATTTTTTTTTTTTCCTTCGGATGAATGGCTGTTGCGTAATACCATAAATCACCAGCACAGGCTGCTCCGTTAGGCTATAAGCCCATTTCTCTTAAGGGTACTCGACCTCACCTTTCCTTCCCCCTTCTCTCTCTTTGTTGAGTTGCAAAATCGATTTCATGTGTGAATTGTGATAACCACAAATGAGTGTTTGCTATCTTTTCTTACAAGATGAAACGATGCATTCATTATCAAGCCCGGGCCTATGGGAGCGCAATGCCACGCTATGTTACCACCATTTGTCAGGTTTTCAACATGAAACCCTGTCGGCTGGAGAAAGGGAGCGAGAGTGGGAGAGGGAGCGGCGAGGAAAAATGCATTCTTTTGTCTATCTTAGCCCTAAGTGCATTTTTCCTGACACTGTGTTCAGTATGAATCATTTACCATACAGATGAACCTAAAAGGCGCCACTCACTTGCAATGCCTCCCATGCTTCACTTAGTGCTGGGGAAGGCCATTCTCTTCTTGACTGACAGCGGCGGCGGATTTGTGATGTAATATTCATAATGTGTCACATAGTAATACATCAGTTTGAGCATGATGCAGATTTCATGTCTGACAAGGTTAGGCAGCGCTCAGGTCATGGCAGGACTGGCCTTGGGCTACACACATTTCCAAGTGTGCCCCGAGAAACAAAACAAACACCAAAAAAAGGAAAACAAAAAGAGACCCAGCCTCTAACAGTAACACAGTGAAATACAGTGTTCAGCTTTTTCAATTAGTCAAATGAAATGAACAGGCGTAAGTACACACGGCTGTATTTCACAGCAGCCGCTGAGCTCATTCATCATTGTTTACTTCAGGGGCTTGAGCTTTCATTTATTTATTTCATTTTTTTTTTCTTTTTTTTATTTTGTAACTATGGAAATGCAGCAGCAGTGGCAGTGACAGGCGTCTGCAGTAAAGGCTGAGTGTTCTGCCTCTCTGCGAAGTACAATAACTCTCGGGCCTCGTTACGCATTGCCTCTTTGCATCGCCGACGTTTATCTAGACCTTAAATCTGTGTTTGTTTTGAAGATCAAAAGTTGCGGGTAGCGTGGCCTCAGGTACTTCCAACTGCAGCTGAAGCCGAGCTAGGACTAGCCATCTGTCCTGTCTGAGCAGCGCAGACCGTTACAGAGTAATCAGGAAACACCTGCGTATGTCCCATAAGCAACGGCTGTCGTTACGTTTGCTTGGAAATGAATAGTGGTGGATAAAACTTACTAGGACTGTGGCGCTCTTCAGTTACTGATGAGGAATTGATGTTACTTCGAGCCATTTCCACTTGTGTGCAATAAAACTATATATTACCTTCACACGCATAATCAGATGTGACGCAGTAGCTGCATGCTAACAGTTCAAATATGTCTACTAGCATCTAGTCTTCACTGTCCAAAATACTAACTTTACAGGAGAGGTGGAGAAATGTTCCTAGTTTTAAATGAGAGTTATGTGATGTAACAAGGCTTTTTTATAAGCCACCTTGGAGCACTTCTTTTGGTCTGATCATCATGAAGTTCACCCACAGTGTAAAAGACACCTGGTGTATAAATGGTGTAGAAGAAAGACAGTCAACAAAGAATGGAGATACATGTTACTGGACAGTGATAACGTGTTGTATGCACACAGTTTCATGTAAAAGTTTAGGCGCCTCTGCCCTTTTTACGTGAAAAAAGTTCATATATTGTCTACGGACTTCTGCTGATTTTAATGCACAATTACAGATTATTTGATGCACTTAACAT
This sequence comes from Semaprochilodus insignis, assembly GCA_034552555.1. Classification (NCBI taxonomy): domain Eukaryota; kingdom Metazoa; phylum Chordata; class Actinopteri; order Characiformes; family Prochilodontidae; genus Semaprochilodus; species Semaprochilodus insignis. The sequence goes on from CM067478.1 coordinate 10,521,065, forward strand.
GTTAAGAAAAATGTAGCATAATATGTGGCCTGTGCAAAAGTTATGGCACATTCTATATTTTATCCTTTCCTCTATGCTAAACCAGAGGCATAAATGAGGAGACCAGTCAGTGGTTGAAATGTGAATGGGAAAACTAGTAACTTTCAATATGGTGTCCATTCACAGTGAAAGTCGTGTCCATCAAGAAAAGAGCCCATCATCTTGCTGATTATTTCATGATATCGTGGTGCTAGTGGGGAAACTCCCCCCTTGTTAGGGAGGTCGGCGCAAGCACAGTAACCAAAACTGTACATTACTGAGCTAAACGATACAAACTATTTACGAGGTTTTGGACAGATATTATTTTAAAGTGGTTTGAGCTTTGAAGTTAGACCTTCAGTTTGGAGTATTTTGATCTCTCCCCGTTCCGAGAGATAGGAGTCTGGTCTTGTATGATGACTGGCAGCTTTGCAAAGATGGCTGCCAAGTGAACAGACTTTCCTATATGGACTTTGGTGAAACTCAGCAAATAAATAGAAATTGTGCACTAAATTGTGCAGTATTCTCTCCATAGAGACTGCATTAACTTATTTTCACAAACCTGTAATTTAGCTGGGAGAGTTCAGCCTTTTTGCATACGACAGTGTGTGCATGTTTGCACTTGGTTTCATCGCCTTTGATATACTTGAGCAATATTTGTAGCTTTGCAGAGTTTTGATCCGAGCTTATCTTAATAGGATCAATCTAAAATTCTATTCTGTGTGATCCATCTGTAGTGAACATGTAGCACAGGTTTGCTATCTTCCTTCATCATTGTCATCATCATCAATTTGTCACTGGCTTGTGCATGAGAGCTCAGTTGGGGATCTGTCGCTGCCCATATACACATCTGTTCACACCCTCCACTTACTCTCTCTCTCTCTCTCTCTCTCTCTCTCTCTCTCTCTCTCTTTGCCTCTCTCTCTCTCTCTCCCTCTTTCCCTCTCTGAAGCTTAATCTTGACATGCTGCTTCCTCCATTCCAGTCAGCCTGTGAAAGAATCTGTTGTCATCTCCGTATTCGTGCTATTATCTCATGTCATTTTCTCCCTCTGAATGAAAGATAGAGAGTGTGTGAAAGCTTAAAAAGACATCTGTGATGTTACAGAAATGACAGCTTGGCAGATGAGGTCTATGTATTTTATTTTCCAATCTATTTATATGTTGTCCTTATTTTTATCCACTTTGAAGGTGATTATCCATTTACAAATATCACCACTATTAAGTTAACACTAAGTAAGCAGGTGTTCACATTTAATTCTGTTTATAACAGTGTCACTCCTCTTTCGACGTGTCCTGTAAATGTACAGCTTTCTTTTGTTTTCAGGGCTTTGTTTTGTGTTCCTACTTAGTACTACAAAAACAATAATAACCTGCAAACATCCTAAGTAATGTCTGTTAGCAAAGCGCTTCATGTCCAATGTGGTCTTTTTATGGTCCTTTGCAGGTACTTTGTACTGCACAAGCTGAAGAATCTGAAGTTTCTGGACAGCAGGAAAGTGACCCAGAAAGAGCAGCTGGAGGCAGAGGCCCGCGGAGCATTCATGAAGGTGGTCAAGCCCAAATTTGAGCAGGTCTGTCGCTATCGATTCCTGTTGTCTTTGCAAATGCTAAGTGTCATGTTATGACTTCTTACAGCAAAATTGCATCAAAAGTTTGGTGACACCTAACCTTTAAAAATGTCTAGTAACACTTTACTGTAGGGTACTGTAGTGTTCATAAGGCTATATGACTACATAAGCCTGTCATGACAATTGACATAAGTTGTAATGTAAAGGCTTATTTTAATAGGCATCATCTGTCCATATGAAGGACTATAGTATAGGAGCCTACTTTTTACCTAATTGTTTACACCAGCTTTGGTATAAGCAGTGTTCATTGTGTGATTTAAACAGCAGTGTGGGGAACCATTATTTAGGCCAATTGTGATCTACCAAGAAGGACATGACATGAACATGATGCAGAGAGCTGTAAACGTTATTAGAGAATAGCTGTGCCATATAACCAAAAGCCCTTAAATAGGGGTTAATGTGTTTTGGTTTGTACTGAAAAATAAACTTAAAATTGAATTGATTTCTATTAACATTCAAGTTGGTGATGGCACTGGTCAAATGACCCGGTTCATCTACTTCAAGTATTCAGTACTTCAGTATTCAAACTACAATATCCGGCACTTATCATCTTTAAAGCATCTATTATTGCCATTTTAATGAGATTGCACTTGCACATTTGCTAAATGTAAACATGTGTTTCACTTTGTCTGACATGCTGTACATGCTAGAACATGATAATCCATTAGAGACTACATGAAGCATTTCTATTATTATAACAGTACACTGCCTATTGGTTTACATGTTTTATTCTTGATCAACTAAAGTTTCTTTTATTTCTTCTAGAATTTAGTCTGGTTGTTCAGCTTTGTAGTTTCCCACCAATTGTGACCAAGAATTCAACTTATATTTTGACCAATTTTTCCAAAACCGTTTCTGTAAGGGCATGCAGTTTGTGTCATGGCACATTCCAAAGAGTATCGTTCATGTGCTCACGTAGCTGGAAATCGTGATTAGTGACAGTTACAATGAAACACAAGCATAAGCATTATACAGGGTAGAAAACGACTGATACTCAGAAATTTAAGACAAATGAAGACTGTTGCAGGTACGTAGTCCAGAAGAACAGTGAACACTCAATATAACTGACCTAGCAGGTGATTTAAACTTGCATTTCCATGTGCCTGGACCTGTCTGTGTGGATGAGTGTAAGAATTAGAGAGCACTGGGCACTGTAATTTAATTCACACCCCTTCCTGGCCCACCTTATTGTTTGTTCGTGTTTAATCGTCAGACCGCTGTACGCAGCTGCTCGTGCGCGGGCCTTTGAAGAAATGCCTTGTCCGTCCCGCTCGCCTCGTTCAGAGGAGGGTCTCTTTAAGGAACGCAGGCTGACCTCATTCCGTATGCATGAGCCCAGATCAAAGTGGACAGCGGCTGTCCGCTCGGCCTTGCGTGGCTGTGTGTGACAGCGGTGGAGATCGCGGCGACAGCTCACGTACACACGCCGCTCCCAATCGCTTAATTACCCACTCCACATGCAATTATTCCTCTCTCACTTGTTTTTGGAGGAGGCAGGCTCACTTTCTCCTCTTCAAATACTTTTTTCCCCCCCTTCCAATTTTTTTTATTTTTTTGGAATCCTTTCATTCCCCCTCTCTCTTCTTTCTTCTCCTCTGCTCTCCTCCTCCTCCCTCCTTCTCCTCCTCCAGGACTTATAAATGAATAGCTTCACTAAGATTTGATTTCATGTAATTGTACAGTCATAAAATATTGATGTGGTGGTTGAGCGAGGCTTCATCGTTGCACCATCCCCAGAGCGCCGCGCCGGATTTGAGAGGTAAATATGGTTGTAGCATGGCAAGAACAAAGCAGCCTCATGACAGCCACTGCTCAGGCGAGTCAACACAGGGTTTGGAAAGTGCTAGGAAAGGAACGGATCGGAGCGTTCGTCATCGCAGACACCCAGCCAAAGCGAGACGAGCAGTTTATTGTCTGTTTTCAAGATGCTGAAGTCACTCATTTGATTCGGCATTAAAGTGGCAAACAAGAAAGCCGAAGCAGGGTGATGAGTTAACCTCATTCTGGCATGTTTGGTGTGTGGAGCGAGCTTTGTTAGTTGCAAAATAGGGAACGAAGTGTTGTGCAACCACTCCACTCGGATAAATCGAAACCGCCCTTCCTGGACATGCAGAGGGGATTTTGAACTTAGCAGTCATTATGAAGTGTTGCCGGGAGCAGCCGATAATCAAATAAATAAAGTAATATGATTGAAACACGGACACAACACTAAATCTGCTTAAAGAAGCAAGCCGGGGTTTTGTTTAAAGCCGTTTTTATATCACACCTAAGGGAAGCAGATGTAAGGAGGGTAGTGCGTCTGCTCTCTGGGCCGTGCCCTGCACTTAAACAGATTAAACTCTGCTCTAATGCTGTGGAGGCGCACTAGCCCCTTCACAATAGCAGCCTTTGTGAGGGCGTTTTTGAGACAAAGTTGGCCACGCTGGAACGTCCCGTGCCACAGCTGTCACGCCAGCGCTTCCCCGGCGTTTGTTTTGAGTTAGATGAGACATGATGTGGCAGCCACAACAAGCTCTGTGGGGCATGTGTACTCTCCGGCTCTAATTGGCTTCATCATCGTGCCGATTGTCTGCTGACCAATAGTGCAGGTCACCAATTAACAAGCGCCGGAGACAAGCTAGCGCTGAGCGCGGCCGGCGGAAGATGATGGCATAATTAGTTATTTGTGTTTGCTTTTATGTTTCATCCAGTGGGGTGTCTTACATTTAAAGACATGCCGAGCTTTAACAATGTTACAGCAGCCTGTAATTAGCACACTCATTTTCACGAAGTTCTCTATTCAGCCTCAGCAGAGAGAACAGCAGGCTCGGGCAGGGAGCAGGAGAAAGCCTCCGTGTAGGAGAAGCGCGTCTTTTATTGCGAGGCTTTGAACTTAGAAAAGTAAGCAGGCATCTGGAACATTACACTGAAGTTTTATCGTGGAAGTGAAAGCAATGCTCGGTTTTTTATAACACATTCTGTGGTGACCGAAAAAAAGTGCAGTTTAATACTGTATGTGGAAAATGAGAATCGCAGAGGGCAGGCTATTGACTCTGTGTAGCTCAGTTACACTTTTTATACAAGACTGTCCTTATGTGTGAAGCACATTTAATGTCCCAGAGAAAATTATTCAAAATGTTTAATAGTGTCGTACTAAGCAATCATGAAGCTGGAATGAAAAAGGTAAGATCTAAATATGATAAAACGCTGCTTAAAAACTCATCAGACCTATCTGGGAACTGTCCATCCCTCTCTCTCTCTGTCTAACACTCCTAGCCTGTTCCACCACTCATACAGAGCTAACATCATTATCCAGCTTTTGTGCTGGCACTAACTGGATGAGAAAATTCACCGACAAACATATGGACAGACGGACAAAGCGGCGCATGAACAAACAAAGGATCTTCATGTATGGATAAGTAAACAGGCAGCTACAGACTGGTAGTCTATCATGCTAGCTGTTGGTTATGCTGAGTTAGCTTTAGCTCACTAAGTTTCTTAGACTCTGCGACTAAGAGACTGAGACTAACCCGAAGTTAGGACCCCCCAGTTTGCATTGAAAGGAAAGAAATATGGTCAGATATTTCGGCCATTTATTGGTCATTTGAACATTATTCAAAGGGTTAGGTTAGTACATGTTTACTATCTGTTATCCATCAGTCAACCTGTTAATGCCAGCAACATTGGCAGAGTGCTGCACCATGCAGGACTATATGCACGCAGACCGCTACGACGACTGCCCTTAACACCACGTCAATGTTGCCAAAGAGTGCAATGGTGTCGTGCCAGTCTGTAATCTTCAGTGATGAGTCACGATTTTGTCTTGGTGGAGACGACCAACAAATCAGGGATGCAGCATAGTCAGCGCTCAGAAGAGCGGTTCGTTGTCCCATGTCACACGTCCAGAAGGCCTGGTGTTACTCCACCTCCACCCCTACCACAAAATCTGCAGAAACTGTGTGAGAATGTTCTCTGCATGGGATGGATTATCACAGGACACCATTAGGAACCTCTACAACTCCATGCCAAGACATCTGGCCTGGTCAAACATGGTGGCCCGATGCCATACTGAGAGACACTACTTATGTAGTTCAATAAAAATTGCCCATATCAGTCTACATTCTTCATAATTAGTATGTCATAATTTTCATAAAGGTCCTAGTCACCTTTATCTTCCTTATTCGGGCACTATTCCTGCCCGAATAGCATTGCAGTTTGACACTTCTCTCTGACTGCAACTATTTTATTGACGATGAGTGTATCTGAGTTGAACTTGTTTGTTCACGCTGCAGAATTAGCTAAAATGCTGTGAAGTACTGCTATCTAGATCGTTGTTGAAATAGTTAATCATGTTTGGAGGACCTCGTGAACTTTTGAGAGCTTTGAATCACATTAGAATTGAGTGTGACCGCGATTTAAGCTGCTTTTCAATCATGACATTATGGCATTACGCTGTGCTACACCACATGGTTTTCATCAAACTTCAGCACACTCTAATACAATATGAATGCCATAACTTTTGAGCATTTTGACCTTTTCCAAGTCTCTCAAATTGTATCCAGAGAGTCCAGATCGCTGCACAGAAAGAGCTTTTATTGTGTTTAAAGCATTACTGATACTATTCTTTTTTGCCTTGACAGAAATCTCCTATTTTTAAGTGACGCTGCAATTTTCGAATGTATTGAAATATTTAGCATCTGTGCAATTTAGCTCAAGGAGACATTTATTATAGCCTGTTTCAAATCCTTTTCGCTTCTGCATTGATTTTCCCCTTCCAGCATGCACCAATGGCCCTAAAACTATATATTAATGTAAGTGGTAGAAAATGAGCTGTCTCGCTGTTGTTGTCGGGTGTCTGTGCATGTCTGATGCGTGTTGAAAAGGAGGAAGGTCATTTTGCAAGCTGCAGTTATGAGGACAGCGTAATTGGGAATGTGTTTTATTGGATTTCTTGAGTGGCGAGAGGGAGTGATCTGAGCAACACAAAGAGGGTTTAAACAAGTACCTGCAGTAAACAAGCGAATTCAAAAGGGCTATTTAGGATTTCGCTCTTCTTTTTTTGCCCTCCCCAAAAGCCACAGTTAAGAGAAGGAAAGTGGAAAGCCTTGAGCTGTATTTTGGGGAAATTGGGCGTGCAGGAATGCCATAATGTGATAATTCTCTTAGAGGACTCGGAGGTCATGGAATGCGATGGCGCGAAACCGCATCGAGTCGCTGGGCAGCTTTTGGAAAAATACATGTGGTTGTATGTGGGCTGCCTCTCCTGCTTCCTCAGAAGTACTGCGAACCCTTCATAACGTTGTTAAAGCCTGCACTTTAACAAGCCATGTCTATCAAAACACTTTGACAACACTTTGGCAACCTGTACAAACACTTCAACCAGTCAGGATCCTACCCTGTGCATGTTTCACTGACATCAGCATCTTAAAGGCACGTTTTTTAAAGAGGATGAAGTAACTGCTCCAACTCCCCTAACAAAATAATGTCTGGTAGCTACGTAAGGGTATAATGGCTCTGAAATGTCAGCTAGATTATGCTTGGATGAAGCGTTTGACTTGATTTTCTCGTAGGGATACGAGATTTCTCCCACATCCTCCTCGTGGGTAATGAAAAGCAGACGGCCCAACTGGAGCATTTGGAGCCAGGACCGAGGTCCCATCAGTTCTTGTCACACACAGCCAGCTCTTAGTAATCCATGCTGGCAGAGCCAGGAAAGTTATGAAGTGGATCTCCTCTGTGCATTTTTCATATTAATCTGCCTCTCACCAGAGGAGTTCATATCGAGACAGCAAAATAACAGAACCCACCAAAGACAGACCACCTGAAAACGGCCCGCGAATGGCGACCCATTACTGCATTATTCACCCCTTCAAATTTCCCAGTCTCTCTCTCTTCGTAATCTTTCTTGTATAGCCAGTAAAGAGTATCGCCATATTCATCTCCTTGCTCGAGAATTATGAGTTCCCTGAAGCGTTCAAACATAATAAACAGGGGGCTGTAGAGCTCAGTGCCACTGTGCCTTCAGTGTGTTTGCTGAATCATTTTATGGGATAAATCTTTCCTCAGAGACAGCTATAAAAATATCATTCTCAATGGGAAGCGCAGTTCCAGGGAATAGATTGCTTGGAAACAGAAGTTTATTACCATTTTCGGTGGACAGATTTACCTATATTTGTTATGCGATGCTGAAAGCAGCATGTGACAGAATGTCTCTCGTTTGTATTGAGATTATCCGCGTACAGAGTATGAGATAAAGTGGCTTGTTTCTAGAAGATGATGAACTGCCACCAACTCTTTCAAACTGCGGCTAATTTAAACAGTTTTGTGTGCACTAGACAAAAGTAGCACTGCTTAAATCCACATTTGTGCTTCTGCATAGTCAGCACTGATTTACAGAAGATTAGGATGCGCTTTTATGTTTTGAATAACGTGATGTGAGTTCGAGCATCATGGTACATTTTAGTCGCAAAGCATTTAGAGAGTCCTAGCTACCTTCAGCTCTGCCTGAGATTACATAGGTCTGAAAATCAGAAAAGCTGAAGACTTACTCTTAAAGGACCCGTATCCTACAATAAGACCATTTCATGACCTCTCTTAATCCCTTAAACAGGCTATTTCAAGTAACTGTGCCTTTAAGACTGATGTAATGACCTCATTTAAAAGTAGTCTGGAATGAAACACCCCTTACAGCTTCAGCAGGAATGGGAGGGGCTACACTGCTATCAACTGAATTGGTGGATATAGACTAGTTTCTCTGCAACAGCATCACAGAGAAGCGTGCACAGCTAGGGGGCCTCAGAAAACAACAGAAAATAAATAAATGTATAATAACTTTTTAAAAAAGTTTTATTTTGCTGTTTAACTGCTTTCTTCTTGCTAATGACGCTCCCTCTCTTCACTCACTCTCTGTCTCGCTCAAGCACCACTGCGCTCTCTCTCCAACTTTGAATGGTCTGTGTAAACAGCAGCAACCGCGACAAATCCTTCTTATTCTGCCTTTAAGGATGCTAAAATGTGACAATATCTGTCTCTTGTGACTCACTGGTTCTCACTGTTCACATGGAGGGTGGAGTGGAATTATGGCAGGCGGTGAAATTTGGGCACTATGATAAAAAGAATGGCTCCTTTTTATCAAAGAGACATAAAAGAATGTAACGTCAGTACTCCTGATATTGTGAGATAAGAAGAGGATAGACAGACTCAACAAACAAACACAAAAAAAAGCAGCAAGTTTATAAAATTCATATGACATCAGCATGTTATAAAGTGTTTTGTAAACATTTAGTGAATAGAAAACTTAGCTGAGTGTTCATAGAGCCCTCATGACTAGCTGATACGGATAGTCTGTTGTTGTTAGTTAACATTTTACATAATGCTACACAAACAGATCCAACTATGAAATGGCACTTTATTATTCAGTCAACAAGAATTTACAAATAATGAAAAATCTACACTGATTACAACAGTTGGCTAACGATCTTGTGACTGCTTAAGTTATTAAAGCAGGATTGCCCCTTTGCTTCACACACACCCAGAAATGTTTGTAAATGTTAAATCCATGTATACAGTATGTAACTGTGCACTGGTTTAAATGATATCACAAAAAGCCATTCAGCATGCTCCACTTAGTTTCTATACATGGATTGTATGAAGTGGTGAGTGAATGACACATTTAGAAACTGTGTTTGCATACTCCATGCCGTACTATACTATACTCCTTTATTTAAAAAAAGCCATATAAGATGCGATCTTGAAAAATGAAGATGCCTAAAAAAGGATTCTTTCAAGCAGCACCATAAAAGAACCACTTTTGGTTCTCTAAAGAGCCTTTCAGTGAATTGTTTTTTTAAGAACCATTGAAACCACTCAACTGAAAGGTTCTTTAGGGAGCCAAATATGCTTCTTTTTTGGCATAGCTCCAAAGAACTCTTTTTTTGGCGCCTTTATTTTTAAGAGCATACCATAAAACCATCCTTCCATCTCACTCCCACAAGCTCAAGCCATGTACAGCGCTGAGAAACATCCTCCTCACCATGCTGTTATTTCCTTTCGCTGGAAAGCCGGGGGGATGCTGTCTCCTCCACGTGTCTGAGAGGGCTAAGGACAGCCTGGGCTTTTCCCCATCTGTCCTGAGGGACGGGCTTTGGGACAGATCTGGTGTCCAGCAGTGCAGTGTTTGGAAGCTGCCGAAACTGCTCTGGCAGCTGGAGCTCTGGAGGTCGCCGCAAGGGCAAGGCCCACGAAAACACTCGCAATTAGAGCCAGTGACTCACAGTGTCCACATAAATCAGATGGCATTGCACATCATAAACAGACTGTAAAAGTTTAAAGCACAGTTAATTGTTAGTAATAGCAGCAGGATTGATTTATTGGCTAGTACAAAGCAGAAAGATATGGGCGGGTGACCTCAGTGTCACGTCACTCTTATTACACAAGTGGTACGTTGCATATTTCAGCTTGAAAACAAGCAGATGTTTTGGAGGAGTTCTGTTTGAACAGTCATGATGATGTTTCCCATTTGCATTGCTTAATGGAAAGTGAGAGGGAATGGTTCAGGGCTTGTGTTCCCGTTTCTCCCTTGTTTTTGTTGAGCTGTTTGAAATGAGAAGAAGCAAAAGCAATAAAACGTGTCTCGTCAATAAATGAAAGTAAAGTTCTTTAATAATAAGGGAGGATTTGCTACTTAGTATCCAGTGTCGGGTTAGTTATTCAGGAAAGTAATCTATTAAAAAGGGCATTACATCGCATATTAGTTTAAATCTGTGTTACTCTTTAAAACCCAAGTTGTGGGTTCGGCCTTTAAGGCTGAAACTACAGGGGAAAACCCTAGTAGTGCTTTCAGTAAGTTAAAGAAACAGCCAAAGACAGTAATTATTCAAATGAAGTAAAAATGGAAGAACTGGCTGGGTAAGGTTGGCTTTTCTTCAGCCCAGGAATCTTTATTCATATTACTGTGATTAAAGCTTCTACAGATTGTTTGCTGAGTTTACTTCACCTCTCACACTCATGCTGCACTGCTCACATGCAGTCACATAGTCAGCTGACACAGATTAAATGCAAATATTACATACAAGAACCGCCAAAGGTAATCTACACCGAGGAAACGTGTTATTTAAGTGCATCATGCAACTCATATTTGTCTGTGAGATACATCAGAGTCACATAAGTAACTTGAGTCTTATTAAGTCAGTATCTGTAAGGAAAAAGTAATCACATTACTGTAGCAGTACAGTATTACGTGTCTTTCAACCCTCAGCATTATTAATATCCTGATACAGGCACACTGTTTGTGGTCAGGTACATTATCAGAAGACTGAACAGGACTCTGAAAAAGCTTTTTAATAAAATCCATAAACTCGTAATACAATTATAAATGGTATTAAACAAACAAACAAACAAATAAATGCAGACATACATACATACATACATATAGACATACATACATACATACATACATACATACATACAAAAATGTATGTCCATTTGTTCAAATGTTTCGGTAGTGACTTTTTGGCTAGTGACAATTTTAGCTAATTTTAAGCACAACCAGTACATGACTAGCAAACACAGCTTTGAACAGTTACACACATAATACACACTTTCATCAAAACACAAAAAAACTTTTACTTAATTCAAGAAAATATGTGTTTCCGTAGTCTTGAACTTCAAACTTCCTGCTCTAAAGTGTGAAATAAAAAGATGGAACAGCATTTTCAAAAATCAAGCTCATGATAAATCTAAAACTTCTACAATTAAAAAAAATAAATAAACAAATATAAGTATTCTTTTCAACTGTTAGGGTTTAGGGTTTGGGCCATAGACTTTTCAATAGAAAGTAGCTTAAAATGATGATTTTGTATATATTTAGCTTATTACTGTTTCTGTTAATGCCTTGCATTTAAGTAGATCATGACATAATCAGTGGAAGTGTGTAAGGTCTAAACACGTCATTGCTTTTTAAGCTATGAAACTGCAGTTTGAACTAATTTGGAGGAATGATCCATATATTATCATTTGATGAAAAGTTATTAATGTGGGTTTTGTGGAAAGACAGTGCATCATTTATGTTTACAATATTACTTTATATCAAAACAAACAGGGAAAAAGTCATAACAGCAGGTTCAATGCAGTCTATGCAGAATGTTAGATGAAAGGTAATTCATTTTCATATTGTAATTGACTAAATATGTAATTATGTAGTTATGTTTTAATAATAAATCAAAAACAGCACAAGTTTTATTCCAAAATGCTGTATATCTATGTGTAAACATTCTGGATATAACACGTTTTTGAAAAGTGCATTTTGCATTTTTGAAAAGAAACATAATTGCTTTTTTATTTTGCTGCTATAAATCATAACGCAGCATTGACATTTCCCTTCACTTGTACCAGTTAACTAGCATACGCTGAAAGTTGCAAAAGAGTCAAAAGAGTTATTGGCAACAGCCCCTCTGTGTCTTCTGTGTTATGGTAGGTGCGTTCAGTTCTGGTCCTTGAGGCCACAGTCCAGCACAGTATGATGATTTCCCTACTCTGGCGCACCTAATGAACCTGCTAATTAGCTGATGAGATAAATCAGGTGTGTTTGAACAGGAAACCCACCAAACTGTGCTGGACTGCGGCCCCGCAGGACCAGGGCTGAGCAACCCCGAGTTACGCTAATGCTAAGTGAGTTGCTGTTTCACTTCAGTTACAATACTTACTCGGTGATGTTTTTGCAATTACAGAGGCACAGACAAGCACGTCCCGCAGCGCCAGTTCTCATAGTTTAATTACAGTTTAACTTTTCAGTTTTCCTCTGATGATTGTAAGATGCTGCCAACCTAATTAAACACAGATGGCTTATTCTGAAAGGCTTCAGTGTGTGCGCGCGCGGCGTTGCTCGGGACTGTGCCAGAGCCGGAGCTTTGACGGAGCCAGATCATTAGGCATATTTAAAGTAATCCTGCATCTGATTGTATCACATAACGCTAATTGTGTCATCATGATTTATATACACATGCAAATGGGCCCGTGTCGCCTCTGTTACCATTGTAACACTTAATTTGGGTTTCATTAGCGTGAGGGGATGCTGATAGAAATTTATCTCCCAGTCAATCCGCTCAAGGATAAGCATATCTCTGACCTCAGAGAGAGCAAGATGAGCATCGGCAAGAGAATATCCAGCTTTATGCACAATCCGTTTGGTGGATGCTTCTTTTTAAGTGATTAGCGTACGTAAGGAAGGAGCACCAGCAGCGTTTTTTTCCACAAATGTCTTTGAAATGTAATGTTAGAAAATGTATCAAGGTCATATGTAAAACTCAGCCTTATTTCATTCTCACCAAACTGCTAAGTAAACTCCATATTCATGCGTCCTCGGTGTGTTGAATCCTAATCATCAGCACTAAGCATATGCAGTGTTTAGCTGATGAGAAAGCAGCTGTGACAGAGATTGAGTAGTGTTCTTTCCAGAGGGGCAGTGGTCTCTGAGCTTTTCTCACTCCGTGTCAGAGGCTCCCTGTGGGGGCATGTAGTCGCGGACCTCCGGGGGTGCTGGAGCCAGTGGGGCAGGAGGGACTACATTACCTTAAAGCAGCCTTACCCAAACAAGCTCTACTCTCAGCTTCTGTAGCGCTGCTGAAAACAGTCCACCCCAACTCACGGTGTATATACCCTGTAGGGAGTGAGCATTTCTGTTGGGACACATTAACCTCTTAAACCTCTTGAACTACAGGTTTATTATTCAGTTATTACAATTAGGACTCAACTTAGTGGCTACTGTAAATGATATGGTGACTACAGTTTGCCAATGAGGAATTGAAATGTGGGCGCACATACAGGCCCATGCAGTCTAAGGGGTTAATACAGATGTATGCAAATGTTTGGGCACCCCTGGTTAAACCGAATGTTTTGTTGAGTTCCAAACAGAGAGCACAGATTTTAAAACACAATTGCTGTTTATTTGCTGAATTTAACAAATTGAGGGAAAAATAAAACACAAAATGTGACCTTTGCAAACATTGTGACACATTTTACTTTTTATGCAACATTTTATCAGAAATTTGTAGCATATAAATAGAAATTGTGCTGTAAATATTGCAGTAAAATGACATATTTAAAGTTTGACCCATGTATTCGGATGTGTTTACTTATTTACTGGACCAGGGGTGCTAGAACCTGTGTTTTGTGACAGTTTGTGTGTCGGTATTCGTCTGATTCTAGATGGTTTTGCACACTCAATCAAGAATGGATGTAAATAATAAAAGAAAATCATCAAACTCTCTTAAAAAAAACTCTCCTAAAAATGCTCTTAGTAGAGGTGTTTAAACATGGTGATAGACCTGTGGACTGAGCTTATAGGAACTCTTCATTCAGTGCATTAGCTCTTGACTTGCAGAATTCAAGTAGGATGCCAAAAGCAAAGTTGTCTATTCAAGTCAGTGCTTACACAAGGCCTCTTTGTGGTTTCTTAAGCTTGTCAGACACATCAGGGCCGGTAAGAAAAAGTATATTGTTTCCAGCGCTTGGATTCCTTTCCTTCTGACATCTGCCACTCTGTAAAGATGATAAATTCTTGCCTCATTAGCCAGCGGTGTGGGATTACAGCCTGACAACACATTAATCACTCGCCTCTGTGGCAGGCCCCACTTGCAATAGGCATTGTTAACAAAACTTTTCTAATATGTCACTCTCCTCACTGACAGCCTGTAATCAATCATTCTGATTGACAGGCCTGATAGATTACACTATTTATGCTGTATGTAATGAAAGATAGCGTTTCCACCTACTGTCATTCCTGAGACGATGATAGCCCACCTCTGAAAAAGAACATGCGCGCTCTACGGAGGAGAAGAGAGAAAAGAGAGAAACAGCAAACAGCAGACAGACGCTGGCACGGCATTGTGAACTTTAAGCAGACAGTGTTCTGCTCCCTTAGTGGGTGTCTTTTTGTAGGAAGGCATTGTTTGGTAATGTGGTCTAGCTTTAAGGAAGTCTTCACAGCGACAGCTCTATTGTGATGTGGGCTGCTGTCACTGGCGGCTCAGTTTTAGGCAGGGGAAACCTAGACTTTGTCTACCTGCACATGCGCTTTATCTGGCCTTGTTGTGGAGCTGAAACTTTTGGCTTTTTGGCTTTTTCTTTAAGATTAAGGAGCACTTAGAGCATTGCATTTGTGGACAGTTTGGACTGGACCCCATGGTGTCTGACTTATATATACTGTATATACATCTATCTGTCTAGATATATATATATATATATATATATATATATATATAATTACAAATAAAACCTTATAACACACATACATTTATGTACTGGACTATATATATATATATATATATATATATTCATTAAAATCAGTCCAGTACATAAATGTATGTGTGTGTTATAAGTTTTTATTTGTAATCAGAAGTCTTTTTTTTATTACTATTTAAATTGTAAATCTGCACATACACACATGCATCCTGGTGAAAAGGCAGCAGAGGTGTCATCTAAAAAAGAAGAAGAGATTAAAAAAAAGGACTAGTCCATCATGCACCTGACAGCTAGTGAATCTGGTGCTTTTCTTGTGAGACAGCGAGCTGTCAGGAAATTAGTTAACTGGAGCATATTGTGGAGAGGCAGGTAATTTACCCTCATTGATGGCATCACATAATGGCCTGCAGGAGTCAGCTTCCTGACCTGCCACTGCTTTGTGTATAATGCAGAATTTAGTGGCATGCTCAATGCATCTTGTCAGCTGCAGGATTGGATTCTCAGCCCACTGTATCTCAGCTTGCAACATATTGGTCAATTATTTCTGAGGCTGTCAACACTGGGAGACACTGTTATTTTGTGTGTGTTAACTTTGCATCATTAAGACACCATGCGACAGGGAGAGGCCCTCTTGAGCGTTATTTATTTTGATTCAAGCGAGAATAACCTTCACATTCTTTTGACCCCCTGTTATGTTAAGATAGCGGGGTGGTGGTGGTGGGGGGAAGGGGCAAAAAATCTGTTGACAGGATGAGATTCAAATTTAAGAAATTCTTTTAATCTAACTGTTAAGTGTAATGCCCCAAACATAAGCATGCATTTATTTAGACAGATTTTTGTTGTGCGAGTGGCAGCACGTCCCCCAGCATTGTCCCATCCGTATATAGCGGGGCATTACGGCATGTCAGAATGAATGTAGATGTAGCTAAAAATGTAAAACGCTCAGTCACTTTCAGTGCTTCGTCTGCAGCATGCACACCCTCCATTTCCTCCTGTCGCAGAATTGCATTAGTCAATTAATATTTCACCGCTTATGGGACAAGGGATCGAATGGACTGTTTAGCAGTGTGACAGTGCTGACTTTTATTTGCAATGAATCCATTGGCTATTAACAGATGCAGCAGTAAATAAACAGGCTGCCGGTGTCTGGAGAGAGTGAAGGGCCGTTGAGAGTCTGCTGCAGTCATACTAAAGGCTCAGGCCGGAGAGAACGGCTTAGCTGTGGATGTTTAAGTGACAGAACTGGGAATGATTAATGAGAAACCTGAGCGAGTAAAGCCACATCACTGTGTGGGGCATGATTAGCACTTGACGTGGACTGTAATAACATCTCTCCATGTCTGTTTACCTTCACACTCTTTTTTTATTTTTTCCTCAGGAGTTGTGCGGATGTATAATGTATGTGTGATACGGCTGGCGGAGGGTCACACCGGGGAAGCCTGCCCTAACAGGTAGAGCTGACACCTCAGCCTAGGGCGGTAGGCCCACAGGAGGGACAGAGGGGCTGGGTTTCAGATCAGTTTGACTTCTCCATCTGAGAACAAACAGGCAGGGCCCACAGGAGATTAACTGGACCAGAGCATTGCATTAAAGCTTTATGTCCTCTCTGCCTGTAGCCTGACAACTCATTAACAGGCTGACATCATGGTCTGTAGTGCTAATCAAGAGAGGGCTGTATGGTATCACTGTGTGTAATCTAAACTGCATTTTGGTTAACATTTGTGAGGGAAATGTTTGAAGTCATGGTTATGGCCCTATGTGGTAAAATTTGACATCAATTATTATTTTGTACCACTTTTTTATCTGTTCCTATAGCAATAGAGATATTGAAACCTATGGTATTGGCCCGGCTCAATCATTTTTCTCTAAAAACTACTGAGCTTTAAAGTAAAAAAAATATTTGCACTCAAATTACTCATGCTCAGAAAGTACTGAAATGCTCTACTAACTTCCAGGAACAAATATACAGCCAACAACTCAACATCACACAGTGTGAGTCTGGAAACTGTAGGCTGGATTTGTTACAGGGCTGGATCGGAATCATTTTGTTCTCTCTCCCATATTCAATCCACAGCAATATGATCAATGCTCTGTCTAAGACAAAAGAGTGGGTACTCAACTTTCACTTGTTATGCGTACAGCATAGTAGTCAATGTTGCCCTCACTGGAGTTGCATGGATGTGAATGTAAACCTTTTATATTCTCATAATAAAGACAGTTTCTTAAAATACAACCCAAACCGGACTCATCTGTGTATTTGGATTACACCATCCAGTGTTACAGACCAACACAGTCACATTGAACAGCATAGAACTGATTTTGCATGCTGGCTTTTAAAAGCTTACCAAGATAGATGCTAATGTACATACAGTATGCAACATAAAATTCATTGTGGGACTCACAGGTATGTGACGCTACAGAAAGCTTTAATGTGACACAGCGCAACATTCAAGATGGAAATTAATTTGAATCTGGCGTTCGGACTTGTTTTTGTTATGTACTTGTATATGTAAACTGTAATACAGTAATACCATTATATACAATATGCATGCATTATAAAAGTAATGTATAATTTGAAATGTAAAGGGTTTGTGCAGTATCTGACAGTGTTTTAGTGTACATTGGACTTAGGGTACATTTGTACTAGGTAGGATACGTTGTCTGAGTGGACAACAGTGCAGTTTTGTAAGTCCCTCTGGCATAAATACTTACGAAAACAGCAATGACTCAGTTTCTAAGAGGTAAAAGTGATTGAAAGGATGTGTGCTTGAGGAAAACTTAATTTAAGCTGTAGGTGTCATTTTGCTTCTATCTGTTCCTTTAAACATCATCTCAGGTGCAAGCGTGTTTTGGGGTTGCAGGGGTTGAACCCCCTCTCATTATTCAAACTGCATTCCTAATTCAGCAGCTCTTCATGCTGGGCTGAATGAGAGAGAGAGAAAGGCTCGTTCTCCCCATTCAGAGTATGAAAAGCTAGAGGCTCATAGCCGTCAGAACACAGGCCTCCTGCTAGCCCCAGTGCCTCCAGGGTCACCCACAGGCCAGCTGGGTCAAGTGACACTCACACTCTGTTCATCCCTCACTTGGCAGAAGGAAAGAAAGACAGGCTGAATCTCTCTGTTGCAATGCTGATAAACAACAGTTGCAGCCTTTGCTGCAGGTTTTCTAGCATTAGCTGGGCTAGCTTAGCCTGTGTAAGGCTGTGGGCCTCAGGCTTTATGGGGAAACTTTGTGTGCTGGATGCCATTTAGGCTGGTTTATATTTAGATTGGACTCGGGCATGCATACTTTGTGTCATTGCTTGGATTTCTTCATAGCGGTGAGGTAATAAATCGCTGCTGTTGGACATCTGTAACCAGAGAGGAAGGTTTACCTTGTTAACCGATGGAATGAGGTTCATCTTGTTTTTTAATTAACTGTACACCGCCTAGGTGCTGCAGACGGTCGTGACTTCTGACATTAGTGGATGGCTATTAATATCCAGCATGTGACCTTCGCAAAGCTGGCACCGGGCAGGAAGTTGACAGATTCATGGCTCCTCTGCCCTGAATAAGGTTGTCACATATTTAAGCGCTTGAAATGGGTCCAGAGTGCCATAAACCACCGACATTTTAATTCGGGGCTGGACTGGAAGGGGGAATTTTAGCCATATAAATGTTGGCTCTTGAATAATACAGGCATGGGCTAATAGCCGAGATTAAAGCATTACTAGAACGAATTCAGCTGTGTTAATATTCAACATTAGCCAGTCCAGAAGTTTCATTCTGTCTAAGACATTGTTTCTGACAGATGTGAAGGCATGAGGTGAAATGATGACACTTCCTTTTTCCTGTATTTTTTTTGTTTTGTTTTGTTTCTTTTCCTTCATCCGATAGTGTAAGGTTCTCTTTGTGTCCAGTGTGTTGTTATCTGTTGCCTCTGCCCAAACACAGGACAGCTTTTGTCTTGTGCAGGATGTGCTTTCTCAGTGTCCGCCCATGCAGGGTGTTGCATTTGATCAGTGGGCTCAGGACGCTGGGCTGGGAGCAGGGGGGGCACGGCAACACCACTGTGTTTTTTGACAGAAAGGAGGATGAGAGGGTAGAGTGTGCTTTTTCTCTGAAGCAGGTGTTACTCTCCTCTCCTGCTTCGGCCAGACAGGGCCGGGCTCCAGATCAGCCGCTGCCAGCAAGCCACTGAAATGCAAACTGGCAACTGGCTGACCTGGAAAGAACAGCCCGTTCTAGAAGCTTCTTTTTCTCTCCCCGCCGAAGAAAAGTCACAACTGTAACCGTGAGCCGTGACACGGGCTAAAATATTATTTCACCGGAATATCACCTGATATTGGCATGGGGACACGGTAGGCAGCTGGTAGCACAAAAGACATCGCATCCACCCTGTTTGTCTGCCAACTGGCAGCATCAATCAGCAAGCTTGTTTGAGGTAACGTGATAAGCACTACGGCCCCCACTTTCATCACACCTCAGCCCAAAGCACAGGGGACCTGGCCCTTTTCTCCCCCCGTAAAGCAATCCACAGCCGGCGCATCAGATAGCTTTACTATATCCTGTCATAACTCATCGGATTTCCAGACAACTGAGAGCCTTTGTCATCTGCATTCCAGACAGCTCTCCGAATCGCTCTTTTCTTTGGGCGCTGAAAGATAATGCGTCGTCTCGGTAGATTTATTCTGACGATTCACCGAAGGTTCCTAAATGGTTCTTGACTTGGGCAAACAGTTTTAAGAAAAAACTTTTAACTGATGTGGAACATTTGCATTATGTACACTTTTGCATGTACGACTCATTTCTAAAAATTAGGGATCCAGCCATATTGCTTTTGCCCTTCGGTTACCATTACCAATACCTGATCCTTAAATTTCTTGCGATACGAAGTACCGATACTTAACTTTGTTCAATGATATATTACCAGTATGCTATATTTTACAGTATAATATAAATTCAAAAGAAGCATTTTTAAAGGGGACCTATTATGCTTTTCCGTTTTTCCCTTTTCTTTAGTGTTATGTGGCTTGTTGCTGCACATGTGAACAGTCTGAAACATGATGTCCAAAGCCCACATCCCTGAGGAAGAAACTCTCCTGAACTGCCTGAAACATCTATTTGGAATTCCAGCTCTTTTCCCTGTTACAGGCTGATGTCATCTCGTAACACAACCTTATTACCAGCATACTGACCAACTTGGGACAGCCTCTAACATTGTGACTGCTTTCAACCGATTGACCAGTCAGAACAGAGTGGGCAGGCTGACCAGTCAGTGCACACTGGGCTCATCGGGAGATGGGGCACAGGAGCTTTAACAAAGCATTATAGACAGAGAGTGAATACAGATATGCGGTATGAGAATAATAATGTGTTTTGTAAATCTATTATAACAAGGTCTAACATCTGCTCAGGTTGTAACTGACTACATGTTTTGAGGTGTATTATTGACCCAGCCATTTGGGTAAAGGGTTTCCGCTACACTGTTTTTACACTGTAAACTGTGTGACATGGCTTTGATGTACAGTGGTACCTTAGGAAGAATTCCAACTTACTACCATTGCCTTCCCTTGAAATACTGGCGCTACAAGTTTTGCCATGAGCATTTTTACTGCTGCTTTTCAACCCACATGGCTGATGTGGTGCTCCATATTCCATATTCCTGCAAAGTTTCATTCCTGCTATCAGGACAAAGCCTTGTATCTCCAAAATGGTAACAGGAGAAAAAAAAACTAACTTTCTATTAATGTAAGTCAATGGAACCAGACTTTTTGTAATTTTGTAATTTTGGGACATTTCTTTTGGTCCATCCATCATGAAATTTACCTACAATATAAAAGACAACAGGTTTTTTCAAATGTTGTCAAACTGAAAATGTCAAAATAGAGATATGAGGTTTTGATCCGACAACAGCGCTGTACTGGTATACATGCATGCATCATTTAGTAGGGTGTGCATGTCGGAAATTGGTCCATAATATCAGTATTCTCTACTGCTGATGCTGAGACTGTGTAGGAGTGCCAGTGTCAGTGCTGATACTGATACAGTATCCGTATTGGTGCAAGCCTAATAAAAACAATTCTTTAAAGAAAGATCCATATATAATGTTCTTTAGGTAACCACAAGTGGTTATTCTGTGACATTGCCCTGCAATGAACTTGTGATATCAGTGATGATAAAAGCACTTACACTACCTAGTACCTTCTGAAAAAGAAGGCCTGCTATGGACTAGATACGAGCTCTGATCATGAAAAAAGTCCTTCATGACTTTCATCAGTTGTGAGCATTTTTTATTATTTTATTTTATTTTTTTTGGTCACGCTGCGTGTCATGAATGTCATGGCTGGCTGACACCTGTCTTGTGTGTGGGGTTGGTTGGAGCTCTCTGCGTGTCTGTCAGATAGTTGAGAGGCTGTTTGTTTCCAGGCCGCTGTTGGGCCAGACGCCTCTCCGGCGCTGCAGGCCGCGGCCGGGCTTTGTGCTCATCATACCAGACATGACAGGCCTCCTTCTCTTTGGTGTTGAGAGTGAGTGCTCTCTGCGGCCCTGTGGGGAACCCAGTCAAAATGGCGGCTGCTCTTTTTTTTTTTTTTTTATCCGCTTTCTCTTGAACTGCACATCAGAGAGAGGATCAATATTGTGTGTTCTAATATGAGCTAGTTGCTTCTGCAGTAACTGAAGGCGTAACTTGTTGTTTACATGTACCTCATAGCCTGTGGATAATTGTTTGACTTTCATGTTTGTAGCACTGAGCAGTTTATACATTCCTTTTAACAGCTTATCGGCTAACTGAAGTAAGTATGTTATAATAATGGCAATACATTGGCTCACTCTGTAAAGACACTGCATAGCAACAGAGAGGGGAAGTGAGGCAGCACTCGGGTCTGAATCGCAGTTGTAGCTTATCTAAGCAACGTGACTTCAGAAACAGGCATTTGGAGAATTGCATGGCAGTTTCAAGCTCTTTGGAGTTCTGATGATAGTTGAATGCAATTGATCATTTCAAAATACTTTGTATAGGTCTAAAAATATAATGCATTTGAATGTTTCTGTGTCTCTATAACTTTATTAGATTGCTGTAAGCTATATTTTCTGGTGCTGGTACAATGATGGGCCATTAACAATTTTAGACTCATTCAGTTATGAATCTTAAAACTTACTGAGTATCTACTTTCCAACTAATATGCCAATAAAGCAGTTATAAGAGGGAGAAAGTGTGGGTTCGCATACAAACCCTTAGGGTTTAATGGGTTAACAAGCCTTTCCGTAAGCAGGATGTATCTGTTCAGGGTTTTTGACTATACTGAACAATATATGTTGAAATGGATGCTTCTGACTGGCTGGCCTTCCATTAGTATCACTACCTTAAGGCATCTGCTCATCTGTCTCACGTGGAGAGATATACCGGTGGTTTCATATTCTAACTCAAGATTAATGTGCTTTTTTACAGCCTGCTGGGAGCTGCAATCATACGTGTCACTATAACATAATATCTAGGCTCTAAAGACATGACTATTCATTTTAATGGCCCTTTCGTCTCACAATTGAGCATTATAATGCACGCTACTCGTCTCACAGCTCGCCCATTATTCACGATGATGTCGAATCATCAAAATGCACGCTCCATTGTCAGTTCATACCCAGCAGGCCCTGCTGTTAATCAACTTTTAGGATTTTCACCCAGTGCCTAGGAGATCATTCAGTGTACAGCAAATCTTTCTACTTGCTTTTCTTCATCACTGAGGATCAATAGTGCTGTTGTGTATGCATCTTTAGAGAACCTCTTTCTGGTTTGAAGCACCTTGACAGTCTGAGGAGGTAGATGTGCTTCTCAACCCAAATCAGAGATGGACTGGAGTTGTAGTGGGCTGGTCTAGACAAAAGTCATGATGAGTTTTTATGTACACAATGAACCTGTATAACCAAAAATGTGTATGGTCAAATTTAATTATGCAATTCACTAACTGTTATTCATCATCCTCTTTGGCATATCTGTATGATCAAACTCACGTCTGGTAGCAGTGTGTGTAAATACTTTAATAACTTGAAAAAAATTGCTTGATTTGTAGTAAAATCATAAAACTATTGCTAGTATAGTCTGCAGTGTAAATTATAAAATAGAAAATAACAACACTAAACAATAATACACATATGTGCACATGACAATTTGGTCCAAAAGTGGATGTCATTATTTTATATGCACATTGACATATACAATGTCAATAAACTACTGACAGTGCATAAACACCATATATAAAATACATGCTAGTGCAGAAACATACACATCTCTCTCGCTTGTCTTCAGTTAAAAAACGAGTAATTCACTCTTTCACCAGTCTCTTGGAAGGAAAAAAATAATAAAGTTTTCTGATTTTCAAACATGCTAACCCAGGCACAGTTACAGTTGTTAAATTATGAAAGACCAGTTGGGTGAACCTGTTTGCCACAGCACCACCCTGAGAGGGACCATTATAACACTTCAAGTTAATTAGCCTACTGTGAGTAAAGCAGCCTAATCAATGATAGCATAACTTTCTAATAAGTTTATTTTCAGGGATCCCCCGGAATTTAGGATTTAGCACCTTGACTGTAGCTGCTTTAAGGGATTTAAGTAATTTACACCTGGAGAGAATCTAGTCATCTCTTTAGAATGATAACTAAAGTAAAAATTAGGCAACATATTCAGTTATCATTTCTAATAATCTCCACATAGTCTTTTTTAGAGCTGGGCATAAACCTTATCAAACACAGAGACCTCTGAAGGAGCAATAAGTCTCCATTCACCCTGATGTTCAGGACAAAGTATATATTCTATATTAAAAAATACAAATCAACACAAGAAACAGTAAAACAGACCACAGGTGATCTCAGAGCACTCCCTTCAATAATGCAACAGGTCTACTGAAGTGTGATAGATGAGAAGATGTGCTTCCTCAAAGCTGACAGCTTGAAATGGCCACATTGAGAGGAAAATCCCTCACTTTTGTATATAGACGCAGGTTTTTCTCACGTATGCTGTCAAAACCTTCATTTGAATCATTCAGACTGATCTTTTATAACCATTTCCCAAAATGACATTCCACAGGAATGATATTATTTAAATCATATTTTATCTTATGAATAAATGGTAAGGTTTCAAAATGACATCTTTCTGTAAATGTTGGTAGAAAAATAGTAAACATTCTATAACATATCATAAAAATGTTAGTTCATAATAAATGAGCATGGAAAAAAGACTGACTTTCTGACACTTAACAGCGAATATAAATGATTTTAACAGAAACATCTTTGACATTAGACAGTGCTTTGAGAAACTCCAACACTCCAGCCTGACAGATGTTTATCTATACCGTCTCTCACATCTTGTCACCTTTTTTCTTTAACATGTCAAAAGCTCCTTTTTCCAGCCATTAAATATCCCTGACTGTTCAGTGACCTTATAATGCTGGCTGCATTTTCGAACCTTGTTTATGTTCAAATAAACAAATCTTTAGCTCAATAATATGCTTAGAGCTGCTTACACTAACCACCGCCCCCCTCTTCTCTCTCTTTGACAAAACGCACATTATTTTTCTTTGAGTTATTGTTAGGGTTGTGGGAGCCATCACTGGCCGGCACAAATATTTTTCTATTCGATAATCCACTAATGGTTCTCTTTGTACTTTATCCAAATGTAGAAGGTTTTTTTTGGAGGGTCGGCTGTGCATGACCAGTGTGGGAGCAGGCTGATTAGACTGAGCTGCTGATGGCTGTGAGCTCATGACTTGTTGTTTATCAGTTATCTCAACCACAGGTTTTCAGCCCTGGTCATGTAGTAAGCCCTGCCCTTTGTACTACATGACCAGTGTTTTCCTTAGTGATATCCCATTCCAACCATTCCAAAAAGAGGGTACTGATTATCATAAGCACCATCTATTTTCGGTCATTTATTAATATTTTAGCATTCTATTTTTGCCACTTTTGTAGAACTGACATAAACAACGCTGTCTATGACATGCAGCAGTGAGGCACATTCACAGAAGTTGTAAAGTGATATGTCTGCAGTGTAGAATAGCCTTCAACTGGAAAACGGAAACAGCCAAACAGCATTTTGTAACATCCACACTCTTAAACTAGTCAGTTTTAATCAGTAAAGTAAAAAAAATAAATAAATAAAATAAATGGAATTAGCATATTCAAGACACTATGACATTGTTGTAACCAAGGTGCAAATTAACCTTTTGGACCCCTCTGAATGTCTAAATATTAAAATTCTGGGGATTGTCTAAAAACATACTGGATATTATGCTATAACTGAAGAAAAAAATAGACTCTCAAATACAAATTCAGGGAAAGGTCATTGTTTAGCTCCCTTGCCCACCAATCAGTGAGTTTCTGTCTTTGGTATTCTTAACTAACTAGAGATGTAGCAGTTCACCCATTTGGTCCTTCATAGTCTAGTAACCAAAATACCTCTGAACTTATAATATGAACTTATAATATGCTGTAGTATATTTATAAATCTGAAAACTTTCATTATTTCCTTGAGATATTGGTGGAAACAGTAAATTGTTACTCATTTCTCAGAAGTTTTAAATTAATTTGTGGATGACCCCATTACCAGACTAGAAAAGAGCATTTCCAAAGGAAGAACCATTGAACCAAATATTTGGTTACCATTGAATGCATCATCAGCTCTACTACGACAACTGCATTAGCAGCCATCCAAAGCTGAAGTAGCTAGGCAACATGGGACCACCCTGGGCACTGTGGATAGGGCTGCCTGCCACTCCAGGCAAGTGTGCTCACAGCCCTCTAGTATGTGCGTTCTCTATTGTGTGTATGTGGGTGTTGCACTACATGGATGGGTTAAATGTGGTGGTCAAATTTCAGTGTTTGCAAGTACAAATGGCAAAAATGGTTCTAAATTGTAAATACCATACCATGAACTATGCACATACCAAAGAGGATTTTGCTTTAGCATGTTAATGAGGGACATGTTAATAAAACCAGAAAGCAGGGGTTCATAAACCAATTGAATCAATTGAAACAAATACAAAACACTGTTGATTTTACTTTATGAATTACTTTTTATTTCTCATTCCAAATTTGATGCCTGCAATTTCAACATCACTTTTTGCTCTTCATAGTGCACGGTATGTTTACAATGGGTGACAGGTCTGGACTGCAGGCAAGCAAGTCTTACACTCACTTTCTGTCTATCCAGTCTAACTACATAGCCATTCTGTTGTTACACAGGTGCTGTCATGTTGTAATAACCATAGAAGTTCCTGAAAACAGTAAACAGCATATGTTGCTCTAAAATTCATAAACTGTATATGTTTCAGCATTAATAGTGCCTTCATTGATGTGCAAGTTACCCATACACCCGCTAATACACCCTCATTACCACAGCAGACCCTGGATTTTTTATGCTGGTAACAGTCTGAACAGTCTTTTTTCCTCCTTGGCCAAGAGAACATGACTTCCAGTATTTCTGTAAATAACCTGAACGGTTGATTCATCAGACCACACAGTTCCACTGTGCATAGTACAGTCATAACTTGTATTTGTGCATCCTGAAAAGAACTTTACTGAAGTATATCCAAACCCACATGGTGATATCTATCACCAAAGGATGCTGGTTTTCAATGCAGTTCACCTAAGGGCCTTAATACACCAAAATTCTTAAGCTGTTGTTATCAGTGTTAAATCAGTGGAATTGGCGGAAAACAAACCAGACTGATATATGCTCGCATTGTTTGTGTTCTGACACCTGCATTTTAACTCTTTCTCACTCACTCTCACTCATCTTATAAACTGCTTTATCCTTCTGGGTTGTGGGGGGTGCTGGAGCTGGATCCCAACATTCATTGGGCAAAAGGCAGGAAACACACTGGACAGGCTGCCAATCCATCACAGGGCGAACACACAGACACACTCATACCTCGGGTGCAATTGGGCATCTACAATTCACCTGACAGAATATCTGACCCGGTATTGAACCCAAGCCAATCTTGCTGTGAGGCAACAGCGCTACCCACTGCACCATCGTGCCACCCGTATTTAAAGAACCATCCACTGAAAGGTTCTTTATGATACCAAAGGCAGTCCTTCTTTGACTCCAAGTCCTTCTTTCACTCCAAAGAAACTTTTTGACGCTTTAATTTTAGGAGTGTAAGAAGGGCTTGCTAATTAACTCATGAATAAGGTGTGCTAGAGCAGAGAACATGCTCCAGGACCATGATTAGTAAGTGCTGTAACCTAGACATTCCCTCATTGATCTTGTTTTCTCTTTAAGTCATCACCACTCCAACCATCATTAAACACCGAAAGGTGCCGCTTAATGAATACGGCACCTGCATCATTGCTTATGGGCCATAACAATTCCCCTCAGGGCTGCGATGGAGCAGACGTGTTGGAGGGCACCTGTGTTGTTGTTGTGTGTGGTGTCATGTCACCCGCTCTCAGCCAGTGTCGATAGACTCCCGCCTCCAGGCTTGCACCATGCGGCTCGTGACCTCAGCACATTTCTGAAGCGGCGTGTCACAACTCAGCCGCGGCACTGTGGGCACACACGCTCTGTGATCCTTCACTCAGCCACATAGCCGGAGAGGCCATGGCAGCTGAGGGGTTACATTCACACTGTATATCTTTAAAAAGAGAGATGGAGGAAGAGAGAGAGAGAGAGAGAGAGACGAAGAGAGAAGATAAGAGCAGGATGAAATAGGCCGGCTCATTCTTCAGCACGCCGCTGTGTAAACATCTGTGTTTTACCTGTCATTTCCCCTGAGAGCTGTCTCATTACCTTTATCTCAGCGCTCAGCGTTCAGCATGAAATTTGATCCTGCCCTTCTTCCTGCTCTACATGCATGCCATTTTGTCAAACAAGCTCAACGTTCTTCAAAGGATGAGGCGGAGGGCTTTTGTTAAGCGTGACACTCAGAGATGCAGTGGACCGCGCTTTAAGGCAGGGTGGAATATTTGCTGCTGTGGTGGTTGAAGTATGCCCTAGGTGTGAACGCTCACGGTGACTGTTGTCTTCTTCTACAGTGTTGTTTACACACTCATTAGCAGGCTTTGGCTTTCAGTGGGCTCTCGTCCAGGAATATCACGTCGTTATCACGTTATCATGTAGGTCCATGACCGAGGCTGGGACAACAAGAAAGAACCTGCTTTTCAGTTTCTACTCCAACAGACATGAGAGTGGAAAACTACCCTTGAGCTAAGACACTGCCATAAACAAGATACCAAATAAGAATTGAGACTAGCATAAGTGCAGTTAAGACATTTCGTTGCTAGATAAGTGTCCATGTCAGTCTTTCACAAAGAGATGTGTCTTCATTCATTGTTTGAAGACAGCTAGGGACTATATGGAGTGGAGTTTTGTTCCACCGCTTTGGTGCCAGGACAGAGAACAATCTTGATAATTGTCTTCCTTGCATCCTGAAGAATGGTGGGTCAAGTCGAGCTGCGCTTGAGGCTCAAAAGGCATGAGGTGTGAATCACATTTTGACCAATGCTGGTCCCTTTTTCTGGCTTTGTAGGCAAGCACCAGGGTTTTAAATCTGATGAGGTCAGTTACAAGAAGCCAGAGAGGGGAACAAAGCAATGGAGTGTTATGAGTAAACCAAGGAGGGCTGAAGACAAGTCGTGCTGCTGCATTCTGGATCAGTTGCAAAAACCCAGTGGTCTACATAAGAAGACCAGCCACAAGCAATTTGCTGTAGTCAAACCTTAACATCATTAGGGACTGAACATGTGGCTAAATGACCACTGTAGAAGGAAAGGTTTAGATTCTCTGGATGTTGACTGGGTCAGGATTGCAATGTAAGCCAAAAGCAAGCCAAGCCAATAGTATTTCTATATGTATTAACATTTCACATTACAAACCTCTCGTTATTCTCACACATCATGCATGTCAAACAGCATCCAAAAATATTTATGAAGATCAATGAAGATCTACACACTGGTGGATGTGCTGATCAGTATCTAAATCACAATTATAAATATTAACACTATCTATCAGTACATCTTGGAATTGTAACAGTGTTTACATACAACTTCAGTGCTTTTTATTAATAAAATCTGATTCTTTAAACATTGGCTTTATATAGTCACTGTTGGAACAAACAAAGTACTCTACAACAGTAACTTGCATAAATGGTAACTGCACCATGTAGAGCTGTTGTTTAAATCACAGACTAAGTGTGTATCCAAAGAGTATGCTGGGTGGCCTGCTGCTGGCCTTTGTGCAGTGGTACCTGCTGGTTTTGACTGTCATTATTGTGGGATTTTGTCTGAGCATACGAACAGAAGCCACGCCCCCCAGGTGCGGCTTAAATACAGAATGCATACTTTACTCAAGGCCACAGAGGCTGTTGTTCTTGTTGTTCTTTTAAAGAGGCTGTTAAATACGGATCAGCTGCTGACGGCACTTTCACCGCCCTTTCTGTCTCTGTCTGTCTGTCTCTCTCTCTCCCTTCCTCATCCCCCTTCCTGTCTAAGAATGGGCTGTGCCTCCGGGGGCCACATCACTTACCTGCTGACACGCAGGACATGATTGATGAGCAGCCTCGGGCGCTGGAGTCGACTTTGTCAGCTGCTCATAATTTATACATCTTATCTCTGTCAGAAGAAAAGAGAGAGCGTGGCGTATGGAAATGAAAACACGGGTCTTGTTTAGGCTTCCAGTAGCAATGCAGCTCAGAGAGGAAAATCCGATTGCTATCTGGCTACTCTCTCATCAGGACGGCTGTGGCCTGACCCTGGCTCGCCCTGGCTTTTCTCTGGTCTCTAGAAGGCCCCGGGTCCCAGATGCTTAAAGTTTGACCTTCTTCCAAAAACGAACAGAGCCCCTGTAATTATGCATCTATGTGTTTGGTGTTTCAGACACATTAGACAGTTTAGAAGGGCTCTGTTTTCTGTCAACAACTGATAATCCAAGTCCTTTTCATCAGCGTATATCTCAGAGCTCATCTCTGTCTACCTTTCTGTTGGCGCTCAGTGAAGATGGTAACATAATTATGTAAGGAATCTATGTGCTGTTCTATTATTGCCATGGACTTAGTGTACCGCTTGATCGTTTTGGCTGGGGTGAGTCTATAAGAGCATGTGTACAAGGTTAATATTAAACAAGTGCGTTAAACTAGGCGTAATGTCCATCATGATGAATCGTCTCACCAACTTTTTAATTTCCATTTTGATCCGAACATCCATCACATATGTCAGATCAGTCGCCCGTGGCTCAGCTTGTCATCTGTGATGACAGACAAGAGACGCGTCAATGTAATCTCAGCTAGGCACGCTTCCAGAAGAAAACAGTTCCACATACAGATACACATAAGACAGAGCTGACAAGTCTATAGATGTACACAGTATAATGTGACAGGTAACAATTTAAGTAATGGAAAAATGTAATGGAAATTTCTCAGAGGTATGTTCCCATCAAGGCCAATATGTGTTTCAGTTGCCCACTAAAAAGACTGACTAATTAATCTTATGGCTGTAGAGCTCAGCTTTTGCTAAAACTCTGCATAATGGAGATGTAACAAAAGTAATTCCCAGTGGACTGATGTGAAGTGGCTTATTGCAGAAAACCATTGGTGATGATAGGAACCAGGGGTTGTAATGTAGGGGTGAGAGATATGGCAATAATACAGCATTATATCATGATACATTTGTTAAGATACACAATATGCATCACAATATTAAGTTTTGATGAGATTAATGAGTTGAAACAACCAAAACGAGACCTACAGTGCTGCATATAAAAATTGAATAATTATTATTTTTATTCATTCATCCATCATTCATTCAGTCATCCATCATCTGAACAGTTTATCCTACTGGGTCGTTTGAAGGGTGCTAGAGCCTATCCCAGCATTCATTGGGCGGAAGGCAGGAAACATATATACAAAATTTTATTCAGTGTCTTCTAAACAGCACTGGAATGAGTCCAACTAAACTATGCTAACTAGGCTAACTATGCTTACTCAGTAATGAAACGTGTACTTAGTCATTATTCTTTATCTGTTCGATACCCATAATAAGCAGATTTTAAATACTTTAACATGATAAAATATCAGCCCTGTAGTTTGCATGTTTTCCCCAGGTGGGAGGTGGGAGAGCTCCAGTTTCCTCCCACAGTCCATGCTGTAATGCTGTAAGGTGAATTGGAGACACTAAATTTCACCTTATGTGTGAATGTGTGTGTGTTATATGCATAATGGGACAATAAAGCAAACAAGTACCCTTTTTTTCACAAACTTGCCTTTTTATTTGCAAGCGGCCAATATGCAGCAGATGTAACAATTATGTGTAACTGTGTAAGTGTACGAGCTATCACCACCACTGTGAATAGTCTCTAATTGATTCACAGACTTGGTAAGATTCTTTAGAACAGAGCATTTCACATCAAACCACTCTGAATGACTGTTTACACCTTAACAGTTAAATCATGCAGACGTTCTGAGAAGAACTGTGGAATTCCCCGTTAAGATGTAATTGTACAGTTGGGATCAGTAAGATTTAAGTGCACTAGAAGTATTATGAATTAAAAGGCATTGAAACAGTTGAATAATGTGTCACCTCGCTTCTTCACCATAGAAAACTGTACACCTCTCAAAATAATATTGGAAAAGTTTGTGGAAATAAATTTGACTTCTGTGAAATATGTGAAACGTACTTCAGTTAAGAATGATCCATTTTAGCGTACGCTCAGTTGGATACAGCTCGACCCTTCTGTTAATGGCTGTAGAAGAGGGCTTGTCAGCTTTAAACCGAGATGACTTCTCTTGTCTTGTTTGCTGACTGTTTGACTGTGTGTAGCTGAATTTGAAAAGAGAGTTTAAAACACTAAACTTGTAATCATTCTTCTTTTTTTACTGTTGTTACAGGGCTTTGTTCTTCAATATTAGGCTGTAGTGTTTTTTAAAGAACAACCATGTTTCGGTTAGCGCTGCGCAGCTAACAAAACAACTCTGATTCCGTAACCCCTTCCCGCTATTGATCTTTAGTCGTAGATAAAAGAACTTTCCTAAAATCATGCATTTTTCATTGCAGTATCAATGGGTTCAGTTGAAGTCTTTGCATTCGGCACTAAGGTTTGCTTAAAGCTATACTTAGGAATGCTGTCTGTTTTGCTCTATTGATTCAGTGGTTTTGTTTCTTGGATATTGAAGACACCAGTCCCCTGACATCACTTTGCTTTGCCTTTGATCAAAATGTTGGCTCTGAGCTACGGTGAAGAATCAAGTAAATTAGGCTAATTATGCAGTGGGGAGATACAGGAGTTTATTGTGGCTGCTGTTGAATATTAAAACTAGATGAGAGCTCACTCCCGTGTTGGAGAAGTATGTTTAGCGTTCTGAACTGAGGATGCTGTTTGAGGTGATTGTTTTCAGCAGCGAAACTTTCTTTTAGATAGTACCAATAAAGTCATTAACACAGAGTCACTTATGAGAAATAATGTTGGGAATGTTTACATGTTAATACGTGATTAACGTTACGCTTGCTGCTCAAGAAGAGCTTTTTTGTCAGTAGAACCGTACAAAGGCTTTTTAACTCGTTGTTCTGTAACTCTTCTGCAAGAAGCTGTTGATATTGAGCGACCTAGTTAAGGAAGTTTCATCAGACATGCTGCCTTCACTCCTGTCCTGATCAGAGGCACTGCTCCTTTACTGCTAAACTGTTTCATCTCAGCGTATAACTTAACTATGCTAATGATAAACTGGCAGTGTTTTGACGCAAGTTGGTGATAAATAGGTTCAGTCCTGTTTTTGATGTGAACACTGGCTCTTGTGCCAGTACCTGATGCAGACAACATAGTGTCCGGTTTCTACAGTGGAACCCACAGTGATGTCTGGATCTTATGAGATATTGCTGTGAGCCATGACTAGTGCTACATCACGCTTTCCACTAAATGCCTACCTGTTTTTGTTAGCAAATTGGAAGGTATATATGCACAAGAGTCAAAAGTATGCACAAAAATCGGTCCATGTTTGTTTGTACAGTTAATGGATGTCATGTTGTGCAAGGTGAAGCAGGAAGTGTGAAGATATTCACAACTAGAAACAAGACGCATGCTAGACGCATGGTGAGTGCCACTAAAATGGAACCAAAAGTAAACAGATAAGTATGTTACCAAGAATTTTGAAAATATTTAATTGCTGAAAATATTTAATGCAGAATTACTCAGAAGTCTCAACAATTTAATATTTTTAGTATTTACTGTGTCCTCGCTTTGCCATTATTACAGCTTCCATTCTCTTTTTTTCGCTAAGGGCTTCTTGACAGCAGCACACTATTTAGACCCTTAGTGTTGAGGTGTCTTGTTGCAGTGGAAGGATGGGCAGAAACACCTGTGTCTGTTTTCTGAAGGGGCCAGTTTTGATGGTCTACCAGGTCTTGCATGGTTGTTAGGAGCCCCATTTCCCCTGTATGTTTGAATTGTTTTTTAACTCAAATTTGTGGAAACTTGTTTTTGCTTATTGTCCTTCTCTCCTCCTTATGCTAGCAGTTTATCCAGTATCTAATTTTCTCAGAAGTATTTCCTAAAAATGTAATAAATGTATGTTTCTGCCTTTTTTGTTCACATATGTAAAATTGTAAAATCTATAACCTGTCCTTAATGCCACCTTGCCCTGAAATTAGGAAAGGAAGGAAAGTCTCAAGAGCTAAATGAGGACATAATGTTAGGAGTTCTCCAAACATACCCTTTACTCCACAGTCCATGTGAGCCATATCGTTGCTGTCCACAGAAAAACATGTATCTCCATTTTGGCGATATGTACTTTTATGCATCATTTGAACACAGCAGCTGCTGTTTACACTGTGTGAACATTTCATGATGAATGGACCAACAGAAATGGCCCAAAATTAATTGGAAAAAGGTATGGCTCCATTGCCTTACATTAAAGTTAAATTAGGTTTTTGACCTCTCCTGTAGAGTTGCCATTTTGGAGATCGCACTTGTTTTCTTTGGACAGTGATATAAAGAAACTATACTGCAAAACAAACTTTTTTTAGTTTAAAGTCACAGATTCTCTTATGAGCCAGTACATTTACATAACTCTACCTCTTCAGCACACAGGAGGTTATGCACATTAAGGGTTTAAGGAGTGTTTCAGCTTGGACTGACTTTTAAATTAGGCCCTGTACATGGCAGCCAGTCAGATTAGAGGTCACTTACATGGCTCCGTCATAAAGGCACAGGAACAAAAACAGCTTCTCATTCTGTTCATGTAGGAATGAATGATGACTGTCCTCGGAACATAAAACAGTGGAAAAAAATAATACATTCAAGAAAATCATCTCTGTAGACGCTATTATTCATTCACATGGCTCCAGGATGCTGCCAGCGTGTCATTACAACCCTTTTTAGTTAATCCACGTTAATTTGTTTAGTCTGCATCATTTTATCACGCCATTGATTTCAACAAACACCTGAAG
This sequence comes from Semaprochilodus insignis, assembly GCA_034552555.1. NCBI lineage: Eukaryota > Metazoa > Chordata > Actinopteri > Characiformes > Prochilodontidae > Semaprochilodus > Semaprochilodus insignis. The sequence goes on from CM067478.1 coordinate 10,555,343, forward strand.
ATAACTGTCATTTTTACTGACCCTCATGCTGTAGCTTGAATGACCTTTCCTTTTGATGTGCAGAAGCTGTAATTTATCACAGAAAACTATACCGTATTACAGAGCAGTCTCGCCGGCTAATCACCGTTTTGACACATTAGGAGCGTTCACATGCTAAAGAAGTGACAGACGTGAAAAAACACGAGCTGCCACGTAGCTCAGCTGCCGTCTTAATGCTCAGTACCTCCTGTTTCTTTCAGCAATGTCAGTAAACACTGGGAGGAAATATAGAAAAGGCTGTAGCAGGTTGTCCGGTTTGGAATCTTCACTTATTGAATTACGTCTTATAAATGTATGTGAGTTTCCTGTATAACAGAGGTGGATGCCAGTGCAGCGCATCCGTCAGAGCTCATTGCGCCATATAGGCTTTTTCTCATGTCCACTGGACGGATTTAAGAATAGCCCCCACAGGAAATAATTCCAGAAGTGATGTTGTGGTGACGGTGGCTGCTGTTGTTGTCAGGTGTTAAATAACACTTTGGACCAAGGACAGCCAAATGACAGAGTCCTCTCTGGGAGAATCTAAAAAGAGGAAAAATATAGTGCAGAGAGGCAGGAAGGACTCCTCAAAGAGGTGACCATCAGCACAGCGCCCAAATGTTTGGCAGCACACTGCTGCCATGGTATAATTGGAGAGAAAACATATATGGGTGCAAATAACCCCCTGTCAGTGGCATTAAAAGGAGTACGGCTGATGGCTAAAAGAGGGAGAGAGAGTGAGAGAGAGAGAGCAGGGGAAAAGTGGAGGCTAAGTAAAAGGCAGATGAAATGGAAACATGGAGGGTGTAAGAGAGCGAGAGAGAGAGCCCATGAAAATATTTCCGATGATTGTTAGCTGGTTGTTCACATTGTGTGTTGTTTGTGAAACCACAAAAGAAGAGAAAAAAAAAGTTCCAGAAAATCAGATGTTTTGTTGTTCACTGGCAGTGTGATTGATTTGTGACATGTTTTGAATGTGTCCGCAGTTAAAATAGAGAAAAGGTATCATTAAAGATGACATCAGCAATGAACATGGTCAATCTGCCGGCTGATGTATGTGTGTGTTTAATGCACAGAGGTGCCAGAGGCGATCAAAGCCTTCCCTATCATTAGCAGCAGATAGCCCCTGTCTTCAGCTTTCAGCAGGCAGTACTGACCGGGAGACAGCTGAAGTGGACAAAGGTTGTGGGTTCAAATCCCGGGACTGACAGTGTATACCTGGTTGGGCACTTAACTCCCCACTGCCGTTATCTTTGACTTTTCAAAAATGTCTGTGCAATTCACTTGTTATCATATAAAAAAGGCTATTTAGACTAGTTTGATGTGAAATGTGTCGATCTAGAGAAAGTGGGAATTAGTGGTGATGGGAACCAGACATCTTAAGTGTTCGGGCAAATCTAGAAGGAATCTTCCAAAATTTATATACTCATCATCAAAACAATAGTAGCACCCAGAAGGAAGTGTGGGGTTGCAGTGCTGTTTGAAAGGAAGATAAAGGTTACCAGGAATAATAAATGATGATAAATTTAGACTGATATGGTCATTAGTTATTGAGCTAAACGTACAGAAGTAGTGTCTCTCAGTATGCCAGACGTCTCTGCATGGAGTTGTAGAGGTTCCTGATGATGTCCTGTGATAATACATCCCATGCAGCTTGAATATTCTCACACAGTTCCTGCAGTTTTTGCTGTAGGGGTGGAGTGTCGATAGAGGGTCCAATAGCATCCCACACATTTTCAATTGGGGACAAGTCTGGTGATGGTGCTGACCACGGTGCCTCCGCACACTGATTTGTTGGTCATCTCCACAAAGACAAAAGCGGGACTCGTGACTGAAGATGACCCGCTACCATTCTCTCCCCATGACAGTCTGGCACAACACCATTGCAGTGTTTGGCGATGTTGACGTGGTGTTAAGGCCAGCCTTTGTAACGGTCTGCGTGCATGTAGTCCTGTGTCATGTAGTCATCTGCCTGTGGGGCTGGCACTAACAGGATGACTCATGGAGGGCAGCACTGCTTGCTGAATGTCAGTCAGGTACAGTTATAAGGCCCAAATGCGCGCCCAATGTCGCATGTCTCACAATGTCAAACCTTCCCACCAGGTTTCATTCCTGTTGGTTGATTCCTTCTGGGTTATAAACAAAGATTTGTGCACCTACTGTTTTGATAATGTGATAATTATGTGAAATTAACTACAAATACCACTTCTCACCCCCTGAATGTCTCGAAATCAGAATTCCATGGGGTCTCCAAAAATAAACTTAGGCTGCTACGCTGTCAAAAATTAATGTCCATAAAGTTATACTCCCAAACTAGAGAAGAGCATTTCCTGAAGAAGAATTGTTAAACCAAACTTTAAAGCTAGCATTGGTGGCACTATGGTGAGCGAGGTAGTGTCCGACTAATTCTGGAGTAGCCAGCCAACATGAGGTACTCCCTGAATACAGCTAGCGATTTTGCATACTGCAGAGAGATGTTTCTCCCCTTTCACCCTGCCCTTCAATAGTCACGACCTCCAGAGGACCACCACAGAGCAGGTATTATTGAATGTGTATATGCATATGTTGTTATGTATACTTACTAGGTTGATTTGGATAGTAAATACAATGGCTGTAGAAACAGGGACCCCTGGTTCCCATCACCACCCCTGTAAAGAAGACCAGAGCAGGCAAGTCTTTTAACAGTGAATCATTTTGCTTCAAACCACTCTGAATGACTTTGTTTATGTCTCAAAGAGTGAATCATGCACAACTTTTGAAACACCCCTCCAAAGATGGATTAAAATGGGACACCACTGCTACATTTCATTATTATTATTATTTCTCCTCTCATAGTATCCTAAGGTTATATTTCTAAGTAAGTAAACATGGCTAGCTGGTTTTGTTTGGGGGGGATGGAAAAAAACACATGCACAGCTCATGCTAGGCTCTTCCCATGATCTGAGAGTCTGGCACTTGCAGGCCCTGGGAGGGCCCCCCTGCCGGGCCATTTACCAGTGCCTCAGTCTCTCTTTGTTTAGCCGCAGAATCGCTCCTAAAAAAGCGCGCCTGCGTTTGGCATGCCTCTGGGAGGAGAAACTTCTGGCTGTGGCGAAGCGAGGCTCTTTGCCTGCTCTCCCTCGCTTTCTCACGCATCTCAGAGAATGCACTCGCTCTGCGTTTGAAGGCTCGCTACGGCCTGACCCCCGCTCTCAGCCGAGCGTGTCAAAATGGTAATGAGGAGCTCGCAGAGCGACGAGGGGTTAAATAAAGTCTTCATAAGCTGTCGGTTAAGGTTTATTTATTTATTTCACTGCGCAATGTTGTTGTTGTGTTTTTTTGCCACTTTCCTCAATTATATCCCCGGACAGAGCTTGTCTTGTTTTTTTCTTCTTCTTTTTTTTCGCCTTCTTTTTTTCCTAGGCAGCTGTGCGGGCGGCCATTGTCTGGGCTCAGATTGCTGCTTTAGCTCAGTGGCCACCCTCATTAATCATCCCTTCAGACTATTTATAACGCCAGAGCCGCCGCGCCATTGGCTTTTGTCACGGTGGCACCCTGTTTGGTGGCGGGAGGAAGCCTAATTATTAACTGTTAAAATGACAGTCCGCGCTGTTCCGTCAGCCAGCAGATTGACAGGCAGACTGAGTGGAAGGCCATGAAACAGCGGTGAGCCACCTGACCCATTTCTGTTTTTTTTCCTCCTCCTCTTCCTCCTCCTCCAGAGTCCCAGCAACCCGCGTTCTGTTTTTCTTTTTTGTACGTGTTCCTCCGCGGTCTGCTATCTGGTGAGCAAACAGACGCCGCTAGATGATAGATGGCATTATGTTTCATTTGAGCCTGACGGCGGCGAGGACTGTTTGCCTGGTTTATTGTTTGACAGGTGAAAGTAAGAGTGAGTTAGTTTAGATATGTAAATGGATCGCTTCTCAAAATAGATGCGCGCATGGCTGCAATTAGCGCCTGATTTGTCTGACAGTTGTAATTTGGCTCCATTGTATAGACGGTCTTTGGTTCGAGGCGAGGACGGTATCGTCTCCTCTCGTGCTGCCAATGGTGTCGCAAATAATTCACAACATCATTTAGAGAACAGTGCGGCCGTCAATCAAACCCGAGCTCGACTTCTGCGACTCAGGCACTTTTCGGCGCTCTCGGGTTAATGCAGTGTTTTATAAGTTGCGCTGTGAATTATTGCGCCGGGCTGATAGTGTTGAGACAGAAAGTGGACTGGTGAGGGGAGGACTGCTGGGAAACATGAGCACAATCTCTCCTGTGCCGAATGACAGTCTTTGTTATTTGTCTTCTGACACCATGGCAGACAGCTATCAGGAAGAAAGAGAACTCACTGTGAGCCGCTAGACTTTTTTTTTCTCCCCCCCCCGCACCTCCCTCCTTCCTACCCAGCCCTCCCTTTCTCCCTAAGCTTGAGATCCCCAAATAATGAAAGGGATCAAGTTGCTGTCACTGTCACAGTACAAACATAAACTTTTCTGGCACCTAATAAATAGGCAGCGTGGCATTGTTTTCAGAGCCAGACAGGTGTGTCTGGTAGACTGCTGATGGCTTCTATTATTCTGCTGGGGAAGCGTGTTTGCTTTCTTGTCATATATTGTCACACATCTCTCTCGTGAGAGGAGGGCGGCTTGAAAGATGGCCAACAGTAATTATACACATGCCTCCCATCGCTGCCTCGTGTTTTGTTCGCCTTGTGCCAGTAGCCGAGCCGCTGGCTTGCGTCCTTACAGCGATAGCTGCGTCGGTGCATATCACTTGTTAAGCAGTGTGTCGATGGCTAAGTGCTCGTTAGCTGCCTCGCCGGCAAGCAGGAGTCGTGGAGCGGCCGAAGGTGCTGGTTACTCATCGCCACGGCGTACTTAAAAGCCCTGATCCCGGCGCGGGCGATGACATTATTTGCACCTGAATGGCAGGTACATCAACATCTCCTTGTAAGCGTCTGAAAAGAGAGACAGTGGAGCCTTTTGTTCTCTTCCACAGCCCACTTGGAGCTTTGACAGCCTGTTGATGGATATTATCATTCTTAATGTCAGTAAATAGTGCCAAGGTAGATAGAGGATCTGCTTCCTGTCACTACTCCAGAGCTCATTTATCTCTCCTCAGCCCTCATCTCTCTCTCATACTTTTTTCGTTCAAAAAAAAAAAAAAAAAAAAAGGAGCCAGAAGTGAGAGACGACTTCAGAACCAAGGGAATCTTCTGCTCTGCTCTGTTCTGTGTCGAGGGAAAGCGTTTGGCTCAGCTCAATAGCAGCCTCTGCCCTATTCCGAATTTGTTTGGACAACTTCTGATAGCACTCCGTCGTTCCAAGGCTTTGTGTGCCACTCTGCTGCGTGCAGTGTAAACAGGGCGCTTTAAGTGGTATAGCCTGGAATGAAGTTTGAGGACTTCCTTTGATATAACAACAGCACTCTGATATCCTGAGTGCATTGTCAGACATTTTATTGGATTTAACCTTCAGTACTGTGAAGCGGGTGGAAGCCAGTTGTCTAACTGACTGGGCCAAACAACCAAGAATCAGCATGACCCAAGAGTCTTCATGAGCCAGTAAAAACACAGAACTGTGGTATAGCAGGAGTTTTTACAGCAGTACTTCCTACGAGTGAAGTGGCAAGCAACTTAGCAAGTTGGAAGTGTATAATTGTCTAAAATGTCTTTGTATGCTGTAGCATTATGTCTAGCCTTCACTAGTAAAACAGCTCCTGGCCATTATTCCCCCTCCACCAAACTTTACTGTGGTACCATGCATTCCAGTATGTACACACGGCATCCACCAAACCCAGAGTCATCCATCAGACTGGCAGATAGGGAGGCATTATTCATCACTCCAGGGAGCAGAGAGTTTACAGTGCTCCATAGTCCAGTGGCAGCATGGTTTACATCGCTCTACCTGACACCTGGCATTGTGCATAATGATCTTAGGCTTAGGCGTGTGCATCTCCTCAGCCATGGAAACCCATTTTTTGAAGCTCCTGACAGACAGTTCTTGTGCTGACGTTGTTTTCAGAGGCAGTTTGGAGCTTTAGTAAGCGATGCATCGGAGGATGGGCAGTTATTTACGTGCTGTGTGAGTTTCTGTTGTCTAGCGCTTTCTGGCTGAGCTGTTGTTGCTCCAAGATGCATTTCACAGTAACAGCACTTACAGGTGACTGAGGCAGATTTAGCAGGGCAGACAGTTCACAAACTCACTTGTGGCAAAGGTGGCATCCTATGACAGTCAATGAGATCTTCAGTACCACACATTCTGTCAATGTTTGTGTATAGAGACTTCATGGCTTTTGAACACGTATTAGCAACGAGTGTGGCTGAAGCACCCAAACTCAGTAATTAGGAGGGGTGTCCACATATTTTTGGCCATATACTCTACCATCACGATACCTGAAGACATTTACATGATGTTGTATGTATCAAAAGGCTTGTGGAATTTTAGTCAGAAAGGATCAAATGCACCAGCAAAATAATATTAAACAATCTAAAACTGAGAAAGAACATGAGGGGAAAAACAAAAACAACTGAAAAATCAATCAGGAAGATTGATATAGTATAATATGATGCCATCTAAATAGCCAGTTGTACTATGCACTGTGGACTACGCCTTTTGTACTGGTTTCACATACAGTTAGGTGTATTCTGTCCATATGTTGTATACAAAACTGCCTTTGTAAATGCAGTTTATATGCCATGTACGTAAAAAAACTAAAAATGTTTTTTTTCTTCATACATATGCATTTGAGGGAGGATCACATAAAATGCGATGATTGTGTAAAAAGTGGGTGGAGATATTGCCTGATTCCGCTCAATTTACTAAAATTTGCGCCACTGGCAGCCGGAAGGTTTGCATTTGAATTTTCTCCGCTTCTTAAAACCAGGAATAAATATGCGGTACTGTCTTAAAAGCATGTTATAAGGAGACTTCCTTTAATAATGGCAGCAGTCAGTGGCTAAACGGAGCTCAAGCGAGCACACCAGTGACGTGTCCTGGTACGCAGAGCATGCACTTGCATGTAGGCCCGTGTTCTAAAAAGCCTGTGAATCACCTCTGAGTTTTATGTTACCAGTGCATAATCACCTCTGCTTTTTAGGAGATTGAGTCTCCTGCCTCATTTTCTTACAAATATACTGGCCAGAATCGCTCAACAGCCTCCAGCACTGCTCAGGATGGTTCTAATACTCTTCTCGTATGTGTAAGACGTCCTGGAATAGTACATACTCTCCAGGCCAGGTGTACACCCCTGTTGAATGTTTTGGTGGAAACTTGCTGGCGCACCGTCCATTTCACTGGGACTTTTAAACTCTGCGCTTCCAAGCAATTAGTTTGTTGTTGTGTGCATGTGATTAGCAGCATTAGTAAACTGGATTAATTGAACATTAATTTTAGGCACGTCATTCAGAGCACGTCATGGTTACATGAAGGCACATGCTGTAGTGCACCTGCTCAGATATATAAGTCTGCTTTCTATAATTGGTCTAAAACATTTTGTCAGTGTTCCATGAGTACGGACAGTATTGGTTATATAATCAAAAACAGGGCCGGAAAGCCCCAGAATGCTCTTGTCCTGTTTGTTTTGTTATTTTTCCTCCTCTAATGCAATTAACAGCCAGTTTCTAAGCTGAAGTGGGTTTGTTGAAACAGGGAAAACCCTAAAATATGCAATACAGAGTTACCAGAACCAGGCCTAGTTTATATCTTATGCTGGGCTTCTGTATTTCACTGAGCTAGCCAGCCGTAGTGGGAAGAGAGAGACGGTGGTGTCTGTGTCTGTATTAGACTCTCCCTCTACACAATTAACATGTTCATCAGCCAGCGAGCTGTGTGGAGAGCAGGGGGCAGTCCTGTAATTGAAAAGCATGTGGCTCTGTCAGCAGGTGACGGCAGGCAGGCACACCTGACTGTGGGTGTGAGGTCGGGGGGAAGTGAGAGATGGAAAGTAAGTAAATCAATAGAACAGAGCCGTGGCAAAGAGGTCTGGGAGAGGCGGCAGCTGGAATTCACCTAGAGGTGAAAGGCTTTGCTACTAAAGCAGCTGCACATGTTATTCACTACATCATGAAATCAAATATAATGATTTGATATAGTTTGATTAGTTTTAGTTTTTAGGCTCTATTTTAACTGTTGCCATACATACAGGTAATACACAAATGTAACTGTAGGAACTATTAACACAATAGTATAATATGCATAATACAAAAATACACTTTCTTATGCTTTTTGAGAAAAATAGCTTGGTTATAATGCTATCATAATGCTATCATAATCAGACATAATTGATTCTAACATTCCAAAACCTAAGGGTGTTCTTCCACTGCACATGCAAAAAGAAAGATGACCAAAACAGGAACCATTGGAGCCTAACATTGTAGTCCTTTCTTAAGATAGCATAGCCAGAACCATCATAGTGATATAGTGCTTTAATAATAAATGGATTAACCTTTCATGGACATTTTATGCCGCTCTAAAGCATCTAATATGGCTAATTATCTATAGCCGTTTGGAAGTGAACTTATATTGGCTGACACTCATTCTGTAGAGGCCAGCATACATGGTGATAGTGTTTGAGTTAGCTTACTAAATAGCTTATGGCAACTTTAGCAAATTCTTTACAGGGCAGTAGTTCTAGGTGTAAAACGGTTTGCTAAATTGCTATTAGCTTCAGCTGCAAGTGATAGCAAAGACAGAGGAGATCACCCTCAAGCAACATGAGGTCCTGTTGGTAACAATCTTGAGCAGGTGCCATAATTCTGAAAGCTTTGGTACTGGAACAATAGCAATAGCAAAGGTTTCGGTATTTCGGCTCTGTAAAGTAAAACACCATAACTTTCCAAAATCAATCTGTTGAATGGCCGCCTTCACAAAACCTCACGCATATGGTAAAATATACCATGTAATTAATTGGGAGACCTCCTTGGTGGAAATTTTTCATGGCAAGCAACATGCAGAAGAACATTTTGTCGGTTGTGCGTTGGACCCCTTCCCCATGCTGGTGAACCAGATGTTCGTGAGAGTGCTGAAAGGGTGTTTAAATAGTGAATTATCAACCATGTTATATTCTTGTGTTATCAGAGCTTCATCAGTATAATGTTAAATTTGCATTTGAGACCTAAACGCCGAGCCAGACCTTTTTGAGCCTGTGCATGTGACATGTAATTTGATCCACAAAAATTCTAGCAAAATACTACCCAACACCTTTGACCTTTAGGGCAGTTTCACTCTAGAATAGACTAGTTATTTTCGGACAGGGGACAACTTGCTCTGTGAGTTTGGTACGTTTGGTCAAGTGTGAAAGCTGTTTTCAAGCCTGGGAGCGGTCCAGAGAGCTGGTGCAGTTCACTGTGCATGTGAAAGCAATCCGGTCCTAGCGCCGCCTGTGGGGCAATGTGATTGGTTCATTTTGCAATGTGACTGCTTCGACTTAGAGCATAACTTCCCTTTTTAAGTTTTATTGCTGTGGACAAAACGTGCTGTTCTTCTCCACTTTGCTGTCTGCATCCAAGGAAAATAATTAAAAACAATAAACAGATGAAGCTAGTGCCTTCCATTTTGAATGATGTTTGGAATTGCGTAATAGTTCCATGGTTCAAAGTGTGTGAAAGCAAACCAGCCATAAGGAACCCTTCGACCACATAAGCCCAGAATTCCAGTGAGGGACATGTGTGAAAATGCCCCTATATCACTATTTCAGGCTTTACAGGACCACTCATAGCAGCGTATAGACACCACGTTTTAGTTTCTGCATGTGTTGGTCCTGATGTTATACCACGTTCACACAATGTAAAGGGCAGCTGCCAAAAAACCCTGACAAAAAAGGAGTTATGGGTTTTTCTTATGACAGTGATGATATGTAAAGCCCATCTCCTCTCCCACTCCCCTCATCCTTCTCCCACTCACTCTCTCCACAGCTACTCCTTCACTCTCCCGCCCGTCTCTCTGTCTCCTGCGTTCTCCCCCTCCACATTAAGTTGACAGAGAGGCTCATATCCTGTGCGGGGATGATAGATACGTCATATCTGCGAGAAAGCGTGCTTGTCTTGCGCAGGTGCGTGAGCTTCCTTTCTCTGCGAACAGACAGTGCGCATGACACTCTTCCTCACTCGTCCCCGATAGTGCCTTGGCACGCAGGTGCTATCAAAGAAAGAATCTTTCACATGCAATTATAGCAGAAAATAAAGGTGATGAAGTGCGCTGTGGAGAGGGAAACAGTGGATCAAAGGCCTCTTGTGAGCTCTGATTAGAGTAAGAGACCACTGCTCATCCCTGGGAATTCCACAGGTCTGTCTAGGACACAGGCAGACAAGATAATGGAGGTGGCGAGTGACAGAGACTGATTATGCATCTTGTCTGACCTAGCCAGAGGGGGCTGCCTCCGTAAGGCGGGGCCAGCCAAGAACTTCTTAATCATTAAAAACTATTTTACTGTTCCAGCAAAGGCACAGATTTTACTTGTAGTGAATAATAGATTGTTAGTTAATTACATTATAATGAGCTCTTTGTGATCTATTTTCTCTTTATTTGCTAATTAACCCTTTTAATGACCAGGCTTGCATTCTGCAGCTTATTATTCAGTAATTGCAAGGAGAACTGTATAAACTGACTGACTAAGCTGTAGGAGTGAGTAATAGGTGTTTGGACCTGTCAGTAGGTCTTGGTCATTTAAGGGTTAAACCACAGGCTGATTATTTAGTTATTAGGCATAAGACTTATTGTTAAATAACTGCAATAAATTATTCAGTACTCGCTATGAAACTAACAGTGGGGAAACCCTTGTAGAAAGCCAACTGATTTCTGGGAACTAAAATAGAATAGTAAAATACTGTATGATAATAGTGTCTGTAATTCTTAGTTCATTTGATTCAGATATTACAGTACTACTCTTGTTTCATTGTTTTGAAAGATTTGAAGGGAAACAAGAAGGTTAAAGTCTTCAAACATCCAGATTCTGAGTTGTTTTTTCTGTGGATTCTAGGTAGGCATAGCTCAGCAAGTTTTCCTTTTGTTTAGACTTCAAGAGCTAAGGAGCAGTCCTAACGCGTTTGATTAACCAGCAGCGTAATTACAGAGTGACAGCCAATCATGTGTTGTGTGAGACCAATGGGAAGGAAAATGTCACTCAAAGCTTTCTGTAAGTTCTAGATACGTCACTACCTATGAATACAAGCGGCAGGCTAATCAGTGGCTAGTTAGAAAATTATGAAAATTAGCAATAGCAGCTCTGTATCTGACTATTCTATTGAAAGACTCAATGTGAAACTGCCATAGTGTCAAATATATACCAGTCACAAGCTTCAAGTAAAGCATGCAGTGTGGAGCTGCATGTGTTTGAATGCAGACCCTTAGAGTGTTTATTTATAGAGCTTATTACTCAGTTATTATTCTTAGGACTGTATTTACTTCAATAACTTATTGGATAACTACTGTGAAACTGATACAAAGTTATTATGTCATTGTGATGAATTGATAAAGTGAGCTCCCATATAGGCTTTTGCAGTTTCCAGGGTTCATGTAATTGCGAAGACTTGATCATGACTTTGCATTTCAGACCGTGTCCAAAATGTCCAGAACTATGCCCTGTCCGCTATATAGCCCTATGCACACTGGGAGATGACAGTTTTGTAGAACAGTCTAAAAACAGTGGACAGTATCCAGTGCACCACAGTAGGTGGTGTACAATCTACATGGAATATCCAGAATGCATGTCTGATGGAATATGATTACTAGTACTGTCTCATAAGGGCAAGGTCAAATAATGCCAAAGTCATAGGTACAGCGTTACAATAAGACTACCCATATAAAGGCAGTACCCATATTGAAGGTAACAAAGCTGTAGTGCAAATATGACTGTGACTGTGCTGCTTTCCTGACCGGGCCCTGCAGCTCTGTGCTCTGACAGCTGTCTCTCTCAGCCTGGCTGCTGCTGAGGACAGAAAGCCTGGACACTCTCCGCCTGGGTGCTGACTGATGGACGCTTGCTCGGATCTTTTTAGCTGAGCCGACGCAGAGCTGAGACGGACTGACCGCTGCTGTCACCCAGTCTGTTCAGCACTGAGCTTCAGCTCCTCTCGAGGTCACCAGGAGAACCGGTGAAGAGTGATACTAAAGCTCCACCTGGATGGCTTTCTTCTTTCAGACTATCATGCTTTCACTGCTGTTTATTTCTTTCCTGCTTGTTTGCTTCAGTCTTTTTTTCAGCATGTGCTGGCAGCATTGTATTCCCAGTCTGCTTTTTCCTACAGTCTGACAGAATTTGCAGTAAGTGGCAGGGCAGCTTGGACTGTGTTCCCGTTGACAAACATGAGGGCAGAGGACATTCATGAGTAGACTTCTCATTACAGCCGTCAGAGGGAGATGACAACACGCTGTCCGGCATGATCACTCTCATCTTAACTCCTGACAGCTTTCATAAAAACAATTTACACTCCTCTCTTCCGCATATCAAAGGTGAAAGAGTTTTGACTGACATTCCAAAGAGCATTCTGACGTTCGGGAAGAAAGGACGACAAGAGACGATACTAATTTGATGCCTGCGATACAAAAGCGCTGTTCAATTGATCCAAATCACATCCTTGTCAAGCAGCTCAGGAAAATTGAGCATTTTTCATCACAACAACAAGTTAGTCATCAGAGCAATTCTCAGTTCAATTGTCAACAAGCACAAGCTTGCATTTTCGAAAATCTAAGGCTTTCAAATGAGGGATGGAGTTTTTCTAGAGGGTGGGGGGGTTTAGGAGGCTGAGTGTCAGCGTTAAAGAGCCTCAGCCCAGCCACTACAGGATGTCAGAAAATGTGCTTAATTGGAAATGATTAGGGCTCTCGGAAAGCCGATTCCGCTTTTCTTCAGGGAAAGTGGGAGAGAGCGTAATTGTGCTGTGTAATCCGCTGCGGCGTTGCTCTTTCATGTGCATGAGGAGATCAGAAAAGAGAGATTTACGGGCCGGACCTCCCCGAGCTCAACATGCCTGCTGTAAGGAATTCGGAGCCTTGGCTGCTGGGCCTAATTCTGCTGGAGGGTCAGAACCTTTCTGGGGTCAGCTGGCAGCATCTCCCCTTTTAAGCTTGTGATTGAGTGAAATAAAGGAGTCATAGTGCGAGCTTATTCAGTGTGGATAAGGGTGGCCGGTCGGTGTTCTTCGTTTCCCGTTACAAGACTAGACATATGAGCAGGGAACAGGGATTTCCTGCTGGCTACATTATCTTTATACAAAAAGGATTCCATTTACACTGCCAGCTGCCAGTTCATCAGGCAGACCTAACTGGAACCTAAAGTCATTGGGCATGCTTTATCAGGTACCCCTGCCATATAGGCACAGTTTCTATGTACACAAATTATGTAGCCTAGTGTCGCCCAAATGCATTGTTTTATAGGAACTGTTGCTAGGCTGGACACGCACAATACATTGGCAATGATCCTAATTGTGATCCTAATACGTTTGAGTCATTACTAATGATACATTAATAATCAATCAGGATAGAGCACACATAGTTGTGTTGTTGTTGCCGTTGTTGTTGTGTAATCAGGCTTATGTGTAGTGACAAAATCTTTTCCAGCCTGCATAGAGCTACAACAGAGTCCAGCTATGGAGCATAGCACTGGAAACTGAAAGCTTGCTGTTATGTAGTGATTTTAAATGAAGTGTGCTGCTATTTCCGTATAGTTTCCATAATTTTACAATTATTAATAATTTTGCAGTTGCCAGCATTCTGTAAAGCTTGTCCAACAATTGCTAAGAGAATTTTTTGGGGCCTAAATATCTTTTAAGCAGGTTACCAGAATTTTTAACACTTTCTGTGAATCCTGTATTCAGAATCTTTCATAGGTGCATTTATAAGGCATTACATGTCACACATATCACCTTATAATACTGGGCATAAGCTTTTATAGTTGCTCTTAAGAAGTTCCAGCAATGAAGTTAGATTTCATAATGCATTATAATATCTGTTCAGATACCAGTTAGCTGAAATACTCTATCAAATCCACACTACATATAAAAATCATGGTTTTGATTAATATCACCAAAAATGCTTTCTTCTTCTTCTTCTTCTTCTTGGTCCGCTAACTAATCCCCAGTTTTCAAGATATCAACACTGTTCCAAATGTTTTTGATTGGTTTCCGCATAGCACTGGATTTTTTCCCATTAAGAATGAAAGGGATGGAAAAGTGCCTGCACATCTATTGTATTTCTGCTCAACCCATAGACACCGTTTCACATACCCTATCTCAGGGCAGACGCCCAATCACATATTTAATATTGGTTCAACTTGCACTTGTGTTTTTGTCTTATTTTTTCCCCATCCCTCCTTCCCCCATAGAGTCCCATTCATTTTTGGCCCCACACAAACTCTATTGTTTCCTTTAACCCGCAGCCACCAAACTGCATGTATTCACTCAGGGCAGGTCCACTAACTCTAATCCATAGACATAGTGACCCACACTCGCCTATGTGTCATCCCTTGTTCCTCCAATAGCAACCACAGTCTAATAGCAGCCTAGCAAGAAGTGGGAACTATTTAAACTGCGCAACCATTCCACGTTTTCTTAAGGAAATGCACTTTTTTGGTTTTAACTAAGTTGGTAACACTGTTGCAGTGGGTCTATGTGTTATACAGGTAATAAACCAGGACCTTGTTTTGGTGCATTGCCATATTCATGATTACAGTTCTCTAATTAATGGATCTCATAATGCTTTATGAAACCTAACAGTGTGAAGTCATATTCTCTTTGTTTTAAAAGGTGTTAAGTGTAATTCTAACTACTTATAGGCAATTATATAGACTTATGCCAGGCATTATGCAGTATTAGGCTTGCCATATAATGACTTATATATGCATTATGTGAAGCATAGTGAATACAGGATTTATAGGAATTAATTTTCTTTAAAATGATAGTAGGTGTTAAGTGACGTTTCACTTCTAGAAGAACATAATAAAATAGTGTTAATAACTGTTTACAGACATTTTAAATGAACATTTGTTCCTGAACGGTTTAGGATGCCAGCATTTTAGGTTTTGTTTGTGTTTCTAGTAAAACATCGTTCATTTCTGCCTTTTGTTTTCATTCCTCGAACTGGTTTGGAACTCTGGTATCAACATGTCTGTGTAGAATGGCATGAATGTGCCGGGTTGTCCATTAAACTTTGAACGGATCTGCAGAGAAGCTGTTCCCCAGCTGTCCCAGGGCTGTGAGATCTATATGCCGTGCCCCAAGCTACCCTGAGGAGGAACACAAACACACCTACCTCAGACACACACTCTCTCTCGAAAGCAAAAAAAAAGAACATTTTCTCACACGCTCTATCATAGACTCCCTCAAACACCACTTTTTTCCAGCCCCCAAACCCCAAATCCCCACCCCCTTTCTATTTTTACAGAGGGTGTTGGTGTATGTGCTTGCATGTGTGTGAGGGAAGGGAGCAGTGAGCAGCAGGTTGGTGCTCGGGGGGAGTTTCCTGGCCCTGCTGGCCTGTGTTTGAAGTGAGCCACAGGCCCTGTGAGCAGGCCTGATCTGTGCTCAGGGAATCACAGCAGCCCTCTGCAGGCTCCAGGCCACTGCCAGGAACAGCAACAGCGGAGCAGCTGCACAACAAAAAAGAAGGAAGAAAAAAGAGAGAAGCAGTAATCTTAGATGTTCCTTCCTGATGGCTAGCCCCTTGCAGGACATACTGACATCATCAAAGACAATAGATATCTCAGGGAGTGCAACTCTATCTGATGGAAGCTAGAGAGGATTGCTTTCTTGGTTTTAACATTTACTGCACTTTTCTATCCTGCCTTTCGTTCATAGTACTTTTATATCTATTTACTCAAGCCTAAAACTGATCTCTATTCAAGAATGCATTTTGATGGCACTTTATGTGAAGGCTGCCTTCTCCTAACACATGCATGCACACTGAAGAATGTATTTTCAGAGATGGGTAGAGTATCCTAAATCAATACTCAAGTAAAAGTATTGATAACTGAGTTAACACTGACACAAGTAAGCGCAAAAGTGACTTCGTATAAGGCAGCTTGAGTGCAAAAGAAACAAGTCAAAGAACTACTTAACTACTGAATAATATATAAAACTGCTATGAAACTTCTAAGCAGATCCAGCATCTATCAGAACAGGAACTGAAGTTTGTTTGGCTTAATTATTTTTTATCTTGTTTTTAAAATATAAATATATTGCTAAACCTAATTTAATTCAAAATCTCAAATATAATGCTAAACCTCCAAAGTCAGACATGTCTCCAATCACAACAGTACAGATGGGAACTAAAAGGAATTAGTAACTAAATTTGAATGACTGAAATGTAACTGAGTAAAAAGTAGATTTGTTTACTCACTAATGTACTTGAGGAGAAGTAAATGTATTACTATTAGAAAATACTCATAGTACATGTACTTAGTAAATGTTACTAGTTACTGCTCACCTCTGTGTGTTTAAGAGCAATACAGGTATTTATTGATATCACAAGATCTCAATTACCTAGGAAGTAAATGCTGTTGTATTGGAACAAGGGCTCTTATGCTAAAGTGACAGATATTTGTTACTTCTATAAAGTATTGTTACCCAGTAATGGAACTAAGCCGAGGCCTAGTTACCAATGTCATATATCCCCTCTTAAACACTCAAGTATTGCATCTTAAACGCCTTTTTAATGCTTATACATGTGCCATTAAGTCCCTGTGGAGGTAGCCCTCGAATACAATGTTACAGAATTGTATTCTACGATCATCATTCAAAATGAGGGTTACCTTAACCCATTAAACCATAGGCTGGTTATTTAGTTTTAACTACCATTAAACCAAAGGTGCCAAATATTCTATTACAATTCTATGGTGTCTGCATTATTAACTTTGTATGTGTATTAAAGTGTGGGCCCACATACATTTCTTAGTCTGGCCTTTACATGGTAAAACATCCATTCAACATTGGTTGCCTGACACCAGAATTAAACTAAATTGTATTTTAAACTGAACTGCTTGTAAAGCAGGCTTCTTCGTGAAATAAGTTTCAATGAATAGCCAATCAAGATGTGGATATGCGTGACAGGATCATATTAAACAACATCCTTTCAAAGTTTTAGTTTTACCGGAACAGGGCCCAAGAGCATAAATCAGACAATGATCCTCCTGATCAACTTTATGTGAGGTAATTTATCATTTTGTCAGTTTCTTGAGCCATGACATCAAGCAAATGTTAGTTTGTCAAAGCTGATGTTTCTGTAACTAGCTGGCTGTTGAAACAGCTGATTGTGCCATCATTTATTTTTCTCTTTCCTTGGCACCCCCTAAGTTTACCAGAGCTCAGATTCTTTTGGGATACTGTGATGTTGATGAACTCATGGGCAGGATTAGAAACAGTCATACAACCAAGTACAGTTATAACAGCAATTTCCTATATAAATGGAATATAATATTATAATATAATTAGAGGTCAGTGAACGTCAGCTGGGGTACTAGATTCAGATTCAAGCGTTTATTGTACTGTATGAAGATGATAACATAATAAGATAATAAGTCCTTGCTGAAGGCTTTATATAGCAAGAACAATGCTGTATCACACATACCGGCTGCTGATGTGGCTAACTATTGAAGTAATTAAAAGCAATCAAATTTCATTGTTTTTGAACTGCTACACAACTTCTATACATCAACAGTAAAGGAAATTATGTTGCACCTCACAACATGCAGCAGGTTCCTTCATGTTAAACCAGCTTCAGAGTTGAATGAGGGTTAAATAAGAAAACTATTTATTCTGAGAAAACCTTCTAAACCCTTTTGTATAAATATAATACATGTTCTTCATCTTCGATTTCAATCCATTGTAATTCACAGTGCACATGTCTGGCTTACTCAACACAGTGAACTGAGCATAACCTTCCCAGATGTAGTTTTAGGAGAAAAATGACAAACAGGTGTCGTCCATCATGACTAAGTCATGTTGTTTTGGTGAGCTGTCTGTGAGCTCTTCAGTTCAGTGGTGGTTGTAAACTGTTGCTTATATCACAGAACAGCATGACCCTTTAGTCAGGCAAGGAGAGAGGGAGAGAGAGAGAGAGCGGGAGAGAGTGAGCTCAGTGTCAGTGTGTCAGTGTGAGGTCCAGACTGGGGAAATGTTTGGGTCCAGATAAGCTTGTGCTTGACAAGAGACTCCAGATGCTTTTATATTACAAACTGTCATGTTGCAGCGGGACAGATAAAACCCAGTGATGGGACTCAGCACTCTTTGCAACCACACACCAGCATGCACCCTCACACAGGAGATAAAGGAGCCGGGTGGAGGTTTAGTTTGTTTTTTTTAAAGTGTGCAGCAGTCTGGCCTATCAGATCCACATACAATTTGTTTCTGGTCTTCCTGCTTGTGTTGGACGAGTCTAAAGGGCACCAGCTCCTTTGCAGTGATATAATAAGTCAACAACAGTTGCACAGAGATGTTCAAGAAGACTATGGCTGATGATTACTCAATCAAACTCAGTTATTTACCTAACTTATTCATTGGCAGTGATTAGACCATGATTTGACATGCATAATACTAAGAAACAGAGCTTGATGGACTGTGCATTTTTTCCCACTTCATGTTTGTTGGATCTATGTTAATATTAGTGTTATTCTGAGCAAATAAAGGCTCATGTGTATATATGTCCAGCTGTTTAAAAGCAACATTTCTCAGCTGGAGATTGCAAAGATATGAGGGTTCCCCCGCTTAGTAGTACACAATATCATCAAAAGAGATTTCTGTGTGTAAAGGAAAGGGCCCTGAAACCACAACTGAATGTTTGCGAGCTTCGACCCTTCAGATGGCACTGTATTATAAACCAACATGTTTAGGTGATGGATATCACATGTGGTCTAGAGAAAACAATGTCAATGAATACCGTTTGTCACCGCATCCAGGAATCTAGGTTGACACTGTACCATGCACAGTGTAAGCCATATGTTAAAATACACCCAGAAACGTTGCTAATTTTTTTGGGCTCAAGTTCATCTGACATGGACTGACACTCCACCGTGGAAATGCGTGCTGTGGTATAACTATTCAATCATTCAACATATTTATGGAAATAATTGACTGTCATGCCTGTGGTTCTCCCTGACACCGCCGATCTCCCGGATTCATTTCCCAGAGTGATCTGATGACATCACACTCACATGTCCCCAGTCAACCAATCATTCATGGTCTAGCTCGCCCGAGTATTGATTTGCTTCACCTGACGCCGATTACACACCTGCTTATAAATCTCACACACACACACACACTGCGAAGTTTTGCCAAACACCTGTTCGCAACTCTAAGCATTTCTCTCTTGCCTTTTGCTTGTATCTCTGGTTCTGACCTCCTTTGTCTTCGACTTGCTCTTCCCCGTTTGATCTGTTTGCCTGATTGTTTCGACTTCCTGGTTTTCGACCTCCACCTGTCTCACTGTCTACGACCCTGCATTACCGCTTTTGTTATGAATGCCTTGATTTTGCTGTTGTGCTTGACTATCGACTTGTCAAATAAAACTCCTTTGGCTTTTAGCTCTACGTGCATCGAGCCCAGTTCTTTGTCCCTGACATTGACTTATTGTCTTGTAGCTGCCAAAGAGGAAAAGGACCATCCAGATTGTTACCAGTGTAAAGTTCAGGTTGAGGTATGAGGTTTTATCAGTGGAAACCCACTCATCTATGAAAGCAGCATTAATGCTAAAGATATTTACAAGCAACATATTCAGCTGACTTCTTCAGGGATGATTATATTTATTTTAACATCACCATACAAAGCCACATTCTGTGTATGTTACAACAGCATGTCTGTCTCATATCTGAGTGTCAGAGAGTGCAGATTAGCCTCCCAAGTTGTCAAGTATTTTGGCCCACGTGTAATTCTCCGCCCTGCATGTATCGTGTGTTTCAGGCCTTAGGAAAAATTTTCACAGGCATTTAATGTTACAGCCTTCTGTTATGGTTCACGCTGTCGCCTTACTGCAAGAAGGGCCTTGGTTTGTTTCTTGGCTGGGGCATCCGAGGTCCTCTCTATGCGGAGCTTGCATATTCTCCCTGTGTCTGTGTGGGTTTCCTCTGGGTGCTCTGGTTTGCTCCCACAGTCCAAAGACATACAGTTTGGTGAATTGGAGATGCTAAATTCCCCCCTAGGTGTGGGTGTTTGATTGTGTATGTCTGTGTGTCTGCGCTGTGATGGACTAGCAGCCTGTCCAGGTGTGTTTCTGTTAACTTTTTAAATGCAGCATTTTAAAATTGGTGGAATTCCTCTTTACTTGCCAAAACTGTGAAAGTAATCAATAGATTACCCTATAACTGATATAATCAATAGTGGCGTCCCTACTGACAGCTTCTCAGTCATTGTCATTGTCATATGTTAACATTCATTGCTACTCTTGTCAGCAAGAAATGACTATGCCCTCAGCATTATTGGTCAGGCCTGGTGATGGGCATGTGTGTGGCCTTTGGATACCTCAACGTAAGTGTGAAGTCCAGTTCCATTGAGATATCACCTGCTTTAGGCACGTTCATCTGCCGAAGTGAAAACACGCAGTAAAAGGTGGTTGGTAATGCTGCAGTTCATTATCTAAATGCAGTGACAGTGCGGACTCCTCACACTGATAAAAATACAAGGTAATCCACCTCGACTGTCACGGCCACAACCAATTCATTAGCTTTCAGAGGTGAGCGGTGGGAGCTGACTTCACTCCTGTCTGAATTGGGTTTTCAATCTCGGCGCTCAAGCTGTAACACGCTCTAACACACTCCCATCAGGGAACTGCCTCTGAGCTCGGCACTCCAGCTCCATTCATTTGCACCTCTCCTTACCTTTAATTGTACCGAACGCTCCAGCAGCACCCGAAGCTAGAGGAGTGGAGGAAGGGCTTTGACCTGGTCTCCTGGATCATGTTTGAAGGGAAAATGAATAGGTTTTTAAAGGGACCCTTTTTGTGTCTTTCTTGCCTCTGTTTTGTGTTTGTTCTTTCATGAAGCATGCTTATGATATCCATACAGGTTCATCTCCCATTGACCATTAGAATCAAATTGCCTGTATACAGGTAAATGAGCTCTGCTCTGATTGTCTTCCCCTATGATGCCTTATTAAGCTACACATACAGAAGTAATGTCGTTGGGCCGCCATGTTTGCTAACGCAACATGCCAGACATCTCGGCATGGAGTTGTAGAGGTTCCTAATCGTGTCCTGCAATATTCTCATGCAGTTCCGGCAGATTTTGGGATTCACAGGTAAGGGTGGAGGTGGAGTGACACCCGGCCTTCTGGACGTGTGACATGTGACAACAAATCGTTCATCCACACACTCGTCACTGAAGATGACCCACTATCATTCTGAGTCACTCCGTGACAGTCTGGTACGAACCACCGTTGCAGTCTTTGGCAACGCTGATGTGCTGTTAAGGGCAGTCATGGTAGCAGTCTACGTGCATATAGTCCTTGGTCATGCAGCCGCCTCCCAATGGTGCTGGCAGGATGACTTATAGAGGGCTTCACTGCGTGCCAAATGTTCGCAACCATAGCTATTGGGTCAGTCAGGTACAGCGATAAGGCCCGTCCTAGCTTATGTTACATGCACGGCTAAGCATGAAACTTGAATCATTGTCATATCTCACAATGTCAAAACTGTCCAGCAAGTTTCATTCCTGTCGGCTGATTCCTTCTGGGTGCGACTATTTGTGCAACTATTCTTTTGACGATGAGTGTATGTGTATTGTTTACATCCTACATCAGACTTTTTACTTTATATAAGTGAGTAAACCTCAAGTGTTAAATGATATGGGTCCAGTAACAGCTGGTTTCTACATGCATTGCTTGTTCAGGTCTTTTACGGCGTTTGACTGATGTGCAACGATGCTGTTTGTTTCTCAGTGAAAAAAGAAGGAATAAATGAATGAATAATTGGATGTATCCATTTGTCAGTGACTGGCGTGTTACCCCTGGAAGATTGATTGCGGTGGTTTTGGATGTTCCATGGGCCAGTGAGAACATAGTTCAGTGGCTGCTTAGTGATGCATTTCTTCAGCAAATGTCACGGGCCTGTAGTCTTACTGTCACACCATTAGGGTAACATCATTATGCACGCAGCCTGTCTCGTCCTGAAAAGAACAGAATAATTCCTGTCGAAAATTGAAGCAAATTGTTTAGGAACATTTTTTTTTTTTTGCAGCGGCAGCAGCAGCAGCAGCAGCAGACCAATCACTTTGCCACGCTTCAGGTATGGCAGATAAATGAATAGCCTTTTGAGCACTTGCAAGAGCAGGCCTGGTGAATAATTCATGAGGCGGTGCTGCATTTGAATGCGCCGGGCAAAAAGAGAGATCAGCTGCTGGGCGGTGGCCACACCTGCCCCAGACTGACGTGGGGCAACGGGCGTGGAAGTGGCCGCGCTGCCCTTCGCTGTGTCCGTGACCAGGTCTGCCGCTCCTGACTAACATACCAATGAGGGGTGAGTGGCCACTGTGCCCTAAGCGTCTATCTCAGACTGTCCCTCTCCACTGCTCTCTGACACTCCAGAGATGTGTTCCAAGCTGCAGGCCAAGTGAGACACGCTGATGAAGTGACAGCTGCGTATGAAGTGATAGGCCAAGTTTGGCCACTTTGATGGGCATAGTCGCGCTTGTCCTGTATAAAGTGAATTTGGCTTGAGGTCAGTGTACATCAGTGTTGAGGTTTGTGATGTTTCGTTGCTGTCTGTTGTAAGGTCAGTGCAGAGCTTTCAGAATCGGTAGATGATCAACATGTTTTAGCGATTTCCCTGTACCATGAAGGTAGTGGAGATCTGTATAGTATCTTTAGTACATTTTTATTTACTTTTGAATTACAGCACTGGAGCAGTACAGCTAATGTATCTAACAGGTAATGGGAGCTTATTTTCTACAGTTTAGTTTATATCTACAACAACAAACGAAATAGCAGGTGAAATTCAGAACTCAGGACTAATGTTTTTAGCCATGGTATGCAGTTGTGTTCATTATTTAACATAAAGGTATATCATGCATATCCAAAAAGCACATACACAAGCCAACGACACAGGTTAAAACAAGTGTGTGATGATTTGGGCATGCAATTTGCATGACATTGTCTATAACTTTCTATTAATTGTTCACTACATTAGCCTCATAGCTCCAGTGCAGAACTAAATGAGCAAACTTCAGACATGGAACATATCTCATCTGATCAACTAGGTTTGAAACAGTTGTCTGAAGTTAGTTTTTGACCTATCACTTTAACAGGTTCAATAAGTGATGGAAAATGTGCACCTGTGCAGCATCATGTAGGTCTTACAGCAACTCTGCTGTTCTTCTGACCTCATCTCTGGCTGACATACAATGACCTGTTTCCTGCTGGACCTGTCTGAACTGTCCAGATTCAGGTCCTGCTCCCACTCAAACCACTACAGTGACTATGCTTTTATGACTCAGTGCCTATGCAAAAGCCAAGTGAATTATCTCAGCTTCTCACGGATTATAGCTCTTGAGTCTGCGCACCCTACTGCTGTACTGTAAAGATTTCTAAACACATAATCATTCTAGGAGAGTCTCACCTTAATCATCACACCTTAAGGTCAAGTTGAACTCAAGTTTTTCCAGTGAGCATGTTGAATAGTTGAGGAACTCTTTGGAGTTTTAAGGCAGGAAAACCTTTTTTTCACACTGTAGACTTCTTCCTGTCTTTGTGGTAAAAGAGAAAAGGAGTGAGAAAACCATGAAATAATGATGAAATAAGATGTTCCACATACAGCAGAGTGAGAGGGAGAGAGAGTGATGCTGTATATAATACATATAAAACCTCATCATCATTTCTGAATTTAAAAATTTTTTAAAAGTAGTGCTTTTTACATTTATGATGAATGGACTCAAATTACTTAGAAAAAAAGTCTGGTTACTTTGACTTGCATTAAAAAAAGTAAACTATATATATATATAGACGTTACATGCTAGTGAGTGCGTGAGAAATAACAACAGCATTTTTTGTTCATTCAAAGCAAGTTTTTTAGGATTCAGAAGTGTTCATAAGATCCTGGTTAGGCCACTGGCCTGGTTTATCTTATCAGTGCCTCATTAGATTAAATCAGGTGAGAGCTGCAAGTAAAATGTCATTTATCTAATCAAATCTTGTTTATTGTTACCACACACACTAAGTGAAAAATGTTAACACCTTCTCTACACACAACACACTTCCGCACATTGTAATGCAGTTACTGTTGGCTTTTGGAACACAATGGGGGAGAAATGAAAACATAAAATGTGGCCCATGCAAAAGTTATCCTTTTTCCAGCATGTTGAAGTCAGCAAATAGATAGAAACTCTGCAGTTTGCAGAAAATATTTACACTTGTTTATTACTTAGTAAAATCATCAAAAAATGTAATATTTATCAGAATCAGAGTCAGATATATTGGCAAAGTATGTGACGCAAATATAGAATTTGGTTCCGACTGCAGGTGTCTCTGTAGTATTATATGCAGAATACAGACAATATTCATATCATTTACAGACAATACACAATATCAGTATATACAATATGCACAATGTACAAGCAATATACAGACAGTGTACATATTTACAGACAGCACACAATATACAACATACCGATTGTTTGCATACTGCCTGATTACAGAGTGACAAGCAATAAGTGGATGTGGTATTGTATTGCAAACAACAGTAATGTGCATAATATATGGGAATGGAATATATTTTCTAATATCAAAACATATATTTTACTGTGCAAAAATTGTAGATATGTGTCGAGAACAAGTCTGGCAAACTTTGTTCTTCTCACTAGTTTACATGATTTTTAGCTATGAATTAATTTTAATTTAGAAAAAATAGCAGAAAGATGTTCTCCTAAAACATGCATGCTAGTTGCTGCTACCTCATCTGTTTCTGTAAGCTGAGAATAAAGATTCTAAACATGTTTACAGTGTTGTTGTGATCCTCCACTGTAAGCTCCTTTTGAAGGCGTGTCATGATTGTGTTGTTACCTGTCTAATTGAAAGGGACTAATCAAACAAGGCCTAAATAGAGACTCGAGTGCTCCTCTAATTGCTCTCTGTGACAGCACTTCAGAGTCATCATTTGCACAACTTAATGAATAGGTTAATAAAATAGAATAGTTTAATTATGTTTTACTTCCCAGATTGTTAATGGTGCCGGAGTAGCTCAATTGAATAATGCAGCTTCTTTTATTAATTATCAGTAAGTGAACTTGTTTAAATGATATTTTACAGCCTCTTGATAAAATTACAGCTGGAGGCGGTGTGGTGATAGACAGACAAAGGCCACGGACAAATTATCATAAACTATTAGCTTGTTTCCAAAGGGTTTTTATGTTAATCTTTTAGTGCTTAAGTACCCCCCCAATTAACATATCAGGAGGCGCTGCCTTCCAGCAAGGCTTGCAAATTGAAGTGCTCAGATAAAAAAAAAGCCATTCAGATGGAAACCAAAGGAACGGCAGGCTATCGCGCTGAAGTGTACAGGAATTTTTTACGTGCACCAGTGTGTGTGTGATCAAGGAGCTACAGCGATTCCATTATCTCTCATGGGCTGTGACACGAGATGTCTCTTTCAGGGCCCTTCGCTTTTGTCTGGCGCTAAAGCGGCCTGCTAACAGGCAGATGAATGGCTCTCATCGTCGGCACCATCTGATGAAGGAACACGTTTACATATCAGCCCCACTGGCTTGATATGCAAATGNTTCTTAAACAAGTGCTCTTTATTAAACACGGCAGCGATGAGAACCACCTCCAGTGCGCCTGAATGGCCGAGACAGTGGGCAGTAACAGCCACACATGCCACAGTGGCGGTAGATACTGGCTCCCACACAAACATTTAACACATGTACTTGGGTTAAGGTAACCACACCACTGCTTACACAGTTCCTTTTCCTGTGAGCTTAGCGCCACCCTTAAGCCCTCACACATCCATGGCTGCACAAAACAATAGCAGGATGCTACAATGCTTATTTAGGCTATTAAGACAGAATCAGATATTAGATAATATACACTCATCATCAAAAGAATAGTTGCACTAATAGCTGCACCCAGAAGGAATCAACCGACAGGAATGAAACTTGGTGTGTATGTTTGACATCATGAGACATGCGAATGATTCAAGTTTCAAGTTCGACCACACATGTGACGTAAGAAGAGATGGGCTTTATCAGTGTACCTGACTGACCCAACAGCCACGATTGTGGAAATTCAGTGAGTAGTGATGCCCTCCATAAGTTCCAGCACCATTGGCAGATGGCTGCACGACGCAGGACTACATGCACACAGACCGGTATGCCGACTGCCCTTAACATCACAGTTCAATTCTGGACTAAATGACAAAAACATTTAGATTTCCATCTGACGTGAAATGACATCATGCATGTCATATCAGGAGGTAATGTTTTAATTATGTTGCTAATTGCTAAGTAGGCTAGTCTTGCTAAGAACTAGTCACACTGCTACTGCTAGGCTACACTACTGGTTTGTGCAAAGCAGAGGTTTCCATTACTTGTTAGCTACATCAGCCGTTTGTATGGCAATCTAAAGCCAACATGTCTAGGCCAATTCCCTCATTTGAGGGAAGGGGAAGAAAATAGACTGCTGGGATACAGACCTAATTCGTCCTCCATTTCATCCAGACAAGACACTTGGGTTAACCTCCTATACCATTACAGAGTTTTGAAGAATTCCCTTGGGTTAAAAACTGACACACCCTCTTTGAATTACACTGAATAGCTAAGTACAAGACCTCAGACACCACCAAGAGTTCACAAACATCCAGACTTCACAGAGCAAAAGATTCACTTCCCTTCACCCAAGACTCCTCCTTTCTCTTCTGTCTCGTTCCCTCGCTGATTTCAGTCCTGTGTCCACAAAGCCATTGTGTTGGTGTCTAGATAGGGGAATAAAACACTTGTCTGTGTTCTTTCCCCATGCAAATACAGAAAAAAAAACAGTCTGGCCAGACCTTTAAGCATGATGAACACTTTCGCCTTCAAACTAAATTCCATTGTGTCAGGCCCTATAACTTATTGCACATGATTACAAAGCTACCGATATAATAAATTACGCTGATGGACAGAATTATACCCAGCGCTTCCTGCACTCCCCAATGACGCACACTAGCTTAGTGCTCCTTGACAGCGGCCTGTGATTTAGCACCAGCGAGGAGGCCAAGAGGGAAGCAGAAAACATTCAGGAGAAGGCAAAGGCCTGAGACTGGCCCTCCGCCTAGTTTATAAAACCCTCTCTTATTCACCACTAACATGCCACCATTAAAAAGCAGAGGGGAGCATCTCAGATGATAAAACAGTTTGTTATTTATTCCCTAAGAAGAAAGTTTATCATCACAGTCGTGGAAGGGATTTGTTTGACACAATAGTCAGTGAAAGAGTAGGAAGAAAAGAGAGAGAGAGAGAGAGAGAGAGAGAGAGAGAGAGGGCTGGCTAATGTTGACCAGAGCTGTGTCTTGCACATCGAAACAGATGTGTCTGCTCTTGACATGTCACGGGCAGAGACAAACAAAGCAAAGCAAAGAGAGCTCAGTGCTGGCACGGTCCTGGCTAATCTATCTCACTGAGAGACAGATTAAAGGCAAAGTCCAGTAAAACAAAGTTCTGCTGCCTTAATCAGGGGACAGACTGCCAGCGTTATAAATAATAAATGAAGGCTGGCTATTGAGAAGCCTGGGTATTATTAGACAACACAGCCTTTTAAAGCATGGCATGTAGGCCAGCCAGGGCTACGTTTACACCAGTAAGAGAGCTGCCTTCCACGGGGGCAGTCTGGAGTGATTGTTTGGTTGTTGTTATTTGAAGGGGGGTTGGGGGGTATTTTGCTACTTTAGTTGTGATTTGTTTTCATGTTCTTGAAAGTGGTAGCTTCTGAGACAGTAACAGTGATTTCTTTGTCATTGCCACAGCCCTGAACTCCACTCCTTTATACCTAGTTTGGTATCCGGTATTTAAGTAAGAATGTGTCAAGCATGTGCGGAAACCTTTGGTGGTTTTATGTTTATTGAATGGATCAAGAATCAAAGGGCCCATATTCTTCATTTTCTTGTATTTTGACCTCTTTTTGGTGCTTCTACGTGCCAAAAACTGTCGTAACTCATTTTAAATGAAGCCTTTAAAACTTGACAGGCTGTTTTTGTTACTGTGCCTTTATGATTGATATACAGTCATATAGCCTCAGTCAAATTACATGCTTTTCTGATTTTTGGAGGGGAGAAAGGTAACATCCTGTACGGGGAACAGACTTGAATATGGTATGTTTTAGAAAATTGTGGGGCACAATATATATTTGTTTGCTGATTAACAGCTGGGAAAGAGTATGATAATGAAACTTTGTATTTTGAAATAGTACATACACACTACATCCAACCCTTTTTCTCTTTTTCCGTGATATGCGCCCTTTAAGAGTTTTTGTTTGTTTCCGAGAGGGCGAGAGAGAGAAAGAGTGGGGGAGAGAGACAGACAGTGTGTGTGTGTGTGTGTGAGAAATGGAGAGAGGAAAGAGAGAGGACAGGAGACTAAAATTAAAGGCTAACTGCTACCCTCCAGTGTCCAGGAATGTGGTTAACTTTCCAGCAATACAGGTGCTTGCTCTTAGGCCTCATTTTTATCCCTGTCACAGTAGACTGAAAATCTTGTGCTGCACACATGTACTTTGAGTCAAACTCACTTGCATCAACATTACTGTTTACATTGACTAAATGCTCGTAATCATTTCAGCATGTTATTTATCTTTCGAGACACACATAAATCGCTTTATTTTGAGCCCAAAAGGTAAAAAAAAAAAGGACTTTGCTACTTTTTTCCTCTTCTCAAAGAGGAGTGTTCCTCCTTAGCTGGGCCCGGGGAAAGGAAATGGGGTTTAAATGTCCCCATGTCATTAGTTCAGCATGGGGTCACAGCTGGGCCTCTCCCAGTGTAATTGTGCTGCTTGATTTATCTGGAAAGAAGCTAAAATACATATAAATCTCCCAGCACATCTTTGTTGTAGGGTTCACTCTCTGATAAATGACCCGAGGCAAAATAAATGCCCTGTGAATAGAGATGAATTATTCATTCTGATAGACCCTTAAATGTGTATATAGTGTTAAGAAAAGTCAAGGTGTTACTCTGTTATCTCCTGTTTCGCTGATGATGGAGAATGCGAGCTTGGCTGCTTTCTCCCAGCAGTAATAAACTTTATTTCTACCTCAGCCATCAACTCGCAGGCTCCACACATAAATAGGCTTTATGTAAATCTGTCAGCACCTAGTGTGTGCTGGAGCTCCCGTGTAGATATTGGCCTGTCTGGAAGTTTATGACAAAGTTTAAAATCGTTCGTTAAACTGACCCGGCCGGTAAATCCACTTACTGGAAAATTGCCCCCGCTCTTGTGTTTGGTTTGCAGATGTGATCACGAGTCCATTTTTAACTTAATTAATTGGCCGTTTCTGTTGACAAGAAATTTATGCCGTAATAATTTGCTGGAAATAGATGCGGAGCATTGGAAATGAGATATCCATCATAGCCTTGTGTTCCAGCAGCTGCAGCGCCGCTAATATGAAAGTATTTCAGCCAGCGACGACCCCGCTGTTTGTGCAGTCAAGATTATATATACCCCACGATCCATTGCCTGCCTGAGAGGCGCTCATGGAGGTCTATGATAACAAAGAGTTGGTGATTTATGGCTTGCTGTGAAAGCAGAACTTGATGAGATTAAACAATTTCATAGCACAAGTGTTTCTCAGACCGCCCTGATTTGTAGGTTTGAGCCGATAGTAAATCAAGTTTATATATCTGAAAGCCTGCTCAGCAAAGGAGTGCAATTACTGTTTAAGACAGCTACTTTTTATTTAATTTTTATCTGGGCTTTGTCTCCTTTATTCTCGGGCCTGTCAGGAAGGCACTCACCTTCGGGAGTCCTTCTGGCTGGGCGGGGAAGATGCTGCGAGGCGAGGCCCTCCTGCTATCTCTCCCTACCAGCCTTTGTGCTCAGTGGCAGCAGCAGCAGCCTCCAGCACAGTGCTGCGCCCGCAGGAACCTTCTGTCTCTGTTTCTGCAGCCATTGTTTGCCCTGTTTGTCTGGTGTGAGTAAGAAACTGTACGGTGAGCGTGTTATTACTCATGCTCATAAAAAGCGACAGTCTGTAATCCAACGGCTCAGTACAACGTCCAATAACTGCGAGTCGACGAGTAATTTGTGAGTACCTGGAAACCGTCAGGACTACTACTTTTACACATGAGGTCGTGCATTCAGTGCAGATGTTGCATGGAGCGGCCGCCCCATTTATTTTGCTCATTTTGCACATGCAGAGATAAAATGGAGTAAAATAAAACATATAAAAATACTTTACCAGAGCTGGAATTGTTTCACTCTTAGCTTTTTATTGTTTGAAATGAATGTGATGTTAAAGGGCCCATATACTACATTTTTTTGTGTTTTATTTTACCCCCTCAAGGCTACTCATAACATTTGCCTGGTCTTATGTACCAAAAACACATGGAATTCATTCCTAAAATGACCATTTTCCAAGCTCTTTACACTTAGCATTGCAACATCTGTTTTGTTACTGTGCCTTTAAGACTGATAAACGTAAAGGAGCCCTTTTTTTATTGGGCCTCGTTCAAAAGGAAGTTCGGGAAGCAACACTCAGTATACTCCTTTTACACATTGACTCCTTCAGCATGAATGCATGAAGCTAAACTGTCATATACTGAGTACGGGGGATGATGTAGATGTATGTAAATGCATTGGTTTTGTGACATCACAAAAGCAGTGAATTCAAAATGGGCTCTTTTTTGTGCAGACTAGTTTCCGTATATGGTTCCGTATAGACTGTGCCTTTAAGGCTGATAAACGTAAATGTGCTTTGTTTTTTTGTGGTCCTCATTCAAAAGGCAGCTCAGGATGCAGTGCTCATATTACTCCTTATGCACATTGACTGCTTCAGCATGGATGCGTGGACCTAAACTGTCATATGCTAAATAGGGAGGTATATGTAAATACATTGGTTTTGTGACATCACAAAAGCAGTGAATTCAAAAAGGGCTTAGTTTCCATATATGGTGTGTACACTGGGTAAATGAGTGATACATATTTATAACTTTTACATGCTGCACACTCGATTTTTAATGATATGGGGCCTTTGATATGACCCAGTTCACTATACGTTATCCAGCATTGCAACTGCGCATGTGTTGATATACCGTGATTGCATTCATTTGTTTGTTGTTAGATGAAACAGCAGAGAGCAAAGATCAAGCTAGTCACTAATGAGCGTATTTTTATAGCCCATGTGTTTGTGTACGTGTGAATGCGTGTCTGTACGTGCCTGCCTATGTGCGCATCATCCGGTATCTCTCCAGCAAACATCAAGAGATCTCATTATTTAGACACATTTCAGTTTTTTTCCCCTCTCCTGTACACCCCGAGTCAGAATTAGTTTTCATCCTGCCTATGATCTGTGCTGACTCGGGCGAGCAGAAAGTAAAGAAAATGGCACTCTTCACATCAGGGCTGAGTCAAATGTGCACTTCACAGAGCAGCACTCGCAGCTAAGCATTGCTAAGTAACCTTCACATTTCACTCGTGTGAAGAGCTAATTTCCTTTAAGTTCACATGTCACTTTCTGCGGCGCTGCTTTGTGGGTCCTCTTCAAATGTCTCCAAGCGTCTAATTGCGTAGGAAACATCCCAGACAACCCAGTGTGACAGTCCTGCTTGCGGAATCTTCAATTATTTAACATCCCTGCATACTTGAAAACATTCCTGACATTAGATACAGCTCCTAATCGGAACAGAAAGAGCCACGATGTGTCACACTTTTTGAGAGAGTGTGAGTATGAAATGCAGAGAGAGAGGGGACAGGAGAGGAGGACGTAAGGAGCTAGAAGTAGGGGGGAGAATTAAGATATGTTTTCACAGGTTCAGAATTTTGTATTTCACTGTTCAGCAGTGTGATGAGTATAGCCAACTCATGTCCAGTTTGTTTATGTTGATTTTTCTTATGAATTTGGTAATTCGTAGTGTCATAGGTATTACCAGATCTTGAGTAGCTTCATGAAGGTTTCTTTCTTTTGTTTTTCTCTGTTCAGCAGTGTAATAAATATTGTGAAGTGTTGAAAGTGTTGTCAACTCTCTTAGCCTTTTTTTGTTGGCTTGTTTGTTGTGCTGGTTCAGGTTTATGAATGTTGGTATTAAGAAGTATAGAATAAGACAAGATATATTTAGAATTCATAATCATTATCATCTCTGTTGTTTTACATTGAATATTCACTGTTCATCAGTAAGTATGGTAAACTCGTAGCCAGCTATGTGTGTATTGGAAGCTCTTTGATTTTGAGTTTCACATTTTCTGCTGCCAGCCTTGAAGCATTGTCATATCTCTAGGCTAGCTCAGTGAAGGTCTTTTTTTCCTTTCATGGATTTGGATTCAGAATTCAGTATTTTACTCTTCAGCAGTGTGATAAGTATATCCAGCTCTTGGCTCTTCTTTTAGTTTTTCAATGTTCAACACTATAATAAATATTGTGAACTCATGACCGGCTTTTGTGGGTCTTGTTTTTTTGTTTATCTTGCTTTTGAGAAGAAGGATTCAGCCTAGAATAAGTGTTAATAAGTATTGTCAACTCTTGGCTAGTCTTATGTAGGTCTTTTTTGTTTGTTTGTTTATTGTATATACAGTGTAGTATATACAGCATCTACGGTATATACAGTAAAGTAAGAACTCATAAGAAGATTAACTCTCTTGTTTTATGTCCAGAATCCAGTGTTCATCAGTATAGTAAGTGTTGTGTGTATTGTTTTACTAGTTTTTTTTTTGTTTTGTTTTGTTTTGTTTTGCAGGTTCAGCTATTACAAATTAAGTAATATAATAAATATTGGCAGCTTTTTGATTTTGAGCTTTTTTGATCTGCTTCCATATCTCTTGCTAAACAAATGTCTTTATTTTCGTTTTATAGATTTTTTTTTTTTTTGGTATGTTTCGAATTTGTAATTTCAGTTGTCAGCTGTGTAATAAGTATTAACAGCTTTTGGCTAGGACTTTATTTATTGATTTATTTGTTACATATGTTTAGAAATGATAGCAGTAATAAGTAAAATAATGTCAGATATATTTTGTGGGTTTTTTTACTTTCACTTTGCTCTTCAGCAGTATACTAAGTATTGTGAAGTTAGTATACTAAGTTCTGTGTAGCTGTTAGTATTTTCTGGTTTACAATGTGGAAATTTGTTATTCCACAGTTTAATAAGCATTGTCAACTTTTGTCTAGCTTCATCTTGTTATCTTGTCTTTTTCTTGTTTAGAAATATAAAAACATTTTTTAGCAGAATAATAGTATTAATAAGCATTATGAACACTTGGCTAGCTTCATAGACATCTCTTTTCATTTTCTTTTCTTCTTATGTCAGAATTTGGTTATTATACAGAATTCAGTATTCAGTAGCTAAAATTGCAAACTTGTACCAGCATCATGTGGGTCTTTTTTTATTTGTTTGTTTATTTTTGCTTTGCCAAACAAGTATTCAGAAATATAATATACAGTCTCAGCTCTTCTAGGTGTGTGTGTGTGTGTGTGTGTGTCAATCTACAACTAGCACTGCCATCTCTTGGCTATCTAAGTGATTTGAAATTTGCTATTCATCAAATACATTATACAAGTGTGGCTAATTTCATGTAAGTTTTTTTTGTGGGTTCAGAATTTAAAAATCTGGTATTTCCACTTTTTTGAAGGTCTTATGTGTCAATCAACTGTTAAATTTCAACTGTGGCCGGTCTTGTGGTTTAATGATAGTTAGTGTGCAGTGCATATCTGATGTAGACAAACTTAATGTACCTTTACGTTGTGCTGGCACTTTAGTCCTAAGGGAAGGCTGCTATCTTACTTACTATCAGCGATCTACATCTGCACACAGCGCAAAGGAGCTGTGAATATGTAACAGTGGTGCTCAAAGCTAAAACTTAACCCAAATGACAAATCAGGCCTGGCTAGCAGCAGACCCCTTCTAAGCTTTTCTTAAAGACTTAAAGACTTCCCAGCGGTCCATTTATATCAATGCTATTAGAGACATAAATGAATAACAGTGCTAATCTGCATTAGACCCAGGATGAATTGGAGCCTGTGTACTTTTTGCAGTCTTTTATTACGGCTGTGTGGGTACTGTTTAAATGACCATGGCCGACTCTGAGAAGTGCTAGGCGATAAAAGGTCAGCAGGCTCTTTAAAATTCAACCCCTAAAAAGCGAGTTAAGTGTAGTGCTTGTTGATATGGGCGATTAACTTCCTGTTGTGCCTAACCTTTGCTTGTCTAACAGTGAGGCGTACACACAGAGCTGCGGCTTTGGAAGACGCCCGGGCCGTTTGGCTTGGTGCTCCAGGCAAAAACTGTTTCACTTGTGATCACTGATCATATGATCCATTTGCTTAGCACAAGCCCATTGAAGTAGAACTGGTAAATCATTAAACACACGCTCAACGCCACTCACGCTGTGCTCCCGCCACAGCACGCACTCTTAAAACCCTGGAAGCCCGGGCGCCATTACATCCAGCTCTCCCCCTACTCATTACCCAAGGAAAAGAGAACTAATACTTCTTTATGCACACGGCCGTAATTTAAAACACATTACAGCTGCCCATCTGAGATGCAATTATCAAGGTCAAAAACATTATACTGCCTTTCTTAAGTCTGCTTCGCTTCTCTACTATACTGTTTTCTCATCTCAGTATGAGATTTAGACCATTTAACATCCTCTCATAAAATTTCACTATCAAGGTCTCACCCGTGTTGTTGTTTTAACTCGGCACTGGGACCTTAATAAGAGCATAAAATAAATATTCCAAATGAAATGAACTGAACTTGAGTAGTACAGTGCACATACTAATGCAGTTGCATGGATTTTTTTTTTTTTATGTAGTGCATTTAGATCACAATTACATGCCTTCCATTAATTGAAACCTTTGATTCACCACGATCAAGTAGATACAGGTTCGCAGCCAGTGTGCTACTTTCCCGGGTACAAATGATGTTAATTTTATTGAAAATAGATGTCAAGCTAACGCTTGGTGTTGACTCAAATGCTCATATAAGTTTGCTTTTCTCTGATCTTCAGATCATCAGAGAGCACTGCAAGTGTTACAAGAAAGACAAGGAAAGTTTCATACCCACAGAAAATCTTTTTTTGATACAGACCCAAAGAGAAAACATATCAAAAGACATTTTTCTACATGTCTTTTGCAAGCACAAAAAGCCGAAATGGTGTCAAGAGAAAACAAAACAGAAAGCTTGTTTCTTCTAACAATTGCTTTAAGCTACAAAATCTCCTTGAATCCCCAGCCTCCCCTTACTGTCGACTTTCCTCTCTCTCTCTCTCTCTCTCTCTCTCTCTCTCTCTCCTCACTCTGTCTCTTGCTCCCTCGCTTTCCCCCTCTCCCTCTTAAAGGGAAAGCAGGCCCTTCTGTAGGGGCTGATAGGTTGTAGGCTGATGCTTAGCAACAACATTCCTGCGCCTTAAGTAGCAGTAAGCCCCTGGCTGAACTCTTTGAAGTGGCTGTCAGGCCACATTTATTTCGTTTTAGCACTTTGTCTACTTGTCCAGATGTATAAGGAGATAAAACAGCACTGGTGTTTACACTGATCTCTGCTCTCTCGCTCTCTCTCCTTCTCCCTCTTTTCCTTGCTCTCATTCTGTTTTTTGCCCTCTATCTCTCTTACTCTCTGTTCTGTTGATTAGAATAGTCCTGATCAGTCTTGTGAGAATGTGTTTGAGCCATATATGTATGTGTATGTGTAGTAAAATTTTGAATTGTATAAATATAAAAATATGTATATATCGTTGCTGTCCATTTCTCCATTTTCTGCCATTTACATTGTGTGAAAATTTCATGATGAATGAATGAACAGAAATGGACAAATGTCTGGTTCCATTGACTTACATTGGAATTACTTTAGGTTTTGTCCTCTTCTGTAAAGTTGCCATTTTGAAGATACTTGTTTATCCTTGGACAGCGACAATATATTTATTCCACATACAAAATGGGCTGTGCTTTCCTTTTTGCTTTTTTCCTCAGATATGGAGATGATAATCATGGATGACTCTGGATTTTAGTAGCATTTACTGTATTTGTATTGAGAGAAGAACAGAAGGAGAGGGAGAGTGTGAGTGTGATGTATAATCCAGCAAAGGACTCATATTTCACGCTGACATTTTCAGCAAGGAGTCCTCCCTCTGATAGCGAGGCCCCCGGTGGGATAAGGGCTGCTGTGGCTTTCTCTGTTAATGCCATTATTAGAGATTTCTTCCGTCCCCAGCTTGTAAATTTCTGCTGCATTATCATAAACTGCGGTGATTACTCAGTGTATAAAGACAATAATGATGTGAGCAGGCAGCATATGCCCAGGGCCTGCAGAGTGAACACTCAGTCTGATGAGTGGCCAGGAGACGCTCTTATATACTTAACACTGCAGCGCCCCCATCTGACCAGTGCAGATACTACCGCCCACACCTGTCCTATTGTGTGCTCCAGGGTGAGTGTGTGTGTGTGTGTGTGGGTGTGTGTGTTAGCGAGCGAGGACATTAGTCAATGAAAACTAAAGGAAAATCAGACATATGAACTGTAGTAATCACCTGCAGACTTGGAGTTTTTTATTATGTTCTCATAAAACATTCATATTCAGACTGATCTTTTCTGAAAAATGGGTTTGTGCATTAGTGTTGGAATTACGTTATGTAGTCAGTTGATTGTTTGCAGTGAGAAGTCAGATCAGAGACAGCTTGTGCTGTTTTACAAGCTCCTCCCAAAATGGCCAAAGCATATGGTCTGTGTTTCGCTCAGTCAGGGCCATACAGCTTTGGCTTTGATGAAGATTGACTTCAGCAGAGAGAGGAATGAAAGTTCCCTCCACAAAGCTGCATATCATCTCTGTCATATCAAGACATTTTGAAGGCGAATCCCATAGACATTTCATCATTTTTACATAGATAAATGGCCAAAATGTAAACAACATCATTCAGAGCTGTTTAATGTAAATGCTCAGTTCTGGTGAAACTTCCCGAGTCAGAAATGGTCACAGTGGTGGTAATGGGAACCAGACGTCTGAAGAGCTTAATGCCTCTGAAAGCATCTTCACAGACAGCCATCACATGAAATGGTTCTGAATATGTTTTACTATGGTTTTATGGAAGTTGTGGCCTAAAGATCCAGAATCTAACATGATTTTACCATTACTAACATTACTTATATAAGCAGAGGACATGTGCAGATATTTACTATCTGTGCAGATATTTACTATTTATTACTGGATAGTAAATAAACTGTATATATTTGCATTGTAGATTGGGTCCAAAAAAGTGTGTTTTATTTCCTTTAACACTGAAAAAGTCAGTTGTCCTTTTTACATTGTATGAACATGTCATGACAAATGGACCAACTGAAATATTTCTTTGTTATATCAGCACCAATATGAACTCCAGTTCGTCCACAACTCAGTGTACTATATCTCTCACTGCACTGAGCTTTGTGGCTCTTCTTCACAGCATGAAGGTTCTCACTAACTCGCAGTCCAGGATTAGGATCAAGCCTCCTTTGATATTCTCATTGCTCTCGTTCCGTATTTGCCTTAGGAATCATCCTGCATATTTTAACAGTGTTGTGTTTCATGAGCACATTACCTCAATTCCCACTGTTATCAGTCATTATAATCCAACAGATCAGAACACAAGTTAGACAAAGGCTAATGTAAATCTCTTAACAGTAAATAAAGACAAATGGTTCAGTGGAACCAAAACTCTTAACTGCCCGTGTGTGCTCTAAACCTCTAGAATGAATGAATTCCTGAGGCCTGGAGCGACCCCTTGGCTTGTGATTATGTTTGTGTAAAATCTTAAGGGCGCTGATCAAAGCGGGACCTCTTGTCTGCCTGCCCTTTAAGAAGCTACAGAGGGAAAAAATGGAGCCTGATAACAGCTGGCATTCAAATTGAGTTTTCCTTTAACTTTGTTTCGCAGGGATTCCCATTATGAGGCGGGCCTCCTTTCTCATCACGAGGATGGCTCATTGAATAAAGAGAAAAGAGGGGAGTGGAGGGGAGGAAGTAGGAGGGAGGGCTCTGATTAATCTTCTCGGAGGGTGGGGGTGTTTGATCAGTGGACTTGGCCGGAGAGGGGGGTATCTCTGATGTTGACAGCGGGCGACTTTTGCGCACGGCGTGTGATTGACGCGCCTGGCCGCTGGGCCTGCGGGGGGGTTGCGCCGTGTCCAGTGGGGCAGAGCCAGCCCCTGCCTGTGGGTGGTGGTGTTAATAATGTGGCAACTGGGAAGATTAATTGTAGACAAGCAGCGGGATTACGAGGGGCTTTGTGGTGGGGAGAGGGCCGTTTGCTGGGGAAGGCCTCTGATCTGTCAGGCCCAGAGGAAATTAGTCAGGGCAGACTGAAGCTGACTCTCAAAACGCTGCTTTAGGATATTAAAGCCAAATGGCTGAAGGAGATTGAAGCTGGTTACAAGGAAACTGCTGACACGCTCAAAAGCCGACACGGCTACCTCGCGCCATCAGGCTTAGGCGAGGGGTGTGATAATTAATGGCAGGATGCGTGAAGTGATAATGCCTAAATTAAAGAATAATGATTAGGAAATACAGTCACCGTCTCCCTTTATGCTTTTTTGAAATAAGAGTTCTTAAATGGGTCTTGGCTTGAATGTAAAGTTCTATTTAACCTGTACATTAGGTGGAGGTTCTTTAGACTTTAAAAAGGTTCTTCATACAAGACTTTATTTTCGGAAAAAAAGTGTTCTTTAATGACCTATCCATTGCACAGTTTTTCTCTGGCATCCTCCAAAGAGTATACTATGTCCTAGAACTCCAACCCTTATGTGACTTTATACATTTAGGCTTCTGTTTGCCCCAGAAAGGCAATACATTTACCAATGTCCACTTTGCATTTTCAAAGTTATGCTCTGTGCGGGAGAAAAAAACAATGACTGGAATATCTGAGCTAAGCCCTTTGTAGAGCGGATTTGTCAGTGATGATTAAATACCCTGTGAACTGTTGCTTGCAAGATGCAAGTATTTTTGCAGCTAGTTTTAGAGACTAACTAGGGTGTTTTTGGCGCTTGAAAAATCACTAAGGGCACAGCACAAGAAATACGGGCCCTAAGTGAATGCACGGAGGGCCTAGACATGTCCTCTAGATCCTCCATGGCCTATAAAGTGAGCTTTGTGCACATGTTTGTTTGTTTAGAGTCTAGAGAGTGAGAGATGAGCTTGCTTAAACACAGGGCAAGGCCTGAGGGAGTAGTAATTTCATGCCACCTGTTGGTTTGTCAGCACACAGCACTGTGTGTGGGGAGTGAGAAAGAGGGAGAGAGAGTGAGAGAGTGAGTGACAGGATGACCCACAGCTGACCTCTGCCTTGGTTCATGACTGAGTATGAGCTGGGGCCTTCCCCTGGTCCTCTCTTAAACAAGCGAAGGACAGATAATCAAAGCGAGGGTCTCTATTCACCTCCCCTCTTCCCTGCCCTCGCCCAAGCTAATGAAAGCCGGCCTGCGCCCTGATAAAACAGCAGCGCTGCTTCCACCATTACCTTTCCAGCGCACTGGAAAAATTTATAGCACTTGGACAATCATTCATAGCAATGAAATCTTTCTCCGGCACCCCACCCCTCGTTTTCACTTTCTTTCTGTCTCTATTTCTCTTTGTCTTGCTCTCTCTCGCTCTCTCTTTCTCAATTTCGGTCTCCATCAATCTGGACGAATGCTCCTGATTGGTGGTGACAAATGAGTGCTTTTCATTTAAGACTCAATTAAGATCAATACATTCATTGCATCGAGATCAATAATGTACATTTCTCTTGTCTATCCAATATAATAAATCTGCCCAGAGTCCATTGCCGAGCAGCACAGGTGTTGGACTGAGCAATCCATTAAGGCATTCAGCTAATGTGTGCTGTATTCGTCTCGTCTATTGTTTTGTAGGATCCAAGTGATGTCAGAGAGAGAGAAGTCACCTCCATGCCTTACACGCCTCTACCAAGAGGATCCAGAGACGGCAAAAACCACAAAGGTAAATTATGCCATTGTGCACCAAAAATCGTCAGTCGAACATGAAAGGTGCGTTTCTCAAGTCGTTACTGCAGCTCACTTTTGTGAGTGCTTTTTCATCAGTCCTTTTAGTGACATACTACCCTCTTGCCACTGATTATGATGTACACTATATGCCCATAGGTATGTGATTAAATTATTGAGGTGTTCAGGTGTTTCAGCCTCACCCATTGCTAACAGATGTATGAAATCAAACGTAGACATAGACAAATGTTGTGGTGAAATGGAAGCATCCAGGAGCAGCAACAATGAAGCAGTTTTGAAGAAGGCCCTCCAGCATGGCTGAGCGCCTGCACACAAAGAGAGGCCCACAAAGACATGGTTTGATGAGTTTGGTGCGGAGGAACACCAGTGGCCTGCACAGAACCCACCCTGTTAGACACCTTTAGGATGAACAGGAATGTCGATTGTGAGCCAGGCTTTTTTGTCCAGCACCAGAGGCTGAGTTCACTAATAATGTTTTGACTGTGTACAACCTCTAACTGACTTACTCTGAAATCTTGGAAGCATTTTGTATCAATATCTTCCAGTAAAGTAGAGGGCTGTCAAGGTTTGGAGGGTTGAAGGCCAGGTGTCCACATACTTTTAGCCACATGGTGCAGTTTACTCTCATATTCTAATATTCATATTCTCTGATTCCCATATCCATATTCTCATATTCTCGTATTCTAATTTTGAAATTGCAACAGTTCTCTCCATACATCAGAGAAAGCATAGAAGGTTTTTAAGTTGTTTTAAGTTGTTTGTTTTCTTAGAAGTGCTCCAAGATATTAATTTTCTTCTTTGGAATTTTCTGCAGTCCAATTACGTATTTTTTATATCCTGTGACTACCTATACAGCAGTTTAAATCATGCTGTAAATACTTGTATCCAGAGGCGTACATAAACTCTGTTATTAAAGATGTGGTGTTCTAAGTAATTGATTGTTGTCCTTCTAATAGGTTACAATGAAAGCAACCTCACAATACAAAAACTAAAGTGATTTTTTTGTGTGTACCCAGAATGTCCACCGTACAATAAACCCTCCTTTACCGCCATCACGCTGCACAAAAACATGCCACAGTATCATAGCTTTTTAAAACAATCTGAAATGTTCTCTTCGCTAGCAGGCCGCTTTATTTTCAACTGCTGTTCGAATTCCCTAACCAGCCTTTCACGGTGCGGCCACGGTGCTGTCGCTGCTGCTTTCATGCGAGGTCAGCGCCGAGCCCCTCCACCCCCCACCAAGGACAGATCTATTTCACAAAGGCTGACCCGCACCTCTCAAGTGATGTAGAGGAAAGCCCAGTGCTTTGTCAAAATCATGTTGCTTGAGAATAGTCCATTAAAAGGTGAGCGGAGCTGACATATGAAATATTTTTTCTCCCTCTTAGATTTCGGCGCGCTGACACTCTCCATTCGTTATTTTTACGATACTGTACTGCAGCGTTAGATAACACGGGCCCTCATCTTTGTCCTTCGCCTCTTTTTATTCCTCTGCTGTTATCGTGCCGTTTTTATTTATCTTGACTTATTGCCTATTCTATTTGCTTAATGCATCGGGTGCGACACTGTAACTCTTTATTTGCGCTCACCTTTGGCTGCGCCGTGAAAAAAGCTTTAATAGAATAGCCATGACACTAAAAGATGCAGTTCACCTCCAGGACTGTGTCAGGAGGATGCAAGCTATTTGTATGCATTGGCAATAATTTTTCGGTTGCTAGTTTTTCATCACATGATGTGATTATGCGATTATTTATCAGCATGCATGCGATACCTATAGGTGTGGCCCAGGCCCAGTCCTGTCAGGCATGCTGTACGTTAGACACAGTATTGTGCTGGCGGGCAGAATTAGCCGCATGTCTGACAGCGAGCTGTCTCCAACAGAGAGCCTCTTTACCGTTTCTCAATATCGCTACAATTAATGTCACCTGCGCCGAGGCCCCTGAGCCAAGGTGCCATGGGTAATCACGGCAGGCAGGAGCTCTCTGGAGGGGGAAAGAGAAGGGCTGGCCTGGCTGACAAACAGTGAAGGGGACTGGAGGAAGTCTTGGCTTTGGGTTATGAGACCCTTGTCTCTTGCGTTTGTGTGGAATTGGAGAGTGGACACACAATGAGTGGACAGGAGAGGCTTAGAGGAGGCTGGAGGAGCTGGACGTGGAGGAAGAAAGAGGCAGAGGGGCCATGTGGCAGAGCAGGCGTGACACGGAGTGGACGGCAGCCGCTGCAGTCTACGAGGGTGGCCGCAGGAAGCGGCACTGCTGTCAGCTCCAACCAGCTTTAAAGCAGCCTGTCTGGCTGGAGAGCCCAAAGTTGCTGTCCAGAAGCAGCCGTCTCCTTAAACATAATGCTTCCAGAGCAAGCGCCAAAGCAGGAGCGCCGCTTTCAGCAACACAGAACTTCTGTTTATCGACAGCCACAAATTAATAGCAAATAGCGCTGTAAGGTAGCATGTAAGATTTACTTAGAACAATAGTAGAAACACATTTACATCCACTCTGACCCACCATAAATAATATAACTAGAAAATATACAATTCCCCACTTACATTGTTGGACATTTTAAGGCAATAAATACTACTTTAGAGCTCTCAGCATTAAGAATGTCTGATCTGACCATCATTTATTTCCTCCCTGGTGGCTAAACCAGAGGCCATTTACCAGGCAGGGTGAAACTGTACTCCTACACGTATGAGCCCGCAATGCATTTAAATGCTGTTATTTTGGGCCGTGCTCCAGCTGTGTTGTATGTATGTATTTTAAATGGCACACAACTGTTCTTCAAACCCCTGAAGGCAGACAGCCTTCAAAGCGAAAATCTGAACTGAAGACACCCCAGGGACCCTTGCACTTTTTTACGCCTGCAGTTTTGCTTTCATTACGGCGAGGCTGATTTTTCGGCCCCCGAAAGGGGACCGTATCTGAAGAGTAAACTGTTTTACAGTTTGCACTACAACAAATAAACATCTGGGACCGTTCACAGCACTCCATTAGAACATTCCATTTTTTTGCCAAAAAAGTGAAAATGATGACAAATGGGCTGTCACGGAGGCTGGGAGAGGCCAGATGACGGAGCTGTGGGTGCTAAGCACTGATTTTTAAAGCTCAGCAGGACAGGGGGAGATTTACACCTGCTGCTAGTCCCCCTATCCTCCATTAACTTGCATCTGGCAAGCGTGCATCACTCATTTACTCACGTCTGGATCTGCTCTGATGATATTGAGCTAAAATGCTAGGTTTGACAGACCGTCACAGACAGAGATATCTATGCCTGAGCCTTTGTATAATTGAGATAAATCTGTTTGGTGTGGGCGAGATGATGTCCTCGTAACAAAGCCTGATGGAGATGCACTGCCCCCAAGCTTTGCCTTTGGCACAACTGCCTCTTAACCAGCATCTCTCTAGGAACTGCTTTGTTGTTTCTGTAGTTGGTATGCGTTCCAACACATCTGAATAGATCCTAGTACCCCAGAGTTTGTTCTTCTCATCG
Organism: Semaprochilodus insignis; assembly: GCA_034552555.1. Taxonomy (NCBI): domain Eukaryota; kingdom Metazoa; phylum Chordata; class Actinopteri; order Characiformes; family Prochilodontidae; genus Semaprochilodus; species Semaprochilodus insignis. The sequence continues at coordinate 10,598,878 of CM067478.1, forward strand.
TCAGTCTGTTGACCCTTTGGCCATTTTCCATGGGTACACTCTTAAATTAAAGGTGCCAAAAGAAGCCATAGAACAGTGGTCACCAGCTCTCCTCCTGGAGATCACCTTCCTGGAGGTTTCACCTTCGGCCTAACCTCATTCAGGTAATCAAAGATTCCTAAAAGTAATAATCAGATGGATTAGGCGAGGTTGGTTAGGGTTGGAGTGAAAGCCTGCAGGAAAGAAGATCTCCAGGAGCAATGTTGGTAGCCTCTACCATAGAAGAACCAATTTTGGTTTCCTACAATGTAGTATTTTAGTGGATGTTTTAGTGATGTGAGTGTGAAGAACCTCTTCAAAGTTTAAAGAGCTTCTGCATTATGTTAAGTTTCTACATAAAGTCACAGTTTTTTATTTTTTCCTAAATACGTCCCATATGTCCAAGCCAGTAGCCATTCAGGAAGCTATCATTTTTAATGGTGTCAAACATTCAGTGTATTGATATCATAAACGCAAAGCAGACAAATAGGTAGTCCAGCTCTGCTGTTGCTTCTAAAAGACTTGTGCATGCTCTAAGAGACACTGAAAGTCATGATGACTCTACCATTGAGGTTTCTCCCTTGGTAAATATTACTCTTACACTAAAGAAATATGTTGGCTCCATTAGAACTGAGTCTGTTACAAGGTTGAACGATGTGGAATCTGGATTGATCATTCTCATCTCTGGGTGTCAGTTCAGAAATGTTAATTTATTTCATTTTACCTATTTTAAATACAGAGATGCACCGATACCACTTTTTCCTTCCTGATATGATACTTAATATATACTTAATCCGTCAGTATAGACCGATACTGGGTAGCAATATCAATACTGACTCTATGTTATTAACCTATAAGTCCTGATTTTTACAATTACGTTTTTTAAATATTTGATTGTGTTGCAGTGCTCTCCTTCCAGCCTAACAAGATATATCCACTACATATAAAAAAAAGTCACTTCTTGAAGGGAATTCATGTTTATTTCCTCTCTGACGCTGCCGATACAGATGTTTTCAGTTCAGTGATTTGGATGAAGGAAAGGTGTTGGTCAAATATTTGCTCTATGAGAGAATTCAGATCCAGAGGGGTTTTCCAGTTTGCGCACTGATGAGGTGTTTAGGATCCTTCGTTAATGACTTGGGGGTGTTTTTGCGGCCATTAAAACCCCTGTGTAAAACACACCTATAATTTCAACTGTAGAAAAATAATGAGCTCCCATAAAAAATAAATAGCCATCACGCGAGTTTATATCGACTTGCAGATTTACACCTCGTGTCTCCGCTCAGATGCGGTGCCAAGAAATAATGGACGGAAAGTTGTGCGTGCAGAGCAAAAAAAAAAAAAATGCCCAGACTTTGTCATTTGATGTAGTTTTAAATACATCTGCTTTAGATATCCTCAGAGTTCCCCATCTCTGATTAATTATTTGTAAAAGGCTTCAACCCAGTTGCGAGAGACTGTTCTGTCGCTAAACTTCACTTGCACAGAAGGGCCAGATCCTGCAATCGTCTTATTATTGAACTTTTTTGGGGTCCAGTGAGGACATTGGTGTGGGTTTATATACTAAAGGCATTGATAAGCCTTTTTTTGTCCTGGCATGACTATTTTTAACCTTTCATTATCCTTTAGAATTAAACAGACAGTAGTTTTGTTCCCGTGCCTTTTCAGACTAATATATATAAATGAGCTCTGTTCTGATTGGCTGCAGTGAAAATGGGGTTGAAACTGTCCTTATAACTTTGCTATGAATGGGTGGGGCTAAAGTGCAGCATATGTCAATGCAATCAAATGCAAAAGTCTGTTCCTGTCTCTACAGAGCATACACTTCTGCACATATACACATCTATACACTTGTATTGTACAATACATTTGTACAGTGTACATAGTTTAATTGTACACAATTTAATTCTACATTGCTAAAAGAATTTAATATATTGAGGGAAAAAAAATAAACATGGAATGGATCCTCTGCTGTTTGTTCCTGTAGAGGACACAATAACTTAAAACATAACAGCTTGTTCAACAGAGCATGGTTTAGCTGTATATATTATATATTATATATGACCTGTGCTGGGGAATGAACAGACACTTTTCCAGTGTTTAGACACTACATGGTTTTTGTTTCTAAAAGTGAGGAATATTTGGTGATATTCTGTGATTTGAGCCTTTTAAGCTGAGCCTTTCGACAGGCGTACAGGCCTGTGGAGTGACTGCCAGTGTTCTGTTTTTTTGGCCTTTCTCTTTGTGAAGACAGCTTTTGTTTCCTCTGTCGTAGTGAGATGATATGATATGATTTCTGTTAGGAGGGATCCAGTGGGCCTCCCAGGACTCCTCTGGCAAAGGAGCATGAATATCCATTAGTCTGGAGATGGAGATTAATGGCAGGGATAGAGGAAGAGCCAGGCCATTCTGGCCATTCTTCACCGCCTATCAGAAAGAGAGAGAGAGTGAAAGAACAAGAGAAAGGAAGAGGGGGAGAGATGGGATCGGATTCTTTGGTGAGGCAGCCAGAGCAGTCCTGTTCGTCACTGAGGCTAGAGTGCACCCCTCTCTCTCTCTCTCTCTCTCTCTCCCTCTCTCTCTCTACCTTTCTCTGTCTTTCTTTCTCTCTCTTCAGAGCACAGATTAAAACAGCAGGACAGACTTAACTTCCCTGACAGCTTCAACTGCTGAACTCTGCCTTGCCATCTCTAAACTGCTTTGAGATGCCTTCCCCTTTCCTCAGTGTCATTACTCCTATAGAATGCCTCTGCATTCGCTGAATAATTCTGTTTGTGTCGGATTTGAGGATGTGTCATTGACACCATTGTGTTTTTTTCTTCTTCGCTGCCGCTCTCGTGCTCCACTGTTTGATGTAGTCGGAACGAGTCTCTGAAGAGCCACTCGTGAGAGACTGCTGTTGAAAGTAGAGGAACTTTTCAAGAGAAAGGTGGCGCTGTCAAAAAGGCCTGGTGTTTATTTTTATTTCGTTTAAGGTATTCGTTTTTACCCTTTGCAGGCATTTGAATATGAAAGCATGTGATATTTTCTCACTGATAAGAGCAGGTTAATAAGGCATGTTAAAGTCAAATCCGAGAGACACTAAACGCACTTTGGGAATGGAGTGCAATGCAGAAAAAAAGCAGGAAGGAATTACATGTTTGATGTTTAAGCTGCTGCAGAGGTGATTAGTATTGAAGTTTTCTAGATGAATAGGTTAAAAGAGTGGCTTTGAAGTAACATATCTAGCTGCGGAATGCTGCGGAAATTATCATATCTGTATTTTCCTCTTCTGTTTTGCTATAAGACTAATGCATTTCCACAGCTGATTTTTGTCTAGATTAGTTGAAACCTTTAATCTCCAAAAAGCATCGATTTCTGCCTTTTAATCTCTTCTTCTCACTTAATAGTTTGGTTTCTTTGAGGCTGTGTTCACATAAAAGCCTCTGATCTAGTCTTTCTGTTTTGATGGTTCATGTTCATGTTTGTAAGTGACCCATATCGCCTTGCACTGTAAACAGTCTGCAATCAATAACATCACATGAATGATCCACATGCTTTATTAACAACAACAACAACAACAAATGAAGAGACTGCCAAAGCAAGTCACTAATGCTTCCAGTCATGAAGCTAATGTTGAAATAAATAAGGATCTTTTTTCCTTGAGTTTGCATGTTCTTCCTGTGTCTGTGTGGGTTTCCTGCAGGTACTCTGGTTTCCTCACATGTCAACAAGCTACAACCTGTCAATAACAAGCTACAACCTGTCAATTTCATACTGCAGCATAGCACCAGAAAGATGTGGTGCCCAACCCATATAATAAGAATCAAGGAGATGCACAGTCCCTTCTCTGCCCTCTTATCTCCATATGAGTCTAGAAGAAACATAGTTTAGCATCAGACTTGATCCTATTTCTCACTAAGAGTGTCTCCAGCGTTTGAAAGAAGCACCAATGTTCAAGTCAAGTAGTTTTTTTTTTTTTTTTTTGTTATTTTTATTGTTTTTTTTTATTGTTTTTTTTATTTTGTTAGCTCTCTATTTATATCACTATTTTGCCGCATGTGATCTCTTGCTGGGAGCAGGCGGTGGTGGTATTACTCATCCTTCCACTGACTACCTGTTCTTAAATGGTCTGTCCAGTACCTGCAATTTGACTGACAAGAGATGAGAATACACTGCTAGGGCAGCACTTCTTCATGCACCTATGTTTTACTGATTTGACTTGATGCAACAGTTACTCAATCCCCTCTTGAGGTACAAAGTGGTATTACAAGATAGGAAGGGGCGGTGCTAGCTGATTAGCATTCTAACTTTAAGTCTAACTGTAGACACCTGATGGACATAAATAGACACCTTTGACATACCATTAAAACTGTTATTTCTTTACAGTTTTAGTTCATTTTAGTTTATAAAGCTGGAAATCCTACAAATTGGGAAAATATAAGATTTGCTACTTGACCTGGCTGTGTGAATGTCAGCAAGGCTGTTGTCCCATTAACTTCCTTATGTATAGCACATGATGTTACAAAGCTGAAAATGTATAGATTTTGTGTGTGTGTGTGTGTGTGTGTGTGTGTGTGAAACTACTGTTATGAAAAGCAGACACATGAATAGGAACACATACTTTTATCACTAGACAACTAGGCAAATTAATAACTAGACAAATACATAGCTGTTTACGTCTACAGTAAAGGCAGCAGATGGTAGAGAACATGGTAGCACACAGAAAGCTTCAGTTATACATGCTGATGTATTTTACTGTACAACTAGTTTTGCCAATTTAAAGCAGAGTATCTGAATGTATTGCCTGAAAACACGCTGGGTTAGATGGGGCTAAGATACTTGTATGTCAGAAAGGTTACAGCCTACAAGGCCTTATAAGCAGTTTGGAACTATGAGAGTGCAGACTTGGCCGGATTTATGAACCACCTATTTACACATACACGCACAGCATACATGTGAGTGTTAAATGATACCTCATGCTGGACTGAGAAAGTGCCAGTGTGATGGACAAGGACATGAGGCCTTGCCAACGTGCCCTGCCCAGTTCCAATAACATACTTGTGGTACCTGCAACTTTGGTCTGCTTCCCAGGCCTGCTGGCCCATCATAGCAGACCGACAGAGAATATATCACACAAATGGAAACCCCATGCTCATTTTCTAATCAGCTCTGAAAGTGATTGCTAATGCAGTCAGAGCATTATTCATGCTGCTGAGTGATTTGTGACGTGTGTTTGGGACATCTGAGATGCAGGCTAGTATTTCCTGTGTGCTTTTAGTTGTGCCAAGAGTTTAGTGCAGGTTGGTGTGGCTTTCGTAGTTTCGAAACTCGGGACTTTATCATCGTAATTTATGAGGAAACAGGCAGGCCATATGGTTTGGATATTTTTACAGCAGGATCGATGCTGGGTCCTCGAGTTTCCCCTCTCTGCTTGGGTTGATATGGATGGCCCTGCTCATGTCAAGAGGTTCCTCAGTTTGCTCAGATGCTGAGACACTAAAGTCCTGGCAGATGTTGAGCTACTTGTCATTCTGAAGGCGAAACTGATCTGTGCACAATGAACCCTGATTGCATTATAATGATCATGTGACGGAGCCAGTGGAAATGTTTATTAAGATAAATGCCCCTCGCAGGAAGAGGAAAACACGCCAAAAAGTCATAATTCACAGCCGTGGAAGATACGCACTGGAAGTATTTATGATTCATTCCTACGTAAGGTTTTCTTTCCAGCGTTTGTTTGTGTGAATGTGATTCAGTCCCACAATTAAATTACAAATGATAGCAATTAATTTTCTGACAGCTTCCATCATTCTGTTTTACTTGATGCTGTGTGTTTATTGGGCTTATTAGTCATCTAAACCAGATGAAAATATGTTCTGAGAATCGTCCCTCCCAAGTTCCCGTCCAATGGGCCGCTATGAATTCATTTCATATCTGTTACTCAGATGGCCAGATGTATTAGTGAGCGATTTCAGTGTATCTGAGTTATTAGCATGGCACTGTAAATTCATCTTTAGCATTGCGTGGAGAATTGTTAGCGTAGTGAAGCCAGAATAACTATGATTTAAAAGGAACACGGGAGAAAGCCATCCAAATCCATAACTGACATATCACTCTCATCTTTGTCCTGTGACCCACCCCCTCACCCCCCCACCCATTCCCACATCATCTGTGGGCTGAAACCATTGTGGTGGAAGGGACAAAGCTCATCTGTCAATTATAGCAAGCTCCATTGGGCTGTTGTCTAAACTGTTTTCTTGCTCACCAGTGAATTCACTGATTTATTGTCGCTGCCTCTGTCTCGGTATACAATCATGAGACACTGATGTTTGAACACATGCTAAAGCATGAGAGTGTGTGTAGCTCAAGTTAATGATCTAACATATCATTTATTTCATTCTGGTGCAGGGGAATGGAGATTTAGCATTCTATGCTACACACTGTAAAGGGTTCTGTAGAGGGTTCCAAGCACAGAATGATAAGGAGTCAGTATTAAACGCAAAACTTTTGTCCAATTTAAATATGCAAACTCTCATCATTTCACTGGGGTCAGGGGTTCAAGTGGGTTCAAGTGGGTTCAAGAATATTTAAAGTTGCACTATGTAATATATATATATATATATATATTTTATTTTTTTTTATTATTTTTTTTTTTTTTAGACCTTTAAATGTCTATGTCATAGAACGAAATAACTATTTACACTGGTGTAGTTGAATAAGGAGAGTTCAGTACATGGAACTGACATACCGTGAAGTTCAAACATGGTTGCCTCCTCCTTTAAATAGAAATCCCGCATTTGCAAAAGAGGGCAGTAAAACGGGCCAGCAAATCGGAACAGAGCTCATCAAATTATTCATGAGTTCACCAAGGAAAGGAAAACAGCTCGTTTTATTCTAGGGCTAAATCACTGGGTGTAAATGGGCATGTAAAACCACATCTGGGCATCTGGGCATTTTTCACCCCGACCAAAGTCATATACCTTCTACGTAAACGTCATAGAACAAATTAAAATGTGGCAGACAAAACCTGTTAACAGTAAAATGATGTCTTCTCAACAAAAATCTGCAAAATTACAGTCATCTAGTTTGTTAAAAATACTGCCTTTTCCTCAGATCAGCAATTCTGTTAGTTCACTAGTTATTCTGACACACATCATTTCCCATAATAATAATGCAAATGGATGTTAAGTATAGGCGATAATTTGTTTTCATTAATTTACAGTATTTTCTGTACATTAATACCAGCAGTGTTATTATAATAATAAGAATAATAATAATAGTACTGTGTATAATAATAGTAATAGTAAACTGTGGTAGCTTTTGGTCTTGAATAGTTCAATTTCATGAGCCTTTGTGGAAGCTACTGGTCTAAAGCTGCCTGCCTTACAGTAATTAGCTTTGTTTTGTTCTGACATGAAGCGCTGTAGACTTGTATATGTCAAATGTGCTGGCCAATAATGCAAACAAATGAACTTATATATATATATTGTAGGTATTGTTTAACTTTCTCTGTATATCTGAATTTATTATCCCCTATTGTTTAACCCTAGGTGGGAGTTCTCTGGCTACCGACAAGCCTTGTCATAACCAAATAAAGAGCATTTCATGAACACAGCATGTTTTCCAGTCCTGCCTCTTTCTTAAGGTCATCATAATAGTAACAATAATAATAATAACATTACAGAAAGCTTCCATCTCAAACACCCTTTCTAATCTGTCAGAACAATTTGCTGATGAAGTTGTTCTAAACAGAGGGAGCAGGTTTCTCCGTCATTCTAATGTAACTGGACACGTTCTGTTACCGTCATAATTTGATTGGATGATCATTTCTGACATGTTGTGTCGCTGTAAGACTGTTGAGTCGACTGAGTCATAGAGGTCAGACACTGAAATTAATTCCAGATTGCAGTCATTTGAATGAGTACTCTCCTCATTTCCCCAGGAAATCTTGCCTCTTCAATTTTGCTTGTGGTTTAACCACTCCACGGCAGGTCACCTAGTCAGCCAAACACGTCAGTATCAAATTCGGCCACTGTCATATTACAGCTGAAGGATTATCTGACCCTGAAAGTCCTCTCCTTTGGAAGTCTGTTCTTAGGCGAATGAATGAAATGTGTGGTAAAGAAATAGACAAGAATCATACTGTTTGCAAGTTCAAAAGAGAATATTCATGGCTTTTTCTGTGATCTAACGTCCAGATGAATGTACTGAAGTTATTCGCTGGATGCAGAAGTGATGCGTTATAACAGCATTGTGCTCTTTGTGGAGGCATTTATGTATGGCCATTTCCCAAACGCTGACAACCAAAAGAGATTATGGTATGGGGAACAGTGTGAAAATGTGCAGTAATGGAACATTTCTGAGGGCCTTGAATCGTTGTAAATAGGTTTGCCCTGTGAGAAGAGCTAAAATATGCCTCTGCACTTGACACCATTAAGTCTATGCTAACCGCCGTCCCCGGGGAGCTTGTGGAAATTGTACCACCTCCAGCAAACTGTGTTTCACAATTGGGCATAGCCTGATATACTGCTCCAGTGCAATTGATTCAGGAAAGGAAGCGGCAAATAAAGGAGGAAAATGGCATGAAATGAAATGAATTGAAATGAACACACATGTCCTGCAGTAGGATTTTTTTTTCCCGCGCCAAAGCCACACTCACACTCTGTGACCCAGTTGCACTGTTCCTAGCGTGGCTTAGGGCAGCACTTTGCTTGTATGCCTCCCACTAGCCATGGTCTTTCTTCAAAACAGCACATAGGATTTGTCTTGTAGCAGTTACTCACTATAACAGTACTAACTGAAGTAACAGTGACTGTAAAGAATGGCCGATGTGTCTTATGTAGCTTCAGCTAATATGTTTTAGATACAGTGCAGTTCAGAGATATTGTAACGTATATGGTTGTTTTTGTTTCCTTCTCCAGCAAAGAGTATTGCAACGTTGCAATGCTGGGGATGGTATTAAGCCAACCTTGGGAGAGAGGAGGGGAGGTAGGTGAAAGAGCCACAGGCCGAGCTTCCAGAATCACTAACTAACTGTGACATTTGGGCCGTGGAGCTGTTCAAGTCACTGCACTAATCAGAACTGATATCCGCTGAACTTTAAGCTCTTCTTTAGGTAGCGTTATTTGTTTTGGTCCAATAAACGTTGGCTTCTTTTCTGTACTCCAGAAACTGAAGCAAAAAAATAAATAAAAAATAAAACACAGGTGGAAAATTTTAGATGGTTTAGATGTCCATGATACAAATTGATGGATCAAAGATTTTAAGGACATCCAGCCACTATTAGGTTTGCAATTCCATCCCCTGTCCTTCTCTTCCTCAGCCCAGGCTTACTCATGCAGCCAAGCGCATAATGCGCTTTGAGTCCTGTAACATGTACGATTATAATTAGCTTTGTCAGGTCCTAGCCCCTACAACCCCCATGCAGATAATATGATAATATGTCTTCATAACCGACTGACCTTACATGCTCAATATTTCTCCCCTTATGAAGATTACATGTCAATAAAGTAATTGAGTCCTGGGCTGTGAGGCAAGTGAAGATTTAGGTTATTGGACTTTTCGGGGGCAGTGATGTATGACCGTTATTATTCCACCTGTCAGGGGATGTGCAGGGCACTGATGATGGTCTGAGGATGTCAGGAGAGTGGGGGAGAGAGAGAGAAAGAGAGAGAGAAAGAGAGAGAGAGATGGAAGGGGAAAAGGAGGGGCCTGAGAGCTTTTCAGTGCGACTGTTATATCGTTAATCAGGCTCTTCCTCTAGAGTCTGCTCCTGCCACGTATGGAAGCTGGATGTGTCATATTAATTAGTGTAAGGAGACATACAGTAAAAGCATCCATTAGAAAGAGGGCAAGCAGGCTGGGTATTAAAAAGAGCCAACAATACAGCCCCATCTTGGTCCTGCCTTCATTTGTCAGCCTCATGGGATCATCTATTATAATTCACTGTAATATTGGTTTGTCTCTCTCTCTCTTGCGTTGGAGTGGAAGACTGGTCTCTGCTGAACTGGTGCCCCCTGGAATTATGACTCAGAGCCTATCCATGGATTTGGACTTTTTTGTCATTTTAATAGCATTAAAAAGTAATCCAGTTCCAAACAATTATGTTTCATCTACTACATTGTCTTTTTTCTCTTCAAACAATATACTACGGCTTTGAGAGTCTGATAGGAATGTCTGAAGTGGTATGTAATTAAAGAATATGCCTAGAAAATACTGAAAGTGATAGGTACTGAATTAATCTAGTGAGATGGTACTGAAAGTGATTGGCAGTGAAAGGTTCTGCGGGGAAGGTACTGAAAATGGTAGGCACTAAAGGAATCTACTGGGAGAGTGTTGAAAGTTGTTTGGTGCTGAAAGAATCTGCAGGGAGAGTACTGATAATGATGGGTACTGATATCTAATGGGAAGGTGCTGAAAGTGGTAAGTACTAAACAGAAACAGCTGGGAAGGTACTGAAGGTGATAGGAACAGAAAGAATCTGATGAGAGGATACTGCAAGTAGTAGATACTGAATGAAACTCCTGACATGGTACTGAATGTGGTAGCCACTGAAAGATTCTGCTGGGAGAGTACTGAAAATTTTAGGCACTGATTAAAAGGTATTGAAATTGGTAGGTACTGAAATAATTTGCTGGGAAGGTACTGAAAGTGGTATGTACTTAAATAAACTAGTGGGAAGGTACTGAGAATGGTATGTAATGGAGTAAACTGATGGGATAGTAGTAAGAGTGGTAGGTACTGAAAACATAAATCTGCTGAGAGGGTCCTGAAAGTAGTAGGCACTGAAACAATCTGCTGGGAAGATGCTGAGATTGGTAGATACTGAAACACAAATCTGCTGAAAGTGGTAAGTACTGGAGAAATCTGCTGAGAACATACTAAAAGTGGTAAGTACTGAAAGAAACTGCTGAGTAGGTACTGAGTATCTGCTGAAATGGTTCTGAAAATGGCAATCACTAAAATACTGCTTAGAAGCTACTGAAAGAATGTGTTGAGAGTGTACTGAAAGTGGCAGGGACTGAAAGAATCTGTTTAGATAGTACTGAAAGAGGTAGGCACTGGAATAATCTCCTGAGCAGGTACTGAGGGTGGTAGGTACTTAAAGAATTTGCTGAGAGGGAACAGAAAAATGGCCAGTACTGAAAGAATTTGCTGTGAAGGTACTAAGAATGCTAAACACTGTAATACACCATGTGTGTACTTTCAGTAGGTGTGTATGCATTGTGTTGGTAGGTAAACAACCGCACTTGTCATTTCTTCTGGAGTCCTCTGAGTGTGAATTTGAAGATGAGTGCATATGAAGATGAGTGAACCATTTTAGAGGTTCCCTTGCAGTTAATGATTGTGTGAGGGGAGGGAAAGTGGCGCTCTGTGTTAAAGGATATTTTACCATGTCCGTTCGCATTAGGGCCGGAGATTGATGCACTCCAGTCGGATGAAGCTTCAGTCTGAGTGATGCCCGTGCTCTGTCATAGTGACAACAACCTCCCAGCCATGTGCTGTGGCTCGGGACGGGCACCCCTACACCCACCCAGGGAGCAGCCCCCGTAGCACATCTCCACAGCCCTTGTTCTTTTCTTTCCATCCCCTCTTTCCCTGCTCTCTGTCAGAGTGTCATGTCGAATCACCGTACAGCAGCCAGCTCCGGAGCCCCAGGTACCAGTCCAACAGGCCTCAGATGCTGCGCTGAAATGAATATAATAATGGGCTCCGGAAAATAGCACAGGGCACTTAGCAGAGACAGGAAGAGGAGTAATAAGTGAGAGAGAGAGAGAGAGAGAGAGAGAGAGAGAGAAAAGTGAGTGGGTGTGTGTGTGTTCTCTTCAGGGGGGAACCAGAGAGCAGATGCATGTCCCACAGTGAGGCAGGTGCAGTTTGTCTCCTCCATGGCGGAGGTGGCGGCGGGGGCTGTCAGATTGGTATTGATATGTGTCACTCTGGGGAGTGTCAGGTGCTTTATTTAAGACAGCAAGGAGACCATGCACTCATGTGGTAATTGACGTTTGGCTTTAGGGAAGATTAGGCTGTTTGTTGACCTAGCAGAGCAGCTGATGGAGCCGTTCCCTCATGTTAAGTGTTGTTTTTCCTCGAATGGTTAAGGTTTAGTTACACCTCAGTAAGATACCATGTTGCCATTTTATTCTTCATACATACAAAATGTATTTCCATACACTACCTGCTGGATGGATTAAAAGCTGGCCTGAGATGAAAACTGTTATTACATAGCATTACCTTTTAACAGCTTTTTATGTAAGGCAAAATTTATTTTTTTTACATTGGTTGAAAATACACTCTGTAAATATTTCATGGTAAATGGATGAACAAAATGGTTCACAATAATTAGGAAAAAACTCTTATAACATTAACATTCATTAAAGATAATAATATGTTCCCTTTTTCTGAAGTTACTATTTAAGAGGTGCATGACAACATGATTAACAATATGACAAACAATTATAGCATATCATTACACAGTTCTTAACAGTATATTAGTGTCTACCACACAGAAGAAACAAGCAAAAATAATGATACACTTTATACACTTAATGTATCATATTAACAGTTAATAACCTTAAAATAGCAACAGTATACTACAGTATGCAGTATTCACAGTCACCTCAACCACAGGATTACTGTGACACAGCCATATTCTGCTGAATGCTTACAGTAATAAGCTGTAATTAAGAAACAGTACCTCCTGCAAAAGTAATGCAGCTGAGTAGTCAGTAATTTACTGCAAAATTACATATGAAACATGTACATTTTTACATTATTTAAGACCTATAAATATGATTTTTATATTTAATTAGTAAGATACAAACTGAGATAAAATAAAAAATGCTATCAGTTTCCACAGTATTTTGTGCTATAAATGTACACAATATAAATCGTGAATGTCTCAATAATATCTCACATTTAGCAGGTCTGTATAGCAGATCCACCTCTAGCATAAACAGTATATTTTTGTCAACACCTAAGTTTTCTAATATTTAAACAATAAAAAAACTTTTTTATTAAAATGTTTGTCTTTTTAACTTTCAGCTATTGTCACAATCCATAATTTTGTATAGTACAGCTCAACATTGATCTCATGATAATTTGCTGTATTATCACATAAAATATGAGTTGTAATTTACAATAAAATTATGGAATGAATAGTTTGCTGTGAAAATTGGTGTTAAATATGTGTATGATGTGTATGACCAAACATCTGTGCTTTGAATTATTTTCTAAGTAATTCTTTCTTTCCTTTCATCTTTCTTTCTTTCTTTCTTTCTTTCTTTCTTTCTTTCATTTCTAACGGGAAACTCTCGCGTCCTTCTCTTACAGTCAAATGACCATTGTGATGTGTTGACACGCCTGTCCACTATTCACTTACATGGTTTGGTGGCCATATTCGATTTGACAGTAATCCCAAATGACATTCACTGAGGAACCATTTTGCTCATTGACGCATGAAGTCTATCACATCCGTCACTATTACATTTAGAATCAGCCTGCAACCCTGATCTTGACTTTTGTCTTTGGACAGCTGCAATAATAGCATCTCAGAGGTTTTCTGTCACTGTTGAGCTTTAAACAAATGAAACATCTACCCTCAATATTCACAGACTGCTGCAACCTGTGTGTTATTTCTCCTCGACTATGAGTTGTTATATACAACTTGTTGGTTCACTGTCCAGTACCTTTATCTGACTGAAGGCTTGCCGGCCTTCTTGTTTATAATACATTTGTCTATATACATGCGGAGTACATATCTCTAAAGCTGGCCTTGCACAGCGAAACTCTCCTGCAGTTAGTTGCATGTTGTTAATTGCCTGCAAAATAATTTCCATGCAACTTGACAGTTACATGAAGCAATTCAAATGCTAGTAGCATGCAACAGATTCAGTTACCTCATTAGATTTTTGTATTAGAGCTTCTATTTCACTGTTATATATAGTCTTAATGCTTTAATTTTCAGGGAACCCCCAGAATTCAGATATTGAGACACTCAGGGGGTTATATAGGTTAAATACTGGCTTCCAGACCCTTTTAGGACCCCATGTTTTTGAAACTTTTACACTGGATAATTTTCTATAAAGTCATCTTTAAAGTGGTATTATTTATAGTTGAAGCATTTTTGTAATTTTTGTGTGTATATTGTTTTTTATTGTGTGTTAATCATTTGAATATGAATGTTTAAGGAGCCATTACAGTTGTCCCTGTTCTATACCTTGATGTTTAAATTAAGGCATGTGATTTGTCATTGTTGTTTAACGAGCTGTTAGCTTTAGCTGGCTAGCGAATGCAGGCATCTACAGAAGGGTTAACTTTAAGAATCTCAGGTTTGTTGTCATGGCTTAGGAGGGGATCTCCTTTTTGTTCTCGTCCATTGCTGTAATGAAAGCAATGGTTTGAAAGTTTCCCTGTTGCTGAGACCATTGGATGTGTTGTTATTGATTTGATTGTCTATTTCAATAAACTTATCCTTTGACTCGTTGCTGCTGAGTTTCATAGTTGAAGGACGCCCTACATTATGTAACTCAAGATGCAATTTAGTTTCATGCAGGTTTCAAATAAAGAAAGTTGCATGAAGGTTTCACCGTGTAAAGCCAGCCCTGTGAGGACTGGGATTTTTTTTTTACTGTTTGATTTGCAGGATACAGCAGCGTTTAAGGTGGTCCAATAGCAGCACAGAACTTTTCCTAATCTTTCTTGTGCTTTTTAAGACTGCTGACCCCTGCGTGTCGTCCTCTCTAACTCAGCAGTTTAGTTCATGCTAATTGGCCCGACGGTGGACTTTACGTTTTCACTCATGGGGTTTGTTTGATAAGTAGAGCCGCATGTAATGCCCACAAATTTAGACGGTCATTAATTCTGCCCTGCCTCCAATGTCAAAGTGATAAGAAGTGAGGTAATCATTCTCAGGCTATTAATACAATACAGGAGTGTTATTGAATCCTGTCACATAGATTAAACTTTAAATGAGTAACTTTCCAATCACCTCGCTAATGGGACCATTACTGAAATCAGCCCAGTTGCAAATTACACTTTTCACATTTTGTTGAGGGTTTTGGCCACTTATCTTTGCTTGCCTTTTTAATTAGAAATTGGTGGCTAATGATGACCACAATCAGTCAGCTTCAGAGAAAGTACATACTAGAATCTTTAACTCTTATCAAACTATACTTAATGTCATGGACTAAAATGGCTATTGAATCATAATGATTAATCGGGTCATTTACTGACAGCGGTGCTGTTAATTAGTGTATGGTGCTTTTTTGTGTCGCAGTGGGTTCCCGCTGCTATAACCCCTTATATGCGTTAAATGCGATGAGCTGCAAACTGATATGTATTCAGTACTCTGTCATAATCTTTTACAGTACAGCCTCCACAAGCACCACTTGCGCTGACACAAACAGCGGGTGGAATTCATGTGCAGAATAGCTGTTAGCGGCAGTGTAAGTCTCCTTATGATAGACCAGGAGTTGTTCCAAGAAGATTAAGGCTTTGTAAACTGCTGGAGCACTCCGCCTCAAATGACTATTCCCTTATCTCCAGGGCCCAGAGCTACTGTATGCCTCACACAGACTTGCTCTATGTAGAATAAATGTCATTGAAATTAATTTCACCAGTCTTGAATTAGGCTGCGACTATAATCTCTTTTCTCAGTCAAAATTTATGTCCTCCAGAATTCAATTTCCTCCTCGGCCTCATAAGTTGGAACACAAAGAGTGATAGGCCTTTATCAGTGGAGCGGTTTGAGGACTTCATTAATGAATACTGCCACTTTCAATTCATAATATTTGATTCGGGTGTAATCCTGCGAGAGCCACACTCTTTCGCAAAGCTGCAACTTCACGCCATGAAGAGGACACCTTCGAAAACGATATTGTGCTCATTTTCTTTTGTACTACATCCATCCTTTTATGGAATATATTAAACCAGTGTTTGGTTACAACGGAGTCTACTGTTAGAGCAAGCTCAATATTTTGAGGGATCCAAAATGTCAAAATGTATCATTTTGGCTTTATTAGGAAACATCCTGCTGTTATTGATTAGGGATTTTGAGCTAGTTTAGAAGCTTTCTAGACAGCCTCTTTCTGACTAGGCTGCATGCACTTACCTCTCGTTAAGGTTGCTCAAATGTCCCTATGTAATACTGTAAAAGGAAGTGTATATTTGCCCAAAGTAATCTTAAGGCATGGGACTAATAAAACATATTGTATTATTAACTGGATAACTAAAGCTGATATCACTTTGCTGAAATAAGTAAATGACTGAACATCAACAACAGAAAAAAATGCTAAATCTGATTAGTCACACAAGCAGTTACATTTAAGTTGATTTAATTAAGCATTTGGAGCATCGATGTAATTAAACTGGTGAATAATTTAAAACGTTATCAATTGTGTTCAAATGTTGTCACTGGAAATTCTTCTTAGTTGATATGCAAATCACAAATACCCTCTATTGGGCCTGTCCTCTGCATAATGCTAATAATAGGGCGCAGTCCATTGTTATTGTGACTTTCAGCAAAAGCTACTCCGCTTGGCGAAAGGTTACATGGCCACGCCTTCCCTCTTCAACATCTTCCATGGCTCTTGCAGCCTTAATTCAGGGTCATGGTGCCGGTTTGTATCAGTCTGAATCAGAACTCTCTGACCTTAGCCATCTGAGCTTTCAGAGAAATGCTGCGTTCCAGTGGAAGCACAGTTGGAGAGACATTTGTTATCCTTTGGCCCACAAGCTAAGCTAACATCCGAGCTTCTTAGGATCTTTAAAAAAGGGTTTGCCATTTGTCCTAATGCCTCAGTAATGTGGCTGACATTTTCAGAGATGAGTCTCTCATATATGGTGCAGTGTTTTGTTTTCTGTTAGTAGAACTGGTTTCACTGCAACAAGTAAACTATGGATTATCAGTGTACAGATAAACCATGAAAAACCTGACTAAAAGTGGCCAGCAAAAATTCTCAATCAATAGCAGTTGCACTCTTCAAATTACAGGTTCCTAAATGGTTCACGCAAGGACATATGGTTCTAGGAAAACTGTAATGAAGAATCATTACATGATGTGGTGGTTCTTTAAGGTTATATGGTTCCAAAAATGTATTTATGGCATCATTCCTTTATTTGTTTGATAAACCTCTTTTAGACATGGTATATTGTCACTGTCCAAAGAAAAACCTGCATCTTTTTGTTAGTTTAATTTTGTCAATGTAATTTGAACATTAG
Organism: Semaprochilodus insignis; assembly: GCA_034552555.1. NCBI lineage: Eukaryota > Metazoa > Chordata > Actinopteri > Characiformes > Prochilodontidae > Semaprochilodus > Semaprochilodus insignis. The sequence continues at coordinate 10,616,098 of CM067478.1, forward strand.
AGCAGTTCTCACTGATTATGTGAACATTTTATGATGAATGCTCAAACATCAGTTAGAATAAACATTTTTTACATTAACTTACATTAAGTGCTAAGAAAAACTTTAGCCTTTCCTGTGAAGAAACCTATTTGGGGATAATTGTTTTTCTTTGAACTGCAGTGATTTATATTGTGTATACATACCATGCAAAGGTCAGAAACCACCCTTCATTTCTTTCATTTCTATTCAAAACAACGTTTAAGTAAAAGTTATTTCTACAGAGATTAGACACAAGTTCAAAAGAGGTACAATGAACATGCAAGATTGATCCTTAAGGTTGAGGAGAAAGTCAAGTTCCACTCTTGCTTCAGATCTGAAAGCATCTACAGGCGTTTCTGCCCATACTTCCACGGTCAGAAGACAACTTAGTCCTGAAAGGTACTAACTTGGGATCTGAAAGGATGTGTAGCTGTTCAGAAGCCATTAAATAATAAAAGACAATTGGTAAATCAAATGAAGAAGCTGCTGGTGCTCTCAGAATAAATGTCTGTGAACCTCACAGTCCAGACCTCAGCATCACTGAAGGTGTTTAGGATTGCTTGGGTCATGAGGAACAGAAAATGCAGCCATCATGAAAAGAATGGAAGCTGCTATAAAGGCAAAAGGAGGAGAAACTAGATACTGATAAATGTGACATATTTAGTTGTTAAAGCTTCTGTGTAATTGTCTGTTAAATGCATGTTTCCTGCTTTCTTTCTTTCTTGATGCTGAAAATGAATGAATTAATTTGCATGGAGCTAATTATCTGTCTTTTCTGCATTATTAGTAACATTACCATTTTCATTGTGTAATCCTATAAGAACGTTAAACCAGAACCTAATGGACTGCATTACTAGGAACCTTGTGCAGGAGATTTCGGAGAATATAGGAGAACTGTGTATTTTTTAAGGCAATGATTATTGTAGCATCATTAAACCAGGTCCAATAGTTATATTTTTCTGTTATTTCCAGTAGTGGAGGAAACATTAGTTTCATTACAAGCATTAATTCTATCATGCTTCGTTGCAGCGTTCCAGACTCACTCTGTTTCCTGAAAGCTCCAGTCTTATTTGTATGCGGCGCAATTTTCAGCTCCTACTCCCAAGCCTGTGCCGGGTTGAAAAATGGCCTGCATTTTCTTGATAGCCCATGTGGATGTAGGGTATAAATGGCTAATGAATTACAGATGAACATTGACGCAAATTAATCTTCCTGATGTCCCTGGGTTATATGGCAACCATTTAAAAGTTTAATCAATACACTAAAGTTGAAAACATGCAGGTGCTGCAGTTGTTTGGCCGTAATAAACATCACTGGGAAATGGGGAGGCTTACACCAAGTGCATGCATCATAATGACAGCTATTTATGTTTAATGGACTAAATATTTTTTATTGGAATAGAACAAACATCAGCTTAACTCTACAACACATGGACTCTGCTTCCCTCTGAGACTTCTGACAGATGACTGACATCCAGCCAGCCACAGATACACGAAAAAGAGGCAAAGAAGACAGATGAAGTTCTCCACCCCCCGCCCCCCTCTACTTTCTGCGAGGTGTCGTTCACATTCCTCACGCCAAAGAGACATTTCTGTGTAAATGGTGCTTACTTTCAACCTCACCCCACCTACTGACCTATAGACAGTTAAATCCCAGATTGATCTACCATGCTCAACTCATATCACCTTCCTCCAGAGAACAACACATATATCAGTGGAAAGAAATGGTCTCACCTAGATGTCTGTCTCAGTAGTTTGTGGTTCATCATCAGCTTTAGGCTGAAAGCTGTTCCACTATAACTGCACACGGGTCCATTTGAACTGCAACCCAACAAACCGTCACTACCTCACCTCCTCTCTTGATTGAATAAGTGACATTATCCAGGGCCCGAATTTAATAAGCTCCAATTTTCTTTATTTTTCCCCCCTCACTATAACCTTCTCCCTCTCCTAGAGGAGACAGGGGAAAACAGCTGCTCTATGAATATGTATTTGAATATTTATCTTTGCCGGTCACTGATATTTATTGGCTAGGCCTGTGACTTCTGAAGGACCTCTTGGTGGATGCAGTAATGTGCAGATCTCTGCCTTGAGGAAGGTTGTTAAAAACAGCCCTTTGGTAATGCTGGTCACAACACAATGAAAATGGAAATGTGTGAAAGTATAGTTTCTTTTCCAATTCTGATTCCATGACAGTAATTTGGGGATCAGCTGATAGGAATCATGATCTCATGTGTGTTGTCTTTAAAAGCTGCTGAACTATAAATGAGCCCATTTTAACTGACACACTTCACTTATGATGGCCATATAAAAGTGCCTTTCTCATGCGCAGGTGAAACACTTTGCTACCCTGCAGGAAGAAATAGATAGTTAAATGTGACTTATACAAAATCACAGCATATTATTTTATTATTTGTAATATTCAGTGAATCATTTTCACTGCCCGTGGGTGTATTTGTACTTTGTACTGAAGCCGTACAAATACACCCACCTGCCACTTCATATTCCTTGTATCTACACTTTATTTTTTCAGCTCCATATAGGTGTGCTTTTAGGTTTACAATTACAATGGCGAGGACCACCATAGAGCAGGTATTATTTGGCTGGTGGATCATTCTCAGCCCTGCACTGACACTGACATGGTGGTGTGTTAGTGTGTATTGTGCTGGTGTGAGTGGATCAGACACAGCAGTGGTGCTGGAATTTTTAAACACCTCAGTATTACTGCTAGACTGATAATAATCCACCCACCAAAACTATCAAGGGTGATGATCAGTTATTAATCTCAGTGTTACTGAGCTCTGCTAAAGTCTGAGTAGACTGATAAATCAGTGCGATGATCAGTTATTAATCTCAGTGTTACTGAGCTCTGCTAAAGTCTGAGTAGACTGCCTGAAGTGAACTCAGTCTCCTTAGTTGTGATCAGCCCAGCATCAGAGTGGTTTTGGAGCAGCAGTGGACTGGAGTTTGTAATAATGCTATGTTGATCATTTTCTAACTTTAGTTTAATAAGTGAGTCTTTCATTAAACACAGTAACAAAATAATTACATGAATGACCAGATTCTCCCATGTGCCTTATTAAGATATATGTTAAATGTGTTACTGAATACATTGATGACCATTCAACCAACACTACATTTTCAATGAAATGAAATGAAATTACGGCTGCAGAAGTCAACACTAATGACTGCTACAGACTTTTTCTGTCGTGGTTGGTACATATCATGTATATTTACAGTATAAGATGACATGCATTGTACAATTAAGGTGAAATAGTAGCCAGTAATAACATTGTTCTTACTTACACAGTCTTCATGTGAACACTCAGATGCTACTTAAAGATTTTGCTGGTAGATTTGGCTGTATGCTGGATAAGTGTACATGTGACTGTCCAGGAAGATATCATAATAACGTCTTCGTAGAGACTTACACAGGGTCTGAAGCAGAGATACCAAGGCCTGTATAAGACCACATGCCCATGACTGCAGATTAACTTGGCCATAACTCAGCCCTTCACGACCTCATGTTCTCATGGATGTCAGGTCTGCTACCAGTCCATCTTCCCTTCAGATACTATTTCAGCTATTTCAGATAATAAGGAAAGTTTAACTGCATTGTTAATTGATTTTCCTCTATAACATGATTACTCTAATTGGATGCAGATCTGATGAATGTGCGTGATGCAGTGAGAGCAGAGGAAAAGCGCTGATAGAGAAAGAAAGAGGGAGCTAGGTGAGGGAGGCAGCCTTGCACACAATAGATAACCTTGATGTTAAGAGCTACATCCTTCGGATATGACTTTCCTTGGCATATTGATGGCCCCTTGAACACAAGGAAGCTGATTGTATGCAGAATGCAATCATTAAACACACTTCAGCCAGCTCTTGAGTTTTTTTCCTTCTTTTTGTTTCTTGGAGCTTCTTGTTTGAGCAGAGCACTTCAACAGATTTAACAGGGTCGATTTTTCAATTCCCTGTCTGAGGCTTTGGCATGTTCTTTCCAGAGGCTATTGTATGAGGCAGTAAATATAAAGACTTACACCCAAAACAACTATGCTGCAAACTTGAGTACATTATAGTACATGGATTGTTCCACTGAACTGGTTAAAAAAGGTGAAAACACATTTTAAACCTTTAACTGATCTTGGACTTTAGGATAAAATGCTTGTGCTTTGAATGACTCCATGCCAAAATTATGTTTATTGTATTAAAATAAATAATTCCAGTTTGTTATTATATACCAATGTAATAATAACAGCTCAGAAACTTTACCAAATGCTCTGACAGTGGCAATAGTGCCAATTTTAGCTTAACTCAAAAAAGCTAGCCACACATAACTAGCCAACAGCTTTGAACAGTTAAAAATACAGGCAATTAAATTTTTACTTAATTGCATTAAATATGTTTTTTGGTAGTAACAATTCTCCACAGTACACAGTTTATTTTAAGACTTTGGGCCACATTTACCTATATTAATAATAATATAGCCACAGGGATACAGTCTCACTTCATCCTCTAAAATGCAGGGGTGTGACTAAAATAAGGTTCTGCCTAAGGACTACAAGTATTTGTGCTTCGATGATGACATGAAAATGCAGGAACTTATTTTATTTGAAAATTAAACTCATGGTAAATTGTTTAACTTTTAAAGTAATCCAGATCGTATCTTTTTAAAAACAACTTTGAAAAACATAATAAACAGATTATTTTCACAAGTTGAAATGTCGGGGTTAAAGTTTGACCTTGCAATAGAAAGTACACTGTAAATGACGCATAAATGAATTTATATATATTTGACTCATTACTGTCTCAACGTTTCTAATATTTTGTGGAACCCATGCCACAAAGAACTGATGCTGTTTTGAGAGAAAAGGAAGATCCTAGTCAGTATTAGTATAATGTTTCTAATAATGTACCCGGTAAGTGATTGTGAATGTAATGCTATGAAACTGGCATTTCGGCTGGAGTTACAAGGTTTTTGTGCCACTGTCTAATTTAGAAATTGCATGTCATAGGAAGTGTGAGGTACAGATAGGTGAACAATTAAAAGAAAAACCTGAATAAATGAGGTGAGAAACATACATGCAAATGCTTCCAGCCAGGTGTACTACATAACACAATTAAGCAATTAACATAATGCTCTGTGGCGTGTATGAAAAGCTGAGCAAGCGCACCTGACCTCCATTCAGGATCAAGACAGAAATAACTGAATCAGGAAAGAAAAAGAAAAATATTCCACAATGGCATGAGGAAAAGATCCAAGTGGCCATGAAAGAGTATTCATTATTGGGCCATGGAAGGCAGGAGCTTCCGTCACAAAGACAGCTAAACTGGCTAGTGTTACAATAGAAGCAGTGACTAAAGTGACATCTGCCTTTAGTTCTGTGGCAAATTGGAAATTGTAGTTGAAAGCGCACATCAATGACTTCAGTGCTCACGTGTTAATGGGGTATGTAAGGAAAACAGAGGAGCAGCTGTTCCTCAGGTTAATGAGAATTGCAGTGCAGAAAGTGATCAGACTGCCAGCAAGAACAGTCGGTCCACAGCTACTGCTGGGGATGCAAGGGATGTTACAGGAAGGTTTTAGTGTACGTTTGAGAGATAGGTGGTGTAAAATTCACAGATACTGGACTGCAGAGACGTGGGAAAATAGATATGGTCAAATGAGTCGTCCTCCACCATATTCTCAACAGGTGGGTGAGTGTACAGCACAGGCCTGAGTTATTGATCCCTATACTGGAAGACTCTTTTACGCTGTGGGGCTTTTTTTGCAGGCATGTTTTTGTTCACTTGGCCAGTTAAAGGGAAGGGTCACTGCAGATCTAGACTCTGAATGTGATTTTGACTGATCACACTTTTCCTAACATTAAACATTTCTATCCCGATGGCATTGCCCCCCCATCCCTAGGGAATGAGGGGTCATTGAATGGTTTGATGAGTATGAAAATGATGTAAATCAAGTGTTACGGCCAGACATCAACCCAACTGAACATCTGTGTGAGATTTTGGATCACTGGCCTAGACAGCATATTCCACTACTGTCATTCATCAATACAACATTATTCTGATTGATCACCTTTTCCCTAACATTAAACATTTCTATCCTGATGACAATGCCCCCATCTACAGGGAAATAGGGGTCACTGAATGGCTTGATGAGTATGAAAATGATGTAAATCCAATGTTAGAGCCAGATATAAACCCAACTAAACATCTGTGTGAGATTTTGGACAGCATTCTGCACTACGTTCATTATAACACCAGTTATGTTAGAATGGTGCGCCATTCCTCTTTTACAGTTCCAAAGACTTGTAGAATTACTGACACCTTACTAAGACACTTCATGTTGTGTTTGTCCTTTAATTTGTCACCCATCTGTAGCTGTTGAAGTGAAACAGTGTGGCTTTGTTCCTTACTGGTGAGTCATTCCCTAAGGATGAATGTTCGCAGCTGATATTCCAGATGTGTCTTTATGATCTCAACATTGTTCTAGCGGGTGAAAGGCAAAGCAGAGCAAGAGTGCGTGTAGCTTTTAGGTCCTTATAGCGGGTTGTGTGATAGCTGGTTCTAGAGAGCGAGTGGAGGACTCTTATTGTTTGCAATCAGCTCTGAGAGCACTGAGACTGAGGCTGAAGATGAGCAGACCTGCCACTCCACTCCTGACCATGACATAGTCCTCTAAAAACAACCAGGTACAGCATGATAGCACTCTTGCCTTTGACTGTTCATGTGCCAGAGTATACACCATGGAAACTTCAGCTTCTAGATAAGTTTTTATCTGGTGCATTAATAGGTAGTCTGCGTGTGCGTGTGTATACACGTAGTCATGCACGACTTGGACCAGACATTAAGTCTACATGATGCCAGGTCCTGACAACATCGTCTTTTGTATTAACTGTCAGCTCATCAGAGGGTCCCCATAGGCTTAGGCCGGCCTGTCGGTTTTCCACTGGCAACTTGTGTAAGAAATAGCTTGTCCTGCATTCCGTCTTTTTCCCCCTCTCTCTTTCTTTCTTTCTTTCCTCCGGTTACCATGTAAGCAGTGGAGGGTCCAGCTGTGGCTGGGCGTTCAGTATGCAGAGCGGACTGCACTCTATCACACTTCACCCTGACTGCCAGTTTACACTGAACACACTCTCCCTGTCTCTGTCCAGGCCTCATGTTTTTTTTTCTTCCTCCCTCTCTTTCCCACTCGCTCTCTCTCTCGTTCTCCCTCTCCCCACACATGGCTCCGTGTGAAGCAGCCAGCCAGCGGGGGAAGCGGACATCTCCCAGGCCTACAGTGTTTGCCATGGAAAGCTGGAGCGTGATAAAGCTCCTCAGCCTGCATCTCTTCAGCTTCAGCCTCCATCAGCACCAAGTGCTGGGCAATGCAGCACCTCATCAATCATACAGCTTTTATTTATTACTATATTTCAACTAACGTCTGCTTCACCAGACTCTGCTCTAACAGTAATGTGGTGGAGTCTGCCCTGCCCGTGTGCTGGGATCTTTCTCCCTCACTCTGCTCTTTCTCTGCTGTGTAGTAGTATAAATGCAACTACTTTATGTGTATCTGTGTCTGTTTAGAGTTGAAAATAATTGGAACTCTATTCAGATTGTTTTCTGTGCTCTCTGCTGAGTTGAGGCCCTGAGAGTGAAGC